>VZRU01009370.1:0-47987 GCA_013398155.1 Pedionomus torquatus | reverse complement strand
GGCGGCCCTGGGTCGCGGGGGGCCTGTGGGAGCCGGGAGTTACAGAGGTCTCGAGAAAGCCAGAGCAGTGAAACGAACGCCCCCTGATTTCAGACACAGGCACACCCCTCTTGGCCTGCGATAGGGGTTGTCTGGCTGTTTTATTAAAGAAATCGAGTTTAAGGCTTTGCTGTACGATCATAGAATCGTCTAGGTTGGAAGGGACCTTTGAGATCATCTAGTAATTACGTGTCCCATTAGTAAATGTGAACCGCATTAAGCGGGTTATACCTTGAGAAAATAGTGGTATCCATTTACAAATAAAACACTTGTGTATTTTGAAATTTAAAACGTGTTAAATCATTGATTGTATTTAGTATGTTATTTTAGCATGAAGCTGGTTGGGCAGGTTACTCTACCAAACAAATTTTCTACCAGTAAATCATAAAAGACATATCGGTATTGATTCTTGTAACAGTGAAATGCGTAGATAACTCAAAGGAGAATTTCCTGTAATTGGTGCATTCAGAAAAAAAAAAAGTTTTCAGAGCTTTAACTAGTTGTCATCTTACCTGGCTGTAACTTTGCTTTTTCTTCACTTCATAAGTGTACAATTTAAAACCTAAAGGCTGCTTCTTTGTACTTTCTCTGAGTTTTGGAAAAAAACAGGTGTACAAGTCTTAGGAGTAAATCAAGTAAACGTGTAATATCTATTTCTGTTGAAAATATTAACCTCTCTCTCTTCCTTTAGTTGAAGTTTGTTACTTTATTTTTCAGGCTGTGGCTTCACTGCCTGAAGATATGAGACCTGGTCCTGATCTGTATGGTTTCCCATGGGAAATAGTGATTTGTGCTGGCGTTGTTGGAGCCTTTACAATTCTCTTGTTCCTGTATAGAAGTTATCAATCAGTAAGTGTTCAAATTGCACGCAGGTGTGTAGAGTGTGTTAATAGTTTGAACTGATTTTTTTACTCTGTTCTAGATAATAATGCTTCAGCGTTGTAAATCTGTTGTGATTCACTTCAGAATCCCTCTAAAAGAGAAATTGAGAAGTAGTCTATTTTGTCAAGACAGTAAATGTTTATATATGTACTGAGTGACCGTTGGAATTACAGGAAATGCAGTGAAACTCACTGTAGTAAGACTTCCTTTTTCCTTTTTAATTTCTACACCACACTTTCCAAGTCAGCCCTTATTTTCCTTATTTCATAGGATGTAGAGGTTTTCCCCAGGCTGTACATATTGTTATGTGTCTATATATCTCTGTGATTGCCCTGGCTATAGCAAGACCAGCTCAGGTCTTTCAAAGTAGTTGTAAGCAAAAGCAATCCAGATGGATTCCCATCATGGGAGGCATTTTAAAACCCTTTGGACAGTGACCTTGACTTTGGAGCACTGAAACAATTTTACTGTGTGCTGTTGTGAGCACTAAGCTAATGACTTTGAGAAATGCAGCACTGAAACCTTTTAACACACAAATCTGATTATATATTGGGGGTAAAGATTGTCTTCTGTTGTCAGTAAGTAAGGATGTGAGTAATAACAGCTGCCTACCATACTGCCCCTACTAATGAAATGAGGTTGCTGTCCATAATTCTGTATTCTAAAATTTTCCGCAGGTTTTGCATACTTTTAAATAGAATGTCATTTTGGTGCTGGGTGTAATGATGCCAATCTTGGGAGATGTGTTGCATAGGGGTTTAGTTTTTCAGATATGACCAGCTGCATTTTTAGGGTTCTAACATCAACTTAGATCTGGAGAATTGCCACCTTATTCTGCAGCAGTGGTTCAGGTTGTCCAGAAGGGGACCTGTTTTTGTGTAAGTTAATGTATCTGTAATTTGGGTCATTCCTTCTGTTTTCTAGCAGCATCCCTCTAGTTGGTATGAAAGAGGCATTGCAACTGAAATCAGTCAAGCAGCAACTCTAGTTTTGTTTTCCTCCTGCATATGTTACTAAGGCAGAAGTTTTACAGAAACAATTACAGAAGTTACCGATAGCTTTTTTTCAGTCATCCGTACTTAGAACTGCATGGACTGTTCTTTCAAGAATTAATGGTTACTTAAAAGTAGTGGGGTTGGGTTTGGGGTTTTGGTGTGGATGATAGGATAAAATGTACTTATGACTTTCTTCCTCTTTTTCTATTACTTGAGCTCCTTGGCCATCCTGTGACTTTAAATGAGGAGGAAATGGGGAAATTCTGAGGGACCCATTGTATGTTAGACATGTGACCCAGGCATGCATGAGAGGCATGCTGTGTTGTAAAGTTGTTGTGAGTTCAGTCTAGTTCTGCATCTCTTCTCTGTGCATTTGTGACCAATTTTGTCCCACGGTTTGTTAGATTTTGATTCTGGGGCACTAGACTCTGCGTGGCAGCTGCTGATTTGGCACTTCCCACTGAGTTGCATCTGGGCAGGATGCCCATCAGGTAGTACCCTTACTGCAGCTCTAGCTATGATTGATTACAACGCATGGGGATTTTTCCTTACAGGAGGCTAAATCTGAGCTGGTATTTGGAGCTTCTCCCTTCCTCACCTTTCCTATTCTGGCTGTGCATGTCCACTACCACACTGTGTTGGCAGTCATGGGTATGTGTATTCAGAAATGTGTTACAGAAGTGATTCAGGTGTAGATTAACCTCCTTTCCTTTCTTTGTGTTTAGTTAGAGCAGGAGGACAGGGCAAACGCACAGCCATGGGAGGGGGTAAGAGCAAGGATGCGTGCAATTGCTCATTTTTAACAACAGCCTGTATTTATGGACCTTCCATGGTTAAACTGTTGGAAGCACAGCTTAAAAGATTAGTTTTCAGATACTGTGCAAGTATAATTGATCAATCAGGCATTTTCAGTATTTACTCTTTTTATTTCAGGTTAGAAGTCGACTCTATGTAGGTAAGTTTATTTTTCTTCCTGTTTCTTTGGAATATGACTTTTTTTTTCCTTCTATTTTCTTTTATTCGTTTTAATTATTTGGATGTTGCAGCATTTAACTCTGTCTCATTTTTAGGAAGGGAAAAAAAGCTTGCTAGTAAAATTGCTGAACTAGTTGAAGAAAAATGTGAAATTCTTAACAAGCTCAGCCTTTGCAAAAAACAGGTAATGATCCTTATTTATTGCTTTTAGATGTGACACTGAAATGGGTTCAATTTATCAAGTATTTAAAGTATTAAACTTATCTAAAAGTAAGATGTTTAAAGCATTTTAAAGTGATACTTCAAATGCTTTTTCCTTTCAGTGTCTTGAAGTGTAATTAAAGTATTAGTGAGTTCTGCCTTTAACTCTTAATACAATATATTTCATTGGAAGCAATTTAAATAGGTCTTTCGTTTTTGCCTCTGGGATAATCTACTAGGACTGAGGCTTTCTCGATTTCCAGCAGGGTGTGTTTGTGAATGTTTAGGTGGTGGCTATGTTTTAGACTAAAGCATCATAAATTAATGCCATTATTTAAGCAATACTTTATATACATTCTGACATAAAGTATTTCCTTTTCAGTTTGAAGATTTAGAGTTGTCTCTGAAAGATGATAACATTATGAAAGAATCAACAGATACATCTTCTCTTGAGGTAAAAAGATGAACAGAAATTGTTATTTCTGCAACTTAAAGCAATATTTCAGGGAAATGCTACCCATATTAAAAAAAAAACACAACAAACAACACACCAAAACCAACCAAAAAACCTGAACCAAACCCTCCAAAAATTTGTTTTAATTGAGAGCATTGTTCTTTTTGACTTGGGTTACCTGAAAATAACTTAGAATCAAGACATTTAAATTAGGAGAAGCTTTTGTAACAATTGCATTAGAAATTACTGATAATTGAGTAAATGGTGTACCAGACAGTTTTTAATTATTTTACAAAGGAAGTTTTCCCTATTTCTAGGAGATGGAGTAGTACATGAAGTATTTTTTAATTCAAATATATTGCATAGGCTACTGGAGAGCAGTTGTAAACAAAAAATACCAGTACGTATTTTTATATCCCCAAAACTAGGAGTATATTTGTAAAAGAGTTCTGAAAAAGTGAATCAGATACTAATGAGCTCTGTGGAATTTATCTAACAAAAAAGGAAACAGATTTATTTCATTCTGAACCTCAGATCCTATGGAGCTAATTGTTACAAGTTTTGTTAATGTGCAAGAGCCTCTATAGTACTTTGAGATTTATCTTTGATATGGTGAAATTTGTTAAACATGCTTTTCTATCCTATTTAAAACATACTTGTTGTCTTCATATGTTATTAATGTCAGATGTTTTATGTTAACTGTCAAAACAACTTGATTTAGGAAATGCATGAAAAACTGAACAAGTCAAACTTGGAACTCAACCAAGAAATAGAGAATCTAGAAAAAGAACTGGAAGAAGAAAAATCTAAGCAATCTGAAAATGATAACTTGGTAAGAATAAATAGAATCCTGTCTCTGTCATTTAAAAAAAAAAGTTCCCCCCTGAAATTTCTCTGTGAAGAAGACAAACTATTCTCTTTGGATTCTTTGAAACAAAAGCAACACTTCCCATTTTGTCTCCCCTTATCCTTCCTGTGGTATATTAGAAAAACGACACTCATAGAGGAAAAAAACTCCAGAAAAGTTGGTTTGACTGATTTGGCAGTAGAATCTTCTCGGTTTAAATGTTAAAGTAACTTCATTAATTGCCTAGAACTTTTCAGTCAAGCCTTTGGAAGAAAGTATATGACAACTAATAATTTTCAGGTGGCTGAAAATCAGAAGCGAGTGGAGTCTTTAGAGAATGAAGCAAAATCTATCCAGTCACAAATTGATGAGGTATGTCCAATCTTTATATAGTTCTGTTTTCAAATCTTTGCAATTTCTCTGTTCTCCATGTGATGTCTGCTTTAGTTATTATTTCTACACCTTTAGTAGAAAAAAAATATGTGTAAACCAAAAGACTTTGTAAGGCTTAGTACTTCTGTGACTTGTAGGCTTGATTTAGCAACTTTGAATTTCATGTAGTGATTGGCATCTATCGGGAAATACAAGTTCCCTTGTCTCTTCTTTGCCTGCTTATTCCACAAAGATAAATAGTGCTGCAAAGCTAAATCAGCAAAAATTGGTGACATTTTAGGGAAATGTGAGAATGCGTATATAGCATAGATAGAAAACCTAAGAATAACTCTAATAATACCATTGTAACCCCATTTACATCTTCACCTATACTCCTTAACCAACACACTTTTTTGTTTCACTTAGGCCAAGTCCACCCTAAAAGTCTATCAGATTAATACACAGAGACTCAAGACATCCATTCAAGATGCAGTAGATGAGAACTGCCATCTCCAGGAAAGTGAGAAACAGGTAGGTTCTTCCTAGTTATTGTTACAAATATTGTATTTTTTAATGATACTATGTAAATAGGATTTCGCCAAGGAGCTCATCCTCACTGTGTTTGTTGATACCCCTTGTGTGTTCTGGTAAACAGAATGAGGAGGAGGACATGGCTTTAAAATGATTTTAGATTGGAAAAACTTTATCGAAAATAGCCTTGCTTTGAGAGAAATATAATAATTAAGGTTTGTGGGGCAGCATGCATATAGTTCAGTGAGAAAGAGAGCATTTGGTAATGTAGACTAATTAGAATTTTCCTGAGACCTAGAGGAAAGCAGAAAGATTTGAGCAAGTCCGCAGGTAGGATCCTGTACAGAGGCAGAGAGAAAATGCCTATAGTTGATTTAGAAAACAAAAGAAATTAAGAAATTGCTGAGTATGCAAGAGGCAGGTAAAAAACTTACTGTGGTACCACTATGAACAAGTTTATGGAAAGTCAGTCAGGTTAATACGGAGGAACAGAAAAGACTGATCCCAGATTTTAGCTTGTTTATTTTCCTCAGTGCCCTAGCCACTGGGAAAATACTGATTATTTTAAAATGTTCAACGTACGCAGTACTTGTCTGGTATGATTACTAGTTTTATGATTAAATTATTTTGTTTTCCTAACAAAAAGGCATTTTGTCTGAACATTTAAGTATTCCATTGAATGTTTTTGGATTTTGAGGGGTTTTGGATTGTTTGTTTTAAAGTGAATATGTGCATCTTTGCCTGACTGATGATTTCCTTGTCATCTGAACAGTGACCAGATAGATACCAGGGCGGGGCAGGGGTAGAAGTACAGACCTGTTGGTTTTTAGCAGTCTGAGCTGGGGATTGGTTTAGTCGTCTCTATGAAAACACTGTGCCTGTCAGACTTACTGATTCAGGAAAAAAAAAAGTTACTGGAAATTGAAAATTTTCTGCAGGAAGAATATTTCAGTTTTTCACAGCTCTGTTATCAATAAAACTTTAAATTTTTCTCTAATTTTAGAAGGAGTAGATGTTTGACGTAAGAAAAAAAAAAGGAAGGCAATTTTAGTAAATGCTGGCTGGAGAAGCAGTAGATTTGGGTGTTAGCACTGAGATGAAGTTGCTTGTGAATTATTTTCTTTCAAGAGTCTTTTTCATCTAATCTGTACAATCAATCCTTTTTGATTCCTTCTGTGAGAAGGAAGAGTCTGGTCCCAGTGCTTTACTTCAAATGTGATAGTATACTTAAATAAATTTTGAGAAGCAGTATGCAAAGTTGTAATAGGGATTTTATTTGTGTTTTCTCTGGTAACTTCTCAGTCTCAAACAAATAATTCTGGGATTCTGTGAAAAGAATATTCTTTCTTTTATTAAAAAATAGTACTTAGAGTAGGATAATAGTAAGTGCTGATAATTACATTGTATAGGCATACATTTTGTATCAAGGAAAACCAGGAAAAAAATCAGTAAAAATGACTCCCAGGATGTAATTAGCTTCCCAGGTTCCTAGATAAAAATAAGGTGTTTTGCACTCCTAGATAAAATAACCAGGGTATAGTAGTTCCTTAACTACGTTACTTAGGATGAACACTTTGTTCATTTATAACACTTTGTTATAAACTGAGCTTTGCAGGTTTTAGTTATTTGAGAACATTTGTGTGTATTGAATTTTGCTGCTTTTTAATAGATAAATAACCTGATAAGTGATGGAACCTGATCAGGAAAGAAGAGAAAGTATCTACTCTGCTTGTTTGTACTCTCTTTTATGAGGTGGTTGTAAGCATTGAGTTAGCTTACTGTAGTAGAATATCCAGATCCTTTTTTTTATTTTACCTTTTTTTTTTTGTTTTGTTTTAAGATGGAATTTCACTTATGCCCAAAAGGTAACAAAGGTGTTATTTGTTCACAGAAACTAGAATACTTTCTTCCTCTGTCCATTTGCACTAATGGGTCATAATCTTCTGGCACATCATAGCTTAAACGTTATAACAGATGTGCTGTTTTGGATTTATGATGTGTCAGAGAGAGGATTGGGCCTTTTAGTTTGAACAAGGGAACTGTTAATGAGCTCCAAACTTTCTGTGCTTTGTTTTTTGCAGGAGCGTTAGAAACATATATTGCTTTAGTTTATTGCAAATCCTTGCTATTTCTCTTTATTGTGAGTGTTACAGGTATATAAAGTCACGTCAATTTATTTTCTCTTTGGCTTCATGAAGAAGGAATCTCTTAAAGTTTAGCTTCCCTTCGAGGATGACATTCAATGATAAAAGTAGATGCCTGTGTACATCTTCTGAGCAGTATTAGCATAAAAAGTATTTTTGTTTTATCTGTAATACCTAGTTTGCCTGATGCTACAAAGTCATACTTGGCTTTTAGACTGCCCGAAAGGTGCGGTTGCGTGCCAAGTGGGGTTCATCCAGTTCTAGTCACATACCTTTGGTTTTATGAATTCTAGCTTAAGTAGTGTTCAGGCTTACTTCTCTGTTTGCATGGCAGTTCCCCTGTTTAACATTATCTGGTTTTAATTTTAGTGTAACTGGCTGTTATGTTCTTGTTGCTCAATCTAGCTTTTCCTTTCTGTGCACTGACTGCTTTTAAATTGCCTGTTGTGCAACTTAAAGCAATATTCTTTTGACAGATTCGAAGACAGAATTTCTGTACTGTACCCCATGTTTTTGTACTGCATGTTTTGTCTTAAGAGAAATTTGCATCAGTTCAGTTTCGTTCTCACAATATGAAGACGTTGTTTAATTAGCTAGTATGTTGCAGTGGTTATTTTTAATGAGCTGGTGCTTAAGTGTACTAATACCTTTACTGCTGTAAAGTATTTTTGTGAAATGTGATTTTACTAGGGGCTGTCAAATGTAACCTTACAATCTATCTGTATTTTTAGTTAACCATAGTTAATTACAAAGATGGGACTAGTAGATGCCAATTACATATTAGTACTCTGACTTTTATTAATAGGGAAGCTTTTTTTAAAAAAAAAATACTTGAAAGAGGTATGGAGGAGTGTAGGAGAAATAATATAGTTTTGCAAGTCACGTGAATTTAAATAAGTTTAATAAATAAAGTCTAAAAAGCTTTTGTTTCCCTTGCCTCACTGACCTCTTCTAGGCTGAACAGACACAGGCACAATTTCAAATGTGTGTGTGCATATGAGGACTGGATGTTCTCCTCTCCATCCATTACCCAGCATTTGTAGCTGTTACACGAATTGTCACTATTTTATATCCATTGCTATCATCACATCAGGCTTTTTTCACCGAGTGGAATATTAAATGAACTGTTCTTATAAATGTTTAAATATATCCTAATAACTAAATGGGATGCAGAGCTGTTGCAGCTAAAGCAACTGGACTATAACATAGGAGTCCTTATTTTTCAGCTCTTGAGCTTTAACTGTCTTGTAGTCTATGTTAATTCTTTCTCATGGATGAGAGTTTAAAATTCTGCTTGTGTATAGATAATATATGTAACGGGCTATTATCAAGTAATAGCCATCCTTGATTCTTTATTGTAATAGACAGTCACACTAATCTGATATTTCTCTTTTTAGCTTTTACAAGAAGCTGAAGGATGGGGTGAACGATTTAGTGAACTGAACGAACAGACTAAGATATTTGAAACTTCTAAAGCAGATATAGAAGAAGTAATGAAAAATAAAGAGAGTAAAGTCAAGGTAAATTATGACAGCTAGCGTTGAATCATGTTATTCAGACTGATGCTAATCTGTGAGTTCAAAGAAAGTCTAACAATCTTTCCTTTTCTTAATATACATTAAGCTGTTTTGGGGGTTTTGTTTGCTCTGTGTAGTGTTCCCTGCTAAGCCAAAAAGATTGCTTAGCAGCACAATGGAATAGTCAGACAACCTTTGAAGCCAGCAAGATAAATAAGCAAAAGCTCTCTTAGTTCTGATAGAGTATTTGCCTTTTTTTCTTTTTTTTTTTTTTTTCCTTTTTAATTTGGAGTGTTGGAGTTGAGAGTGTATTCTGACGTGTGTACCTTGTATATGCAAGCCCTGCTAAAAAGATGCATACTTAACTGTCTGAAAGGTCTTCACGAGGGCACACGTGCTGACATGCAGGTATATGTTCTAATAGAAAAGAACATCTCCTATCTTGTGTATGGGGCTCCCTTAATCTACTAAGGGAACTAAGTAAAGGACAGAATTCCTGAAAAAGTAATTGTAATGGTAACTACGTTTTCATTGCTTGTATTTATTTTACTGTTTCTGTTTTGTGTGGGATTTTTCTTAGTCACTGACACAATACTTACTGAAGATGAAAGACTGGAGTTCAGCAATAAGAGAAGATGATACTGCTGAAGATAATCACTGGGACACGGATATCAAGGGTGAAGCAGAGAATGGAGAGCACTTAGGTACAGTCTGTATAGCTTCCCATCTTAATTTAATAGACGTTTTAGAAATACTAAACAAAAAAACTTCCAGGAAGGTTGAAAGATAAGCTTCGTAGAGGTTGGATTTTCAAAACATATGCCCAGTGTTATTCATGATGGACGGTTAATTGATGTCTGGACATTTATGCTGCTATTTAGCAGTGTGTAGGTATAGCTAACCCCTTTGTATTACCATAGAGGAATATAAAGAATCAGTGCTCAGTCTCTTGCAGAACAACTTTAGCATGTTAGTATTAAGCAATGGTTGTCAAACAACATTTTTGGGTGGGAACCTTGCTTTCATTTCTTGAAGCTCATCTCAGCAGCAGCACACTGCATCCTTAGAGCCTAATTTCTGCTTCTTTGTGCTTACGCAGGTGTTGTTACAGGCAGTAGGGTAGCACTGGAATCAGATGGGTGTAGATGTGGGTCCTCCCAAAACAGCAGCACAGAAGAGCCTTTCTTCCTCCTTTTTCTTGCTGCAGCTGCTTCTTACACTAGCGCTGATGATAGAATAGGGCACATCCTAGTAAACTGTATAGTGTGTATCCAGCATCTCTGTTTTAAAGTGAACATTCTGGGTCTGATTAATTGGTAAACAAAGCACTAAAATATAGGTATATCCCCATCCCCCCCTTTTTTTTTTTTTTATTTTTTCCTTCAAATATGCTATACCTATCATGATATGTTGGTGATTGCTTTTTTCATAAAAACAGCAGTAGTAAGCTCTATCACAAACCTTTTTATGCGTTTTATGTGACATAATCTATTCTGTCAATCAGATGATCAGCAAAAACGAACCATAAAGAAATTGATTTATGCTGCAAAGGTATGTGATTTTTTGAGAAATTTGTGGATGGAAGGGGGGAACTAGAAAGAATATATGCAATTTTGATGTTAAGTTTAATTGCATATAGATATCATCACAGAGTTCAGCATCTTCTGATATTTAATTACATATTTTTTGCTTTCGCACAGTTTCTGATAATCTTAAAATGCTCATTTTTTTAATATTTTGATTGTAGTTAAATGCTTGCTTAAAGACCTTGGAAACAGAAAGAGATCAAATGTATTCAAAGCTGTCTGATGAAAATAAAGCTAAAGCAGAACTTACAGGTAATAAAATGTTTTGCCTTCAAGATTAATAAGATGCTGCTTTTGTAAAATGGTGTTAGAGGCTGTAAATATTACTTGCAGTAAAAACTGAATTAAGTTTATGTTAATAGCTCTACTTGGTGTTTCAAATACCCGTTTAAGTTGCTCAGCTGTTTTCAAGTATTTTAGAGGTAAAGCTATTGAAGTTGCTGAAGCACCATTTGCAAATTCTGCGGTACTCTGTTAGAATATTCTATCA
This sequence comes from Pedionomus torquatus, assembly GCA_013398155.1. NCBI lineage: Eukaryota > Metazoa > Chordata > Aves > Charadriiformes > Pedionomidae > Pedionomus > Pedionomus torquatus. The sequence goes on along the minus strand of VZRU01009370.1, from coordinate 36,954 downwards.
TGTTAAGTTATAGAATCTTAAAATACATGGGCAAAGTTGTATTAGTAAATATACCTTCTTTACGTAATTTCTGGATATGAAAGGATGGATTTTTAAGGTAAATTTAAAAAACATCTATTAAAAATGGCAGCTTAATTGTAATGAATTTGTAATGGGTGCAAGCTCAATACTTCTTAAAATCCAAAATACTGTATTTACAGAACTGAACCTAAAAGCATTTTTTTTCTTTGTTGTGTAGGACATACTGAATTAAACCTTATGAAAACACTTTCACTTCAGTTCAAATTCAAGACTGTTATTAGCTATTGTTTTCAGAGATACACTGCGCAGTGTAGCTGTCACATTTGAATGTATTGTGCTTTGTTACTTGGGTGATGAAATTATCTGTAAAACTGTATTTTATTTTTTTTTAATAGTTCTTTACACTGACTCTTTGTGTTAGCGTGCTTACCGAATTGATTGACCCGTAAAGATACTCAAACTTACTTAAAGCTTTCTGTGTTTCTTGAAGAGACACATGATAATAGTAAATAGGAAAAGAAACACGACTTACTATAATTTGGAAAGGTAAGGTAGTTTGACAAATCTAAGTTAGGCATTCAGGTAACTCAGCAAGACCTCATGTGGGTCAAATGGCAAGAGTGTATAATAGTACTGATTTTACTCCTTTAGTAGAACAGTTACAGTAATAAGAGCCCTAAATTAAAATCTATATTGTGAATTACAAAACTGCATTGTTTTCACAGAGGCTGTACAATTACAGCAAAGGCTGAATACGTGCTCAGAGCTGCGCTTTGTGACAGCTAAAGAGAATAGTTGATGGTTTGCCATCAAAAAGAGCAATACTTCTTCTCAATTTGTATAATTTCTTGAACTGTATTAACATACTATTACTTATATTATTAAATCACAATAGTATCAAAGGTTTTTACACTTCTAATGTACTAAGATATTTAAAATTTTTTAATTTTTATAAATTTTGCATCATCCTAATTATATAATTATCTCTAAATTTGACAGAACGTATAGAAAACTTTCAAAGTCAACAAGCTTCCTTACTATCTGAAAATGAACGTTTTGAAAATGAAGTTCAAAAGCTTCAGCAGAAACTTAAAGTAATGACTGAGCTTTATCAAGAAAATGAAATGAAACTACACAGGTGCTGGTTCCTCTTTTTATATTAAGTACTTAGTGTTTGATTTGAATGTAACAGATTTTTACTCTATGAAATAATGTGGGTAAAGTTGAAAAGCTTGACTTATTTATTTTTTAAGTCAAGATATGATGTAATACAGCTATCAAAGTTGCTGAAAGAAAGATAATCAGTAGCTGCTTGAACTGTGAGGTATATTTTATATAGTAAAGAGAGACGGTAATGTCATTAGAAGAGTGATGTTATACATAAAACTAAGCTTAGCGTTAAAACATTGGCAAGCTAGTTAGTATGGGTAAGCCATGTAGAATCCCTGTGAATTGGGCTTTCCTCATCCAGAAGGACAAAATATGGGGACTGTACTATCTGCCTCACAATCAGGATGATAGTGGGGGTTATAACTTATAGAAAGAGTAGAAGTAAAGTTGATTAGAATGGGGTGGGGCATGTAGTAACCTTCAGAAGTGTGTGGTGTGTGTGTGGATGAGCAGGGAGGGAGCAGGGGGACATCATTTTAGGGCACGATGGTAAAATTAGTTTTACTAGCCGGAAATTATTTTTTAAGGAGCAGGCATAATCTTTAAGGGAGCAATTGAAGCAGAAAAAGTCTTGATCCTGTACTGAGCAGATGCAGGACCTTTTTAAAGAATAGCTCTCCGTAATGTGATCTGTAGTATATACATATGAATATAGGTATTTGGCATCTTTGTAGATGTAACAAAACCTAGAAATGCACTACGTTAACATTTGATTTTTGAAACGGAGGGGGGCGAGTGGGAAGGAAACTATTAAAATGAAGCTATAATGGGCAGTCAGAAAGGAAAAATATTTGCAGACTGTGTGACTGATATTTAAAAATACCACACTGAAGCTCAACAAACATATGCTGCTTATCAAAGATTTCAGAAAAGCCAAAAAGGAGTGGGGGGAGGCTGGTGCGATGAGATAGTAACAGCCTCTCTCATCTGCTATTAACAAGGCACCTTTTAAAAAGCTAGGTGTGTTCAAGTGAGAGAAATAAAGAAGTGGGAAATTAAGATAGTATAAAAGAAGTTTTAATAATATTTTTAAAAATCCATGAAATTAGTTTGTTCACTAGGGACTGCTGTTTACAGGAAAATGACTACTTTATTCATTCAGGACTGTATGCAACAGTAGTATCCATGTGTGTTCTGCAGAATTACCTTCTGCATAATCTGTGATCTGGAATATGAGTTTTCTCTTATGAAGTGCCTAATAAGGCTTAAAATAGGAGGGGCTTGGAAAGAATTTTTAAATAACTTTTTTTAATAGTTAATAACAGCCTTTTTCTGCTCCAGAAAATTGTTTTAAAATGGAAAAAAGTACCAGAACCAATCACTGAAAGTTAGTGTAATTTGGTTTTTGTTTTGTCTTATTTGATTTTTGGCTGCTTTTTTAAATTTATTTCTTATTCTTTCTCCTCTTCCAAATAGAAGGGCTGTTCAGCCTGAAAGGCTTCAGGAGACCTTATAGCAACCTTCCAGTACCTAAAGGCAGCCTACAGGAAATCTGGAGAGGGACTCTTTATATAAAGAGAGAGTATAGTGATGGGACAAGGGGTAATGGTTTTGGACTGAAAGAGTGGAGATTCAGATTAGATATTAGGAAGGAATTTTTCACTGTGAGGGGCATTGAGACACTGGAACAGGTTGCCAAGAGAAGTTGCGGATGCCCCATCCCTGAAGGTGTTCAAGACCAGGCTGGATGGGGCTTTGAGCAATCTGCTCTAAGGGGAGGTATCCCTGCCCATGGCAGGGAGGATTGGACCTGAATGATCTTTAAGGCCCCTTCCGGCTCTAACCATTCTATTTCAAATATTCTTTAGGTGTATGGATTGTCTTACAGATTCTTTTTAGGAATAGTGGTAATCTAATTGTTTCATAAAGAACAGTTAATGAATTGAATAAACTGATACAAATACAAACTAGTGCTATTTATGCCACTCCATATGGTGTCTATAAAACTCTTTATCTGGTTAAATATCATGTATTCATCATGATTAGAGAAGAGTTTCTTGACAGACCAACTACAAAATTGTTGACTTGAAACAGAATTAACCATAGTTTTTGAATTTTCTTGAAGGAAGCTGACAGTAGAAGAGAGAGAACGCCTACAGAAGGAAGAAAAGCTTTCTAAAGTAGATGAAAAGATTAATCATGCTGCTGAAGAACTAAATAGCTACAGGTAATTACAGATTTTAGTTGCTGTAATCACTTGTCCTAAAGTGAACAAAAGGCAATAACGTATTAATAAGAACACCAGTATAAGTTTAATGTATTTTATTCCCGTTTCTTTGTGTGTATGTATCATATGCTAATTTGTTTGTAATAATACATACTAAGGGAGTTTTTGCTGTGTTAAAATTTGGTATGGAAGATCACCAGCAGCCTTTCTTCCATTAAAGTGCTAATTGTATTGATGATGGAATGGAGATCTTGGTCTCTAATCTAGTTGCCTTTACTGGACAGAGATAAAAATGTGATGTTAGGAATATGCTGTGAAATAAATGCAGTGTTCAGTTTTCCTATAGATCCTAGGATCTATAGGATATTTATATCGTATAGTTACAGTATTCTATTTCTGTGTTTCTAAGCAAGTAGTACCATTTTTTTTAGAAATTCTTTACTAAAAGAGGCATGGGAATATTTTTTGAAGTTGTTTTTTAACTACCTTTTTCTGTTTTGTGTTATATCAATAGCGTACCTCTGGTTTGTTTCTGTGGTTTCTTAAACTATGGCATAATTCTTTAATCTGTAATGTTTATTCCCCATCTTCCTTCACTGTTTTGGGGATATTGACTTTAACTGAATGATTCTGATTGACAGTGCTTCCTGAAGAGTCAGTTAGGTTAATTCTTTCTCTAGAACGTAAAGTTCATGTAGAAATTCTTCAGTATTTGTACAGGAAGAGAAGAATTCACTCTTCTTGACTTACTCAGAACTTGAACTTTGTAGATATCTTAATTTTAAAGAGAATATTAATCTTGGAAATGGAATATAATTAACCACTGTGTCTTTGGCCTACCTGCTCAGAGAGTGTAGAGCCTGGAAAGGCAGTGCACGGGCCAACAGGCATCAAGGGTGGCATCATCCTTTCTGTACTCTTGAAATAACTTTAGTGCAAGTAGTTGTTCCTCGGGGCTGACTGTGGCAGCCTGTGACAGCGTGGTGCTCAAGCCACATTGATACATGTGTGGGGTGGGGGGAGGCTGGCTGATAGGGCATAGGTGGAGGGGTATCCTTTATAGTGGAAACATTGCAGACCACTGAAAAGTTGGGGAGATGTTGGGGTTCTTTGTTTCTGTTTTTTTGTTTACATTCCTTCTTGCACTAATCTGGGGCCTGGAATTTCCACTGCTGCTGTAATTTTTTATATGTCCTGCGAGCCAAAGTGACAATACTATTTTTTGGTTAAAAAAAAAATAAAAATGTTAATTATACCTTGCGTTTGCCGTTACGTTTACTGTATTTAAAATTACTTTCCTCCACATTTTATTACAATTTTGTTACAGACAGCGAGCAAAAGATCTTGAGGAAGAGCTAGAAAGAACCATTCGTTCTTACCAGAATCAGGTATGTGTTTTGTTACCTTCCACCTATGCCAAGTAGGATGGATGTTACTGCAACTGAAATAACAGATTGGTTGTGATATTGTAGTTGGCTTGTTTTTTGTTGGATGGGGTTTTTACCTCCTTTTCTTTTTTTTTTTTTTTTTTTTTTTTTCCCCCTCTTCTTGATGGCATCTGGTTTTGACCAACAGAATTTCACAGCAGAGATCATTTTAACTTATTTAAGATAATTTAAATTTTAAGCTTAGGTGTCTCATTGGAAATTATGCATATACATTAAGTTTACAAATAAGAGCATGTAGTCAATATTAAATTTTCTTCTTCAGATGCATAATGATCTAATGAATCTCTCTTTCACAGATCACTTCACATGAGAAAAAAGCTCATGATAATTGGGTAAGTTCCAAATACTGAATATTATAATCTTTGTGCATCTTCCTTTCTGTGATTTGAATAGCTTGCTTTATCACTTTTTTTTTCTTATTAAAAGCAGATAGTCAAAATTAACCTTTCACCTTTAAACATAGGAGTTTCTTGCAGAGATATGCAAAAGCATGTTAAAAAAACATGTATGATATAAAATAGTTGGAATAATTAAGCCAGATGCCTATGAGCACAGTAGAACAATATTACAATATTATTTGTCGTAGCAGTAAATCTGCTGGAGTAACATGTTACCATTTAATGAGTGTGTGACATTTTGCTAATAATAAAAGCTTTTGGTCTCGTTTCAATGCCATTTTAATATTTTTCTGCGTTGTACTTCATTCCTTTTATCTACTAATAGAAGATGTTATGTCCTGTGAGAACAGTATGTTCCATTGACAGCTCCCTAAGAATGTTGCTACAAAATCCATTTTTACCTTTTTTCCAAACAGGAAACTTTAAAATATCTCCTGACTAATACATTCTTCAGTTTCACAGAATGGTCTGTATAAGATAAAATCCTGTTAAAAGCTATGGTGCTTCATGGCCATAATTTTACAGTTTTTTTAACTGTATAATTTTAAAAAAACAAACCCTTTCTTCTATAAAATTTGGTACTTTAAATGTTCTGTAGGTGTTTCAAAGCAGCTATAGCTAAAGAATTTAATTTCTGCAGTTTTAAGAATCTGCCAGAAAGCCACATGACTCCTCAAAAGTTTGGGTGGTAGAGTTGCTAATGTCACTTGGTGATGTATGTGAGGCTCCGTTTCATGTGCTTTATCCACAAGTCATATCTTTTGAAAATAAGGTTCATGTGCTTCAGATATAGGGGGGGGGGAAGTTTAGGATCTAGGGTGTCACATTTATGAAGCATTTAATTAATAAATAGCAATATCTAAGCATCTGATTTTTGTTCTTCCCCAAAGCTAACAGCTCGAGCAGCTGAGAGACATCTCAATGATATAAAAAAAGAAAATGCACATAACAGACAGAAGTAAGTGCAGTCCTGATCAAATTCTAAACAAATGAAATTGGGCATGTGAGTATGTTCTGGATGCAATTTGGTGTTTTCTAAATCTATGCTAATCAGTTGTGGCCCAAACACAGAGCAGAGCGAGCACAGTGTCCCACTGGAGTTCTGAAAGAAAGGGAATAATTTGAGCATTCCTGTAATGATAACGTGCAAGAAAGTAAGAACTTACTTCAGCACTTCATGTAGTTCTCATTTCAAGAAAGAGGCAAAATGTAGTACTAGATTGAGAGTTTTGGGGGTTTGGTTTTTGTTTCTTTTAAATAAGTATGTATCACCCATATGTCATGGTTGCCTAATAATTTTACAGCTTATCTTGGAAGATAATACTGAGCAAAGAGATCAGGTGGTGGTGGTTGAGAGGAACCACCTCACACCTTTAGCTGTGAGGTTAACTAGTATTTGGAATGCAATTTAGAGGATTCATTAGAGTAATGTCATGCTAGGAATTGTGACGTCTAACATGCCACGTCAACTTCTGAATTACAATTTGTATGCAGCAGCATAGCTAAATACATAGGAATTCTTAAGTTCAGAGTTTGCTAAGACATCCTTGGTGTCTTTTTATTTAGGGAACAAAATACCTTGCTCTGTTAACCCTTTAAGTAGAAATTATAGCAGTAAACAGTGCAGTCTAGTAAAATTTTAGCACTTCTTGGTTATTTACCACTTTTTTGTTGCTTATTTACAGATTAACTGAAGCAGAATTTAAACTTGACCTTTTAGAAAAAGATCCTTATGCTCTTGATGTGCCAGTTAGACCATTTGGCAGAGGTACAGTATTGAATTGTAAAATAGAGCCTAATTGTTTTGGTTTATAGTTTTGTTTCCAAAGACCACATGTATGTAATTGTTTGAAAACTAACTTGTCCATGTGTATGTACAAATAAGAGTCACTTAAAGAATCGTCAGGTCGTAAGTGACTCTAGGTCGTGTTGAGAATTTTGTTGAAACTAAGAGCGTTTGTAGCATTGAAGAGAGTACACTAGGAGTATGATACACATGATAATTAGAGCACAGTTTTCATTTCACTTAGATGACTTGTTAACTTCTCAGGTGAAGTTTAAAACTTACTTTATACAGTTTGCTAAACTAAATATTGTGAACTTGAGTATTTTGTTTTAACTGTTCCAGAGCATTCCCCATATGGACCCTCACCAATGGGCCGGCCTTCATCTGAAACAAGAGCTTTTCTTTCCCCTCCAACTTTATTGGAGGGTCCTTTAAGGCTTTCACCTATGCTTCCAGGTGGAGGAGGAGGAAGAGGTACAATTCTTAAACTTGAAACGTATCTATTCTGGATTTCTCTCTCCTCAACTATAAACCTGTCACACCTTTTCCTCTTGCTGGTGACAAAAATGATTAAAAACAATCACTTCAATATAAACAGTTAATTGGGCAAACTCTTCCTGTTTTTCAGCTTGCTTCTGAAGCTGTCTAATGTGTATCAGTAAAATGGAGAATTTAGTTGTAGGTTGGTCAGTGGATTCACTGTAGAAGCATAGACTGAGAAGAGTGAAAAGCCAAACTTGATCAGTCTTGGTTTACTTCTTGGACAAATAAGGTTCTGCTGAAATGACCTTACAATTTTGAAGTAAATGATAGTGGATTAGTTTTCTGAGGAAAGAATGCTGCTACTTCCATCTCATTGTTCTACAGTTGGTGAGAAAAGGAGAGGGTACCTGTGATGTCAAAAAGATGAAACAGTTTTAATTGGTATTGTGACACCAGGAAGTTAGTGATTCAGTAAATTGTTTTCCTCCCTTTGTTCTAAATTTCAGGCAGTTGTTACGTGTGGAGTTTCTTCCCTAGTGCTGAAAGAGACAGGAAGGTTGTGTGTAAGGAGTAGAATTCAGAGATTAAGGAGTAGGTAAAGCAAGCCATAGTATCATGGGGAAGGGAAGAAAAACACTGCTTGCTCACATTTTTGCTGTTGATGGAAACAGTGTAGATAAATGCTAGAGTGGAGTTCAGCATGTGTTATGGGCAATAAAGAAGCTACTATTTAATTTGCTGTTACACCTGTTGAAACCTGTACTTATTTTATAGGAAACTTGTCTAAGGGTCTCTTCTATAAGGATTTCACTGATCAACGTTGACTGTTTTGAAAGACTAGCACAGACTATTTATTTACTTTATTTGTTTCTAAAAAGCATATTCAGGTATCTATGAAAGTTGATTCTTTTTCAAAGTCAGAAAAGCTTGAGACTGAATGTTCAACTGTAGCTGTACCACACATGAGCAAAAGCTCACTTGACAGTTTTTGTATAGAGACAGAAAGTAATGAAACTGAACCACCCAATGGATCTTTAAATTGTAGCTCAGCTGTTGCTGGTGAGAGACTGGATTTCAGGATGCAGTTTTAGCAGGGAAAGAGGCTGCACAAAGGCATAACTACTGTCCATTTAATAATGGAGCACTAATGTAACTTGGGCAGATTAAGCAAATGATTTGATTAAATAATGCCAGCTCTGGAGCAATTACAGTGCTCATCTCACTTTGCACAATACACCAAATGGCTTCAAATTTTAGATTGAATGTTAGGATAGAAATTAGAGAATGAGATCTAAATTCAGCATTCCTATATTTTTTTCAGACCAAATCTATTTTAAAGGAAGCTTGCAACTTCAAATCACTTATTGTTATAGTTTATCTTGCACTTGGTTACTTGTTGACCCGGTCTTCTCTTGTTTTTTTCCTTGAATAAAGAATTAGAAAGAATCAGAAGAGTGTTGAATGTAATGTGGATCTCTTCTTATAATGAGGGTAACTTTCAGTGTGCTCATTTTTAGTTTGTTTAGTAACAGGTTTTTTAGCATTGAGAAGATTTATCTTGAGTGCACCAGTTTCTTTGATTCAAAACTATTATTTTTTTTTTTTATTATTTTTTAATGGAGGTACTCTAGTTTGCACTCTTTCTGAACTAAGACTTTTTCATTCCAAACCTTTTAAATGTTTCTAGTAAATATAACTGGTCTTCAGCAAACAGCTGGAGAGTCCTGTGGAGCTGTGCACCTCTTGTATCTTGACAGTGTTGACATTCCATGATTTTACTTCACTATTTTCAGACTTAATGAAGAAAGCCATAATAGAGTATTTAAAGTACCTGGGTAAATAGCTATTCAATTTCTTCGATTAGGCTCCAGAGGACCGCCTGCCATGTATGAAGCTGGTAATGAAAGAGGAGAGCTGAGTTCTGATAGGTTGACTGATCCCCACAGACCACCATCCGATACGGGATCCCTCTCTCCTCCTTGGGACAGAGAACGCAGGATAATTCTGCCTCCACCAGGTATAAAAATCTGCTTACCTACTGTATCTATGGAAAATGACTTACTGACTTTCTGCTTAGAAAATATGAAGTGTTTTCTTGGAACTAGAGCTTGCAGAAGTTTTTATAATATTAGGGTTTTTTCCCCTTCTTGAATTGCCTGGTTCACTTGCACTTCTTCTGTGCTATCTTTTAAATACATATTTGTGCTAGCAGTGTACAGTCAACTGTTTGGTCTCCTCATTTTACTGAGGATTTGTTTAGTGCACCAAAAGACCTGTCTGGTCTGGATAATTAATAAGAGATCTGAGAAAGTAAAATATTTTAATGGTACATTAGCCTTAAATAAATAAATGAAAGCTAGCTAATGCTAGCTAGTAAATTTAAAATTAGGTAAAGCACACAGACTAAAGTACCCCAATTATTAGATTGTAGTCGCTATACATCTGTGTGAAAGCCTGATTATAAAACTCAAAAGCCACTCAGGGTGCAGTTCTTCATTTGCCAGGTCTGACCTATTGACAGGGTGCTGCAGAGAGGTGGTCTTGTCTCCTTGACCTAAGTTTTTGGTTGGATTCCTGTGTTTGGGGGTTTTTAAGATGGCTTGCTCAATTGCTTGATTAATAGTCACTTGGGATATTTACAAGACCAAACGATACCCAGAGACTTTTTCTGGTCCAGAATTGTATGTAATGGAGGGAATAAGTCTTCACAGACCTCTTTTGTGATCTCTTCATTGTTAGTTGAGCCTTATGCTGATCCAGTTCCTCCTCCTCCTCGAAGACAAGAAAGATTTTTCCCTAATCCCCCAAATACTGGAAGACTTTCTGGACCAGCAGAACTACAAAGTTACAACATGCAGCCTTTTGATAAAACAGGTGGGAATTGCTTCCGTGGTATTATGAAATGGAGAATCTCAGTATAGATTGACCATTTGTAGTAAGCCATGGGAAGAGGACAACTTTATAGCTACCACAGAGCTAATGTTAAAAAACATTTTTAACACCTCCAGGCCTTGATGCAGTCTTTCCCTGTTACCAGCAATAGCAGTCTCTTGTTGGGTGGATGGGATTTGCGGAATGTGGAATGATAGTCATAAGGTGGTTGTTTGTTTTTTTTTTTTTTGTCCAGCTTCACTGTTCTGTATGTTAACCATTTAAGCTTGGTCTTGAGTCTGTTTTGGCCCCTCCCTGGAGGCTTACTGCAGCATTAAAACATCACAAACCTTTACCTGCATTTTCATGCCACTTCTGGTGTAGTCAGAAAGATTTAAAGTCAGTAAAGACAGAAAGATAACAGTAACATTTTCCAATATCCACTGAGCTAGAAGGTCCTGAGGCCACCTCCTTCAAACCATTCACCATACTTTCAGCTTTTTGTAGTTCACAGTGCAGCTTAATCACGCATCCCACTCACCTGACTACCATTTGTTTTAAATTGGCCAACTGTGTAAATTCTAGTTTGTGATACTCAGCAGCAGTCAGAAGCTCAGAGGAAAAGTTTGGTGACTTCAGTCTTGTCACTGAAACAGTTTAAGAGCTTAAAGCCTTACTCTATATTAAACAGTTTTCATCCTTATTGCCTAAAAAGTCACAGGTGTCTGAGTCCTCAGCTCAGCTAGAATCATTAAACTCACTACAGCAACTTTCCCACCCAATATCCAGTTAATCATGTTATTGGTAGTGAGTTACCATCTTTGTTGTCCAGTTTCTGGGCACTGAGAGAGAGAACCTTTGATGCTTGGTGTCATAACTGGAACGCTGAATTCTGTTTCAGGCTGAAGGCTCAGGCTTTTCAGGGAATTGGTCCTAGCTCTCTAAACTGAGGTGACTGACTCTCCTAAAACTTTCAACTTGAGGCAGGTACCTGGAACAGGAAACTTTTTGTCAGAAAGGAAGAGCTAAAGGTTGACTGAGTTCTGTGAGCAACTTTATAAGTTTTAAAAGGGAAAGGGTTGTGCAACCTAAGTATCAAGGCATGAGAATTCTCTGTGTGACATCAGCAGTTGAAATGTTTCAGAGTGTTGAACTGGGCTCCCCAGTTCAAGAAGGATAGGGAAGTGCTGGAGAGGGTACAGCAGAGAACTACAAAGATATGGGGCCTGGAGCATGTCTTTTATGGGGAAAGGTTGAGGGGGGGGATCTGATCAACACCTACAAATAGAATAGAATTGCCCAGGCTGGAAGGGACCTTTCAGATCCTAAGTCCAGCCATCAACCCAACACCAACAAAACCCATCACTAAACCATGTCTCTAAGCATTGCATCTACCTGTCTTTTAAATATCTAGTGTTAGGTATAATACATCTCTTAAATATTGAAAGGGTGGGTGTCAAGAGGAAGTGGCCAGTCTTTTTTCAGTGGTGTCCAGTGACAGGACAAGAGGAAATGGGCACAAGCTTGAACATAAGAAGTTCCATCTAAACCCGAGAAGGAACTTCTTCACTTTGAGGGCATCAGAGCCCTGGAACCAGCTGCCTNCAAAACCCATCACTAAACCATGTCTCTAAGCATTGCATCTACCTGTCTTTTAAATATCTAGTGTTAGGTATAATACATCTCTTAAATATTGAAAGGGTGGGTGTCAAGAGGAAGTGGCCAGTCTTTTTTCAGTGGTGTCCAGTGACAGGACAAGAGGAAATGGGCACAAGCTTGAACATAAGAAGTTCCATCTAAACCCGAGAAGGAACTTCTTCACTTTGAGGGCATCAGAGCCCTGGAACCAGCTGCCTAGAGAGGTGGTGGAGTCTCTGTCACTGGAGACATTCAAAACCCACCTGGACGTGCTACCTGCTCTAGGTAGACCTGCCTTGGCAGAGGGGTTGGACTAGCAGATCTCTAGAGGTCCCTTCCAATCCCGTATCAGTGTGTGATTCTGTTAAGTAACAGAATCTCCTACAAAGGTAGGGCCTACTTGAAATGATGACTAATTTAGATTTTCTTTTTTTCAAAGATCTCTCTGTTCATTGAGAAAATAGCTTTGTTTGTTTCAAAGGACTGCTATGAAGATGCACTTGTAACTTCTAAAAATACTAAAATGGCAGGACAAAAAGTTTTATTTGGATACAAGAAACTTTAGTAAAAGCTAGAGCCTTGTAATTCATATGCAACCTGTACAGAAGTTTTGAGGAAAATACTCAGGTACAGCTTTGGGTTCCTGAGTTGTCTTTCAGACTGTAGAACACTTGCTTGGTGCTGCAGCACAGGGTTTTTTTCTCCTTTTTTTTTTTTTCCTTGCCTTTATCTCCTGACTTTGGGAAAAAATACTGAAATCCATGGCGGAGAGAAGTTCAGCACTGAGTAACTTGTTTAACTTTTGCCTACAGATGGACAGACATCTTCAGAAAATAGCCCACAAACAGAACCAAGTGGAAATGAGATGAAAGATCATTCTAACCTTAGTGTGAGTAGCTAAACAGAAACTTGATTTAAAGGACCTTTAATCTGCTGAAAAATATTTAGGAAAATTTCTTTGGTCATGTTACATTGCCCTGTGCTGTCCAAATCGTAATATTTTGTGTCTACTTTTACCATAGCACTTATTACCTTGTGAATTAATTTTCATGTATGATGACTGCAATCCCTGTTGAAAACTAATTATAACCCAAATGATGAAACTGGCTGAGCGGATGGTCAGGGCACACGGCCCCGCTCAGGATTGTGCCATCGCTCAGGCAGAGTTGGAATTAGCTGCTTAGCGAGTGTGATGTTCTACACCAAAGTGGGCCTGATGGGACTGGAGATGTTTCCTTCTTCTTAGCCCTTTCCCCAAGTTCACTCCCCTGTTTTCACTGTGTTGCAGAACTCCCTGCCTGATCAGTCGCTGGCACCCGAAAGTGAAGCTGTCGGTTCAGGGTTTGGTCCTCCACCTTTTCCTCCAGTCCGACCTCCATTCATGCCTGTGGATCCTAGAGCACCTTTCATGAGACGAGGACCTCCTTTTCCTCCTCCTCCTCCTGCTGGCATGTACGGACCACGTGAATGTTTCCCAGTACGAGACTTTGGGCTTCCGCGCCCTCCAATGCCGAGTACGTAGCTTTTGCCAGCAGTTCCTTCAAGCTGATGAACGTGATGCTCTCTGCTCTGTGCAGGTAGCGAGTTACCACACCGGGCCAACGCTCACATCTTTATTTGCACATAGTGCTCAGCTCAGCAACTGGGAGCATCTTTTCTGGTGAAGGTTAATTGTACCGTTTCTTCTTCACAGTTGCTTATATATTTTGAGCAGCCTGGTCAAATAGGAAGTGTCCTTGCCCAGAACAGGGTGGGGGTGGAACTAGGTGATCTTTAAGGTCCCTTCCAATTGAAACCATTCTATGATATTGATAGCATTTTTACAAGTGTAAGTTTTGCCTGGCAAATACACATACGTGCGCCGTCCAGCATTTAAAGGGGTTTGTTTGGGGGTAGGAAAGGCAGTAGATTCTTACCTTAGTCCTCCTCCTATGAGGTTGCACCATATATAAATCTCAAAGTTCCATCCTTTCGCTTTGAAGGATGCTAGTGTCCATACAAAAGCATGCATTTGGCACCTGATTAATTACCTAATTGATTTTCTTTGGAGTTAGCATTAGTGGGGCAAGATTTGTTAGACTGAAGGGCTGTTTCTGCCTCTTGCTGTTCTCAGATTAACCTGTGAAGAACTAAAGTTACTTTCCAAAGTACCCGTAAGGTAGGACAGCCCAGGGCTGCCACTGCAGAGCAGAGGTGGTGGCAGCAGCTGCTGCCTCGAGCCTCTCACAGGAAACTGCTAAGAAGAGTGAGTGTTTTGTCCTCCCCGTTCTTGAGCATCTTTGTCTCTTCGGAGCACCAGACCTGGCTTGGGCCTGCTCTGTGACTTCTGTTTGGGAAGGGCATTTCTGAGCATGGGGCTGTGTGGGGAAGGAGGAGCAGGTACGTGTCTGCTGCCAGGACTGGTACTAACTGGACTGCTCTGATTCTCTCACAGTAAGAAACCCCTTTCCCATGAGATCTTACCCTCACTATCCACCGCAACGACCTGGATTTATGCCACCGCCGCTGCCACCACCCCCTCCTGAAAACAGAGTTGAGACACCTCAGTCAAACTCACCAGCTGCAGAACAACCCGAACCACAGCAGGAGACTTGACGGTCGCTGGGGCAGCACGCTGATCCCTTTCTCTACGGCATTTTTCCTTAAATTCTCAGGATAGTATTTTGTAAATAAAGAATGAAATAACTATGAATATTGTGAATAAGTGATTTCCATTGTACAATAGTCATTTTAAATTAAGAATTTCTAACTTGAGTAACCTCTTCAGAGGTGTGTAAGAGTCCAGCTGCTTTGTCCTTGTTTAGCTGTGCAGGGGCTTCTCTGCATGCCAAAAGTGAGGCTTGCTGCTTTATGAATAGAATGTGACGACAAATTGAAACAGTTAATAAAAGTCTACTGAAAACGAAGGCAGTGTCACTGTTAATGTGGTGCTGCGGAAGTGAAGAGGAATTAATGTCCTCCCCTACCACACGCATACTCTGTTAGTGACCTTGCAGGCAATCTTCCAGGTGGCAGAGCTTCGCCAAGTGGTCTCACCCACACAGCGGGAGTGTTAGTCTTCAGATTTTAACACTGACCTTTGAGGAGGTGGTGGGACAAGGAAAAAAAAAAAAATAAAGCCCCCACTTCCTTCAGCTCTGTATTCAGGGAGCGGTTGGGATTTAGCAATGAACTGGACACGTAGGATGGGGCAGGAGCTTTCTGTGAGTGTGCTCATCCCAACAGCGCACAGGCAAATAAACCTGCAAGGCAAGGCAGCATTAATTTCTTGTCTAGAACAAGCCCAGAAGCCACTGCACCCCACACATGTAGCAAAAAAAAAAAAAAAAGGCAACAAAAGGGGTCAAGAACTAGCTGTTATGGCAAACTTTAACAAAACCAGACATCTAACTTTAGATGTGAGCTGCGTCTGTGTGGGGCACCTCCTGCTTCTAATTAATAAATAAACATTTTGAAAGCCCGTAAAGCATTCGATGTGTTGTCCCACCCCCCTCTCCACAGGTGACTGGCTGCTGCTTCCCTGGTGCACCGTGCACGGCCCCAGAGCAGGGACCTGGGCCAGGGCCCCAGCCTGGCTCCCTTTCACTGACTCCAGTACAACCTAAGGAGTTCTGCTAGAAGCCGTTGGCTCTTCTGGCGGTTTAGCTTCACATGGAAACCCGTGTCATCACCCAGAGCGCAGGCAGGGGGTAAGGGACTTTTTTTAAAGATAAAGAAGGAAGCTGTTTTTAGCAAGCCCCTGCGTGCATTTGCTACAGCGGCACAGCCCAGCTGCCAGCCCCCTCCCCTTCCCTGCACACATCCCACATGCAGTTTCAGCCTTTAATACAGATGCAGCCACCACACCCCATAATTAGCAGGTACAAAGAAAACCCTCCAGCCCACTTCTTTTTGGTAATTGTTTAGGTCACGTCAGCTCAGTGGTCCTGCTCCTACTGGTACTTCCACCGAAGCCCATTTCCCCTGCAGAGCTCTCCCATGGCTCCTTCCTCCAATTTATTCTTCCTCCTACCCCTTTAGTCCTCAAAGGCACTTACAGGCCCCTCTGGGCCATCCAGCAACAAATTGGACAACAGACTTTCTGAAGCAGCAGCAGTGTAAGCTGAACAGCCATTATAACAATTTAATTCAGCTGTTGCATCATTTTTTAGCCAATTAGTTATTTTCTAAAGGCTCCAAGTTTGCCCGAAAGACTTAACTGGGATTCTGAAAGGACTGATGGGGTTTTACCCTCAGCCCTTCCTATCAGTCCAAGCAACAACCAGAACTCTCAGTTGTCACCTTGTCCCTCTGGGTAGAACCACGGGTCCTCACACTGAGGGCCTGTTTGACAATAACTACCACCAGAAGAGCCCTTTTTCCTCAACACACGCTAAGATTATACATGTAACTATATTTTATGAACAAACAGCGGTGTGCTCTGTATGGGTTAAATAACTGTCTGCAAAGAACTCAATTCTTCCTCCACTAAATTAATCATCTCCTCTATGCCCACAATGATGCTGGAAGCTGCCGGCAAAAGAGAAGTTGGCTGGGTTAAGGCTAATGCGGGACAGGCCTGGATGAGATCATCCCCTGGAGAAAATGGAATCATTTCAGACTTCCACCCCCCTGAAGGAATAGCCCACAATTTTATTTGCAGACAAGCAATTTAAAAACAAGCTCAGATTTATGCAATAGGAAGCCCAGTGCAGTAACCCAACAGAGAAGAATCACACAGGTGCTTAAGGGGTGAATCCTTGCCCCATCCCCACCACCCCCTCCAAAAGAAAAAAGCATCCAGTTTTAACAACAGAGGGCTTGCCTTCTCAACTCCCTGCTGCTAAACCTAGAGTGCAACAAGACCAACTCAACATCGTTGACTCTCCAGGAAAAAAAAAAACAAGGAGAAATACAGCAAAACAAAACAATCTAAAAAAATCCCATCTGGGCTTATGCAAACTCAAACTAATTTCAGAGCCTGAGAGAGCAAGGCCCCGCTCCAAACGCACCTCTGCTTTCCCCAGTAGAACAATGTTAAGTTTCCTAAAACTTGGTATCAAATTGAATCCCTTCACCCTGGCGTCACCAATTCAGATTACTGCTAAAAATACCAACAACCAAACCCAACCCTTACTTATTTCTAAGAGAACAGCACCAGCCGCAGCGCGTTGCTCTGACACCGCTCCAGGCGTGGGTTTCATGACACTGTCCCACCTCGCTGGAGCCCCTGTACGTGTAATACATACAGACCACGATCACCTTTCTTAATTACACTTTCTTAATAACATGCACCGTTCCCAGGGATCAGACCTCAGACCATAGGGAAAGCCAGAGCCGGAGCAGGAACAGCTGACACCCCTTGGTACAGCCGCATTTTTAAACACCGTGGCTGTAACTGCAGCGAGCAGGACAACGGGCAGACAGATCTGCAAGTCAAAGGGCCCGTTCCTCCTGCTCCTTATCTTACCCGTCAAGATTAAGTTAATTAAAAGTAAAGCAGAAAATAGCCTAAAACAGAGAAACACATTTATGTAACAGAAAGGTAAAGAAGTTACTTCCCAAGTGCATTAGGGCGGGCAGTCACCCACAGAAACACAGTGTTCTGCGGAGAGACAACCAGCATCCCGCAGCCCTGCTCAAACTGGAGGGCGCAGCAATCGCTTCAGGAAGTTGCACAGAAAAAAATGGCCACAAATTTTGAAGCCCTTATGTCCGGATTTAAGGTCCAGGTGACACTGCACAATCCCCGTCAGATTTAACTGCTCCATAAACCTCCCACCTGAGGCTAAGCCCTGAAAGGCATCGAGACCCAGTGCCATTACTTGACTTTACAGGGATACAAAAAGCTGTATTTACCTTATTACCCACAGCACCGCTTCTGTACGCTGGCAAACGACCTCGCTTCCCCAACGGAGAAGACCCAGGAGATCGCATAAACACCAGGCAGGGCGATTCTCGCTCTTGATAGCGGTCTGGATGACCATAAACCGAAGCTGAGCAGCTCACATTTGGCAGCCCGTGCCGGGCAGGCGCACCCCCAGCAGCCGTCCCGGCAGCTCTCACCCAGCCACGGCCCCGCAAGCAGCAGCTGCCCGGGCACCGCAGCTCCCGCTCTGAAAGGACCGCTACGTACACCCTGAGCACAGATAAAACGTCAAACCGAAGCATTGCAGGTAGTCATAATCTATTTAATAGTGGGACACCAAAGAAGTACTACACATGTTTTCTTGAGCACATTAGATTTTGATTTAAGCAATTGCAAGGGATGCAGGAATTTCTCAAAAATAGTTTTCTATATTCTACAATCCACAGTTTACTGTATCAGTCTAATAAGTCATATCATGATATACTGTTGTGTTAACTGGGCTGATAGTCTGATCTTTAGCAAAGCATCCTTTCCCCGTCCTCCACCCCTTTCCCCTAAAATGTTGACAAAATTCAGCCAAATTAAAAAAAAAAAAAATAAAATAAAAGTATTACTGTACGACTTAGACTCTTTTGTTGACCTAAACACAACGGGAGCTACCAGTTATACACAGCTTATGAACGGTGTTGCATTTTAATTCTAGAAATCTTCATGCTGATACAATAAAATATTTTATACAGCAATCAATTTTTAATGCTTTATTCATTGATTAAAAGAATATACATTTAACATAAACCATACAACATCAGTCATCAATTCAAACATTCAGCTGGTTTCCTTACATTTTCTGTCAGGAGTTTTTTTGTTTTTTTTTAATCTGATCACATTTATAAGGTAAAATCTCACCACATCTGGCATATACACACACTGTGCCAGTGGATTCACTCTACTGATGTACATATAAAATCCGCATGGTATGTGCTCACTGGAGACAAAACAGCGCACACCTGTCAAAAGGTCATTTTAATATAAGATGGTGAAACCATTTGTAAAACACATATAAACTTTTTCCATAAATAGAATCATATCTGGACATCTGTTGCATAAATTGTGTTTTCCAAAGCTTACAATATAGCAGCCAGGTCTCAGCACTGCTGGGCACCCACGTTGGCCACTTACTTTATTATTGCAGACTGTCCTTTAAACATTAAATGCACAACATTCGTACCACTTAAAACTGGGGTCAGGTGGAAGTCTCACAGAGACCACGTCTGTACCGCGGTTGCCCTGAAACAGTTAAATCGGCTTTTAAAGCCTCTCAGATATAACAAGATTTTAAAACATACTTCATGGAATGTTCTTCATGCATCATAGCAGCTCATAACTGTGATAGAACAAGCTTTGTATTTGTTTCCTTTCCTTCCTTTACATTCACTATTCACAGTGAAACAGGTGCATGTTTGTTAAGAGTTCTGAGGTTGCTGACTGAGCCACAGCACAGCTGTGTACCACAGGTCGAAATTCGACCTTATATATTACAATCTAGCAGTATCTGGCTGGCCAGAAGTTGGCCTGCCCCTGCCAGCATGTGGGCACTTCTTCGTTTTTAATCTATTCTTTGGCAGCTGACACAGGCGCTGACAGAGAAAATCCAGTGACTCGGTTGCTAGGGATTTCACGACTAATGTTTGTTTGCAGGTGTATACCTTTGTATTGAAGTCTTCACTGTTAATGCTTTTACCTCATCGGAGTGCATGTTCTCGGTTGGTTTGGTTGTTTGTTTTGGTTTTTTTTTTTCCACTTTGAAACTTTGGCCCAAAGCTAACTTTTAAAGAAGATGACAGAACATAAGAATAAATGAGGAGGAGTTTGCCAGGAATCCAAAAGACCAGAGCTTATGGAGTGAATCTGCAAGTGCAGGTACCTGAAAAGCCGGTGCTTCCCACCACTGCTTAACAGCTAAGAAAAGCTGAGACCAGGCGTTCAGTCACGCTTCAGAATCTGCACGTGAAATAAAGCAAGGTGAGAGTCTTAAAATGAACAGCCCCGGAGAGGCTTCTCTTCCTTTAAGCCTCTTAAGAAGCGTGCTACCAGATTAAGCACAAAATAACAGCACAGAAATCCACTGGGCTATGGATATGGGTATTAAAAAAGAGTTGGCTCCTGAGCACAGAACTCTGATACAATAGTAAAATAATTCAAAATGCAGTTACTCAATAAAAGTTAAGTTAGCCGGCAACCTCAGACAGCCTTCGGCTGTATCTCTGTAAGGTTTGGTAGACAAGTCCATTAACCGTGAAAACCCTAAACACTGCCACTTTCAGCTTCTAAACCAATACCCGACTACGTTCTTTGATCAAGAAGTAGAATACACATAGATAATTCTATATAGCTAATACTGATTAAACACAGCACAAAAGGGGTTAATTCACGCTACTGAAAAAACATAATAGGACCCTACTTGCATATGTAACCACAGGAATTGTAAATAAGGAGCTAAATGCCTTCACTGAAGCTTTGCATCTCTCTGTAGAAGTGACGGGTTGGCTCAGTGAAGACACTGAGCATCTCTATGTCCATGACCGCATGCCAAGGCCGACCCAACCCGAGAGACACCTGCTCAATGAGATTGTGAACTGGATCCACATCCTGATCAGCCAGTTCTCCTTGGTCGAAATCAATGCTTTCTTCTGTGACTTCCAGAACTTTCAGGTTAGAGCCACGAAGACGAGCAATTGCTATGAGATTATGAGCCCAAACTGTGTAACCTAGAAGGGGAAAAACAAAACAAAACAAAATTTCTCCATCATTTTGCTACAAGGCTTTTTATTTTTTTTTACCAGAGTATCTCAACATCCTTCCCTACCTATTTTGTCATCCTTCCGTTTGGCAGAATCCCCCACAACATTATTTTTGTTGTTGCAAGTCATAAAGCTCCATTTCATACTCTGATTAAGGAAGTATCAAAAATATTTCAGGTCAGTTGACCAAACTTTTCTATATATACATTTTTTTAGCCATTTGTAGAAAAGTAGACTTCCAAGTTAAGTTACATCTGCAATTTCACACCTCCTATAATCTACTCTAGTATCATTAAACAGAATTTTATAAGTGTGTAATCAACTAATTTAAGTGAATGTATAAAAGGACTGTATTAAAACTGTGCTTGTGCTAGGGGGAAAAAAAAAAAAAAAAGTTTGCTTTTATTGCATTAGAGGTAGAGGAAAAACAAACAAAAGACCCCAACACACACAAACCAGAGGCCTCTGCAGGAAATAGGTCAGACCAGTAATAAAACGAAACAGAATTTAAAAAAACCATAAATCTACATACATCGTGTTATTCTGTCTGAGATTAAACATAATTATAAAGCTTCCCTCCCTTCTCATTAGTGCATATTGGCATCTCTTTTTAAAAACACCTACTCCCCAGTTACCTGTCAGCTTTCTGTACCCTGGCTAAGGCAAACGCCAAGCTCCTCCTTATTCAGCTGCAAACCACAGATGATCTAGGAACTTCCCTTTGTGGGAGCTCTGCCAGGTCAGCCCTTCCACTGCAAAAGGGAAGGCATCATCATTCTCACAGGTGTTAAGCCTCTTGGTGAGATGCCCACTTAGTTTTCAAGTAAAGCTGCAGTCTGCACAGTGTTTGAACTGGGTGAGTAAAGCTGCTGAGATATAAAAACTAGCTGTGGTTTGGCCTTCAACAATGAATGCAGTTAACATGCTCTACATCACAACGTATCAAAATCAGACAGCTAGTTAAAGAATGAATAAAACTGATGTCAAAGTAATAAAGTAAGGAGAATTTGTCATTCTGTTTTCTTTTACTTTCTTCCACTGTTTGTCTCTAAGGTTTCCTGTAAATATATCTTGCTTGGGGTAGGTTTTCAACAATGAAGTCTGCACACATCTGCATGGCTTGTTTCTGGGCTATTAACCATTAGGACTGCATGAATCTCCACAGTTTTTATCTGCTGCTACTTCACCTCACACAACTGTCCACAGATGATGAAACTGTCAATAAGGCTCCAGGATATTAAGCACAATGGAAAATTCCACCTGTACAATGACACTCCCCTCTCAGGATTTGAAGGAGCTTACAACACCTTCCAGTTGTCTTGATCATAAAGGAAAACCTTGCCAGAAAGTGCATGAATAAAGGGAACAGCGACCACGGTTAAGCCCCCTGGATCATCCTTGTGGTCCAGGTATGTGGCTTTTGCTACAACTTTTCACAGTCAGACCTGCTGTGCTCTGGAATGACCATTTTATTCTCAACTTAATCTCATGTTAAATTAACTCTCCTTTCAAAAGCTTTGCCTGAAGCTTCTCAGTAACCTTACAGCAGCCAAAAAGCCTCTCTGCCCTGCTGAAGTATTCAGAGGTAACAGTGAATGATCGCTTCACTCCAAGTACCACTGACAACAAATCCACCACGGGCAGCAGCATCGTTTGTTTTTCCTTGCTAGCAAAAACTTCAACTTTAGTTTTACTCACAGACAGAAAAAAGCTGAGACTCTCCTAGGTAACACAGTATTTTTACAACACAAAGTCTTGAAAATCCGTATGAAGTATCCTTCTTTCGAGGGAGGGTGAAACCAACCCAAGGCTTCAGCCCCATAGATGGGCCATGCTTTTCATTCACAGTGCCAGATCGCACTACTCTGACTATCCTGCTATCCCCATCCCAAATGGCCACACACTCTTCACACCCTTCCTTCATTCTGCAAAAATGTATTTAATATCCTTCAATCATCTTTCCTCTGCTCCTGAAGATGCTACCTTGGTGGAAAGGTGATACAACTTCCCCCAGAGGACAGAAGAGAATCTTGAGGCCCACAGAGAAAAGTGTCCTCAGGGTATGTTTTTCCTCTCCTCTTTTGGTCAGCTGCAACCAAAACACTACATGAATCAAAGTCTTTTGCAGAGTAAATTAATAGCAAAACAGGGACAACAAAAGAAAAAAATAAACCAACTGAGAAATACTGAAAACTGAAGAAAATCTCCTTCAGGACACAGGAGAAGAAGCCTGAGCAGTTACATATGAAGAGAATTATGTCACCTTGAACAAAACCACCACTTTTTCCTGAAGGAAGCTTGATTGCATGATAAGGAATAGGATAAGTAGAGCCAGAAACCATTATTTGGTAAACCTCAAAAAGGTTTTTTTAGTAGAAGACAGCGAAAAAGCTTTTTTGAGCAAATAAAGGAAGACATTCTGGCTTCAGCCAATGAAAATCTGAATGTACAACCTTCACTGCTGAAGGTCTCTCCAGTTTGTGCTGCTCCCCTAGCAGCCTAAGGAAACATGCTCCTTCTTACGCAACACAACACAGAGTCATCACTTAACTCCTTCATGCTGCAGCAAACTTGGTCTTGGCAGGCTGATTCTAGCACAAACAAAAATAACTATTCTGCATTATTTTGGTTTCAGGTTTTTCAATTTGCCAAACAACTGTAACTTCTAGCAAGTACTGTACTGATGACAGAGCTGAATAAAAGGCACACTTAAGGTTTTTTTCTTTGCAGTTATATCACAAATAAATACGTGGGATAAACCTAGCTCTGGCATGACTGGTGAAACTAATGTACTCAGCGAGGCAAACTCCTCCACGTTGTATTGTTCAGCTTTCATCTGCTGGCAAAGTCTTACCTAACTGGTAACAGACTTCCTCCCCTCAGCCTTGGGGCACTTAATCCATGTTATTTACAAACAGGAAGCACAATCTAATCTTGCCACCACACGAGCTCACATTAAAACAACAAATGTGTCTAGTGTTCACACAACCAGCCACTTGGTGAAACTTGCACAGCTTTCAGGATAAGCCTCCTGGAATGCTCAATTTCTGGTTATCCTCATTTCTGTGAGCAATCTAATTAAATCCTGTATGACTTCTCAACAGAAGTTAGTAAGCTACAAATATAACTCACACACAATAGACACCTTCACAGTTTCAAGCACGAACATATCATTCTAAGATTTAACACCACATATAGCAACCGTGCAGAAGACTCTTGAACTGCCCTCTACTGAAACACGTTATGATTAGGAAGGCTGAAGCGTTGCAAGTATTTCAAAGTCCCACACTATGCCCGTGCAATGTATTACCTACCATGAACAGCCAGGAGAGACAGTCTTTTGCACCTCCAGGCTAGTAAGACAAGTGGATCTTCATTCCGGTTGTCGCTAAGATCTGGGAAGCCAGACATATCTATCACATCATTCATTAGTATAAAATGAGTGAGGAACTTGTCGTACTGCCTGGTTATGAGGTCAACAACAGCCCCTGAAACACAAGTGATGTAGCTGTCGAAGTGAATCCTCTCTAGGGGGATACTGGGCTTAAGAATCCTTAACATATCATCACTCTTGACATCAAAAGCCATTATATAGACCCGAAGATTACTGCTGTTGCGAGTCAGCGCCTTCCAATTCTCATCTTCTGGCATGCTGTCCAATGACTTGTGCATTATGGAAACACTATGGACCAGGAGAGACAGTCGATGCAAAGGCACATGGTTGCTGTCAGCCAGAACTCTCGCCATTTCAGCTGTAAAATCACAGAAATCCAGAGCAAGCGAACGCAGGTTCACAAAGCGCTCCAATTCAACCGCAGTGATAAGAGTGGCATTACCAGGGATGTGGTTGTCCAGTAAACTCAGATGTTCCATGGTGCTGGCTATGGGGTTTGATAAGGAGGACAATGATGTGGGAGTTACTATTTGCAGCATAAACCCACAAGACAGCCATTTCAATTGCCTACTATTGCCTAATATCTCTTCAAACAGCTGCTGCATTCTGCAAGGAAACAAAACAGACAATGATCCCATTAAACATGGTTTAGTCTTACAATTGCACAGCTTTTTTTTTTTTTTAATTTGAGAATTATTCTTCCTTCATTTATGGCCTTATTCTGCAGGAAGGTGCTATTATTATCATACTTGCTAACTACAAGTTTTAGAACCTGACTGCAGACCTCTTACAGCAATTTAACCTTCACTGCACTTAAAAGGTTAAAACTGTAAATTATCTTGAGAAAAAAATACGTACTTTGTCTTTCAAAAAACAGTGGCACACTATGAACCTTCATTTCATGTATTTCTGAGCACGTATTTAACACCCTCCCACATACATGTTAAGGTTATGCAAATAAGAAAACCCTTAATGTTTTTAAAACACAACTCTTGGGGTTTTTTTGTTTTTTTTTTTTTTAAAAGACAGTGTTTCATATTTGCTAACCTCTCCAGAACTGCAAATTCAATACAGGGGGTGGGGGACAGGGGGGATGGAAGTAATTTTCAACAAAAGGTTGCAGAAACTTGTCTTTGAGCATAAGTTAAAATGATCTGAAACTACTTGCTTGACTTTGCTTATTAAAGGGTAAAGAACAAACATAAGATGATCCTGTAAATAAGTCTGAACGTACAGCTAACTGGATTTTCAAGTGTCAACAGGTTCAGATTATACCAAAACAACATGGACTTGGTAACATTTCAATCTGTTTACCACTTCCAAAATCCTCATAGGATTTATTGTGCTGCATGATTATTTTGCACTTACTCTGATGAATCCTACCCCTCCTACTCCCTGTTTTTTTTTTTGTTTTTTTTTTTAATGAAGATATGTTCTTTGGGTTAGATATTTAATTCAGGAAGGCAACAAAATATATTAAGATAAGATTCTGAATAATAAATTCAAATAGTACAATCAAAGTCTACAAACTTTTCCAGTCTTCATCCCACAGCTGCTAAGACCCAAATGACAAGTGTTCTTTGAGTATATAGACATACACACATAGATGAGAGTTTGATCTCAAACCCTGGTCAGACAGAAAGATCAGCATTTAAGGGAAATAACTGAGCCAGGCTATGGCAGATCCATGAAACACCAAGAAATAAAATGTAAACACCTCCAGAAGAAAATTAGCATTAGTCTTTGTGCCTCAAAAATGTTTTACACAGAATGCTCTTCCCTTTGTTGCTATGAGTATCTGTAGACTTCATATATCTAAGCAAAACAGTATTATAAAGTTATTATTCTCATCCATGTATCTTTAATCAATAATGTCCAGACAAAATTTAAGGCTTATTTAGTCCAGTACTTGGACTGGCAGCAGAGAAATACTAACATCCTGAGAATTGCAATAGAACACAGAAAGCATGTAGGGATATTTATCAAATATCCCCTTAGTTTCCAAAACTTTCTAACTCAAACCTCCTGAGCCAGAGGTGTCTTTCTGTATTAGTAACAACCCTCAGGGACCTCACTTGTGCAAATTTATCCAGGTTGCTCTTTCAGACAAGTAAGCTTTCAGCAACTCTAACGTCCAATAATAAAGAACTCTGCAGTACAATTCCCTCCTCGCTTGCTCTGAACATGTCACCTACCACCTTTGATGCCCCATAATCCTTCTGTTGTAAGAAAGTTAAAAGATCAATCCTTATTCATCGTCTCCCTCTGCAAATCCTTATTCATCCTCTCCCTTGTCTGCATAACCTTTCTTCCTTCTCCTGAGAATGTAGTAGGTTTACAAGGCCAGACTTCTCTTTGTAAGTGGAAAAGCTGGTGTGGTTATTGTAATTATCTATTATACTCCTCAGAATAACTCCCAGGGTTTTGCCTAGTACAGTCACTAGTTTTCAAGATTTCATTTCTTCCTGATCTTCTCCAAATACTTTTTTTTGTTTTTAGTTCAAACTGAGGACTCGCAAATGCAACGGTTTTAAACCAGCCAATAGAGTCACAGACAGTGATGGTTTTGCTATTTTATTATTAAATTATTTTACAATTCAGATCAACTCTGATTGCAGATCAACTCTGCAATGTCTGTTTCATACTTATTTCTGCCAATGCTTAAATTGATATCAGATTCTCTGACAATCCCCCAAAGAAGTCTAACCACAGAAACCTCTCTAATTTCTTCAAAAGAAGAAAGACTCTTCCCTCCCCCCTCTCACCATACACATCCAGAAAAGCTACTGTAATGATTGCCACAACGGTAGAATTTATTTTGTAATACTCTGAGTACCACTTGTAATATTTTACAGAACAATTGAAAAGGTAACAAATCAACTTTGAGATGCTTAGTAGAATGCTACCATAGAATCATAGAATGGTTAGAGTTGGAAGGGACCTTGAAGATCATTGAGTTCCAACCCCCCTTCCATGGGCAGGGACACCTCCCACTAGAGCAGGTTGTTCAAAGCCCCATCCAGCCTGGCCTTAAATACTTCCAGGGATGGGGCATCCACAACTTCACTGGGCAACCTGTTCCAATGTCTCACCACCCTCACAGGAAATAATTTCTTCCTAATATCCAATCTAAATCTCCCCTCTTCCAGTTTAAAACCATTACCCCTTGTCCTATCACTACACTTTCCTGACAAAGAGTCCCTCTCCAGCTCTCCTATAGGCTCCCTTCAGATACTGGAAGGCTGCTCTATGGTCTCCCTGGAGCCTTCTCTATTCCAGGCTGAACAGCCCCAGCTCTCTCAACCTGTCCTCATAGGAGAGGACATCTATAATATGACCCTATAATATGATCCCGCACTAAAAAAATCAGTTTAAATTGTGACCTAAACCTCTAAGCTTAGAAGAGCACTGTTGTAGTACTTGCACAATTTAATGAAAAGAAATACGACACAGAACTCTGCAGCCACAGGGTGGGTTCTCTCCCCTGAGGGAATTGCATTAAATAACATTTAGTTAGTATCTCTCTTTTTAAGGTTATCTACACACCAACTTTGTAGTATAAGCACCAGAGTATTTATACAAGTATTTAGATTTTGCACTCATAGTCTATAGTCTTAGCTAAGAAAAACTTTCCAGCCACCTTCTCCCAGTTCTTTGCCAATTTAATAGAAAAACATCAAACATGTTAATAGAGAATATTTAACAGTGGTCTTTTATGGATTGTTTTTTAATACTGGGTTTACATAAGACCAGACAGGAAGCACAATAGAAGCCACTTGTCATTAGTTTTAACATATTTCAAATAAATTTTTCGAACACCCCAATGAGGCTTTTTCCTCATTTTTTAATGCAGAGTCTTACATACATCTCATTTTTCATAAACAGACTGCACCTAATTGGAGTTTGCAAAAATAGTTTGAACTGTGTGCTAGTAGTTTAGGCACATTAAGTGAATTCTTGGCAATAACATCTACTTTATTACCACATTAACCTTTACTTCAACTGCTTGGTGTGTAATACGTTTATCCCAACTTACACATGGTTATCTTAGAGCTGGCTTACAGAGCTGAAATTTAAGCATAGTTTAGTAAGTACAACAAGAAAACAGAAGCAGAGCTCAGCACATGCAAGAAAGCAATGCAACACAGTGGGTGCTTCAACAAGTATACTTCACCAGTCCCCTCTGCTTCCTGTAAGCAGCAATTATGGGATATTCACAATCAACATGAAATCTACAAATGCTCATATACTGGAGCAAACTATTTAAAAAATAAAAACCTCAAAATAAATTCCTTCCACAATTAATGCCCGAAATGGTGCTTCCAGCCAGAGGACAGACCAAAGCCTGACTAGACAGGCCCAGTTACTGTTTAAGCCCCAAAACTAGTCCTGACCAGTACTGAAGCACATCGATGGCCCTGGACAGAAAATAAACATATTACTAAGGTCCATGTGGAGCCCATTTGTTTAATTAAAGACCATCAATCAAAATGTTTTGTTTAGTAACAGTTTGGTTTCCAAAAGAACCAGTTTAGCCTCTATCTGAACCACAGGGATCAATCCCAGGAAGCAGATTTTAGAAAGCAAAAATTTTAAACAACTACCCTTTATTCAACTCAAGACAGACATACTGTTTATGCTGAACTTCCCAACAGTAATGAACTAAATTGTGAAGAGAATTTTAGAAAGTAATCAGGGGCACGTATGCCATACAGAAAAAGAACAAGCATCACAAACCCATGCTGATCACTGCAGAAGTACATTTTTGACAACACAATCCAAAACCTCCTCTCTCTCAGAAAAACCCTTAGTCTTGACCTTGGGGAGCACCCTAATGGTTCCATGCTACCAGATTTCTCACCCGTGGTCTGTTACACCCAGTTCAATGCTACAGACTTAAGAAGTGTCACATTTTCTTCCCTGACTGCTTAAATTGCAGGAAGTTCCTGAAACAGCTAGTAAGGTTATCACTGTACCAGTTCCAAAAATCCTCAACTACCAGTAACGCTGTCTTCAAAGGTTGCTCAATGCCCTTCAGTGCTAGTTATCAGTATTCAAGCTTTGCAACTTAACCGATGCAAACTCCAAGTGCAAAAGACAAGACTGAAGAGCCACAAAGTGCTAGTGCTGCTGAACTTCAGAACGCCCAACAAAACACCGTGAGCTTTCCCTTAATTTAGAAAAGGCCTAGCAAGTCCCAAATACATTGTTTTGTTCAAGGAGAAGAAAAAAACAAAACAAAACAAAAAACAAACCACAAAACAACAAAAGCAAACAAAACCAGGTAGCATCTATTTGCTCATTCCAAAATGAATAAAGGTCAGTATTCACCTAAAGGACTATCTTCCAATTAGATAATGAGTTTTGAATGGTTTATGGCTCTAAAATGTTCATACTGATTTTTGTTATTTGTCTGAAGAAATGTTTAACCATGCACTCAGCTGAGCGAACATCTGCTTAGGTGTCTCTCTTCAACACCCTTGGCAGACATTTGATTATGTAGTTATGTCTTCACAATAAAGCATATGACAAAAAGAGGAGCTTTTACTGAATCAGCTTTTATCTGCATACAGCACTACAGTACATATGTTAAACAGAATCCAAATTGCTCTAAGTTCTGCACCCTAAGCATAATGGATGACAGACACAGTATGTGACATATCTGCATTTGCAGCGTTTGGCAAATTTAAGTCAGGACCAACATTTAGCTCAATGGCTGTGTTTACATACATAGACTGATCTGACAACATACCTACAGTAGTTCTAAAACCACTCTAAAAAATAACAGTAAGGATCTAGAGTGGCTGTACTTATTCTATTCCCAAGATACTGGCAGAAATATGTTTAAACAGACACAAATCAAAATGATGGTATCCAGCTTTTATCTACGTGGAAAGTTTTAGCAATACTGCTAAAAAAGTTAACTTAGCATTACTCCCTCTGTGGTAATTTATTCCAGAAGCCAGTAGCTTTTTACATTGTATTTTTTTCCAAAGAAGAAGAATTAGCTATTCTTATTATAATAGATTCAAGGACAGTACTATAATGTAATTATGGCAAGTTAAAATACACCTCTGAACTAAACAAGCACATTGTGAGCTATGATCTCCCAAGAATTCTGCAAATACATAACCTAGTTTTGAGATGCAACTTGAAGTAAGTTGTTTGTGTTCATGTTCTCTTTCAAGTTCACTTGCTACATGTCCTCAATTCCTGTGAAATACAATGCATTACTTCCTTTTCTAATTTTTTTCCATGTACAGCGATAGTAGATGTGCTAGTACCATCCCCCTTTTCCCCCTCCCCTTTTGTTTTATTAACATAATATTGTTTCTAGAACACAATGAAAAGAGGAAAGAAAGGACTCTCACCCTGCTGAGAAGGGGGGAAAAAAAAGCCACAGAAACAGCCTACTTCATGTAAATACTAGGAACAGAAATCAACTCAATTTAAGCAGTTAGATTCTCATACTATTAAAAGACTTAAAACTTTCTTAGTCATGCACTTCAGGCATTAAAAATTGTGTTGCTATCTGTTTTTATTATTTAATGTATTTGAGAGTTTACAAATCTAACTTACTGTTTAATCTTCTTGCCATCAGGGTCTACCTTGCCGAGGTATGTATTTGATATACTTCCATGTTGCTGCAGAATGCTTATATCCCCAAATAGACTTAACTTCTGGAGGTTCCTATGAAACAACAAAATAAGAAAGGAATCTGTACACAAAATTAAAACATGGTGAGGAATCATTCTGAATAAAGACAAAACCAGGCAATAAGCGCACCTTATTATATGGAACACATAGTCTGTTTTGGGAAACATCCCACTGTCCTGGCATTCAGGCACATACTGAACTACAAAAAATGAAACTCAAGTGTAAAGGGACAGAGAGCTATACAAAGCGCTGAATCCAGCTGTAAAAGCAAATGACAGTTTTCAGTCACCACAGGAGTATTTTCAGCAGGCCAGTGTCATAAAAAAAAACCCTAAACCCAGCACTCTTCAATGCTCTTTTAAATCCTTGGAACATCTGTGTCAAGTGTCACAGATGAAAACATCAAATACTTATTCCTTTTAACATTTGACACCCAAGTTCAACAACTGCAAACGACCTTCTCTGAGCACTTACGTATTACAGCTGGGTTGCAAATGGGAGCCCAAACCCGCATCAATCAAGGAAACACAAGCCTCAGACAGGAAAGTGAAAGCTCCCCATACCCTAACCAGCGTCTAATTTCTGTGATATCGAAGTAGGAGAAGTTCTTTCTAATGGTTAGTGGTCCACCACGACATATAATTTTGATTTTTACAAGGGATACCTAGAAAGAAGTGAAAGAACCACCTCCAAGTTTATGCTGGACAGGATTCAGTGTGCTAGACAGTCAGATTTCCTTTCCCTAGTACACTCCATTTCTCCAACTTGCATCTTTTCTATTCCTAAAGAAGACTGGTCGGGAGATATGAAAATGACTGCAGCTGTACAGTAGCTGCATGGCAAATACTTCTAAGATCTTAATTTTTTTAACTGACTAAGCTTCAGGTCAACATTTTTTTTATTTGTATGTACTGTAAATGAGACTTACTAACACGCAAGGACTAGTCTGTGCCTGACAACACAGCAGAAACTCCAGTTTCATCACAAATGAGTTAAATTAATCTTAAACAGTAGATGGCAATTAACCTGTAGCTAGCTGACAACTGAGTTAACTAAATCCTTATTTCTGCTGTCTTATAAATCATATGCTAATATTTTAGATCAGCTTTTAAGAAAATGCAATACAATTACACTGCTCAAAGCATTGGGAAGCTCTGGTGCCAGTTCACTACCTCTACAGTATGAGATGATATTCTACCAAGAAGAGGGGTAAAAATTAAAAATAAATAAAAAACTCCACCACAATCAAGTAGCCAAGTTTTACTAAGTATGAATTGCAGTCTGTAACTGGTATCTACCAGAATTCATAATTAACCTGTTCTGAAGTTCTTGTTTTCAATAACCATACACTACTTTCCTGAAATCTATCCACTGTTGCATCTGCTACTCTTCTTTAATAGGTGAAAAAGTTAACAGCAAGATCCCCAAGCTTCACATTGAGTCAGACAAGTACCGCAGCAAAATACCAAGATTTTACAACTGTTTCGGAAATTCTACTCATTTAATATTTAGTTTTTCCAATACAGGACTACTGTACTGATGATACATAAACATAAACTGAGCCCTGATCACACACCCAATATTCTGTAAGTTTGGCTGAGGCAACGGCTGATCATACTGAAGAATAAGCTTGGTAGAGAAATCTGAAGACACCACTGAGAGTATTTTGGGCTCTTCTTTCCTCAAAAGCTGTAAAAGATAGTCTGGAATGGCAGGGAAAGCAGCAGAAGCCTCCACCTGGTGTGAAAGGCAGTGTTCAGCAGCCAATGCTATAATTAAGCTTTTACCTTCTGATCTCGGTGACTTAATTCTGAGAACTGAGACAAAACGCAACCTTCAGAGCAACTCTGAATCACCTGCATATCACATCACACACAGGTCTCGTTTTGTGCTATCCTACCCCCAGTGAACACTACTGCAGGCAGGTATTATTTTTAGAGCCACTGAACCACAGGACACATGAAACGCCATTTACTAGTATCCCACTCATTTTTACTACGTGTATTTCACTGCCACTTAAGGCCCTTCAGAGATGTGCAGAAAAGTTGTCCACCTCAAAACTTAAGCAATTAAAAGATCCAATTATTTTTCCATTCACAGCACAGCTATTACCATCAACAAATCTGATCATAGTTCAATACAATATTAGTTTTTTGCTACTATTTGCAGTGTCATATAATCTCTATGGCATTCAGCTCACATCTCATCGTTACTTCTGAGTTAGTAAAGTGATTGCTATTTAAATAAAATTATTTAGAAGTTAATTGTCATATTTTGCTAAAAGTTATAATGGTAACTGAATCTCATGCATTACCTATATGCACACCTGGGGGAAAACATGTGTTTTGGGAAGTTTCTAAACCATTTATTTTCCAGTAACTCAAAAAGCCTACCAAAACTAATAAGCTTCTTACTAGGCTCCATCTTCAGTTTTGGTCAGCCTTTTTGAACATCCAATAAAGAAAGAAGAGCACGGTCAGCATGGTCTTCCTTACATTCAACATGAAGTGGCAAGGCATATATTGCATTATTATACTATTTTTTGCTAGTTTCCACTGCCTGCTCAAACCAACAGAAGAGTCATTAGAAAATCTCAAATACAGATGCTGTCTACCGTTTTGAGCAATTCACCAGTTTTTGGTAGCTCAAATATAGACATACTTAACCAAAATACTACAGTTTTGCTATAATCTGCATTTTTATTTCCACAGCAAAGATCAAACAAGTCACACAAATTAACATACTGCAGAGGAAGGGGAGGTGGGGTAGAAATCACTACCTTCCTATCTTCCTTTATCAGTAACTAGAGAAGAGGCCATACCTTAGAATTTCAGAGTTACATAAAAGAATATAGAATTTTCCTCCTGACTGATCAGCAGTAGCTTATTAGCTGCTGCATGCACTGAAATGACTCACAGAAAGTTTGTCGCCCTCCCACCTGCCTTCCAGAACTTCATTTTAAAAGATGAGAAGGCGCAGATGAGGTTCTCTTAATTGCCACTAAGAAACAACTTGTGTCTTCCCCAATACTACTACAGAACATGATTCCAAATCACTCTCTCCTTTTTGTTGTTGGTTTGGTTTTTTTTTTTTTTTTTTTAAATAGGATGTAGAACAATAACTATTTTAACGACAATATACTTTGTTATTTTGCTTTATTTACTGTCATAAACCTAACAGCTCATGGAAAAGTTACAGCTCACTATAAACACTATTTTAGTACCTTTTAATTAAGTAAATCCTAGATTTTTAGAGCTCATCACGGTCTCAGCACTATTAAAGTGGTATTTTGGTAGTAATATGCTGCTGCCCACACAACAAAGCTTATGGCAACTTGAGCTCTACCTCAAACGTAAGGCAGACCAAGAACGTACCTTTCTGGATGACAACTGTCTGTCAGCAGTAAGACTTGTCAGAACATTATCAGTTGTTTTTAAACGAAGTTGCGGACAAGTAGTTATTTCCTTAATTCCAGCAGTACTAGCAAAGGTCTCTTGGAAATATTTTTCTGGATACTTAACACCCAGATTGGCTGTGAAATTGGCAACTTTATGGTATACAGAAAACATTTTTGTTAGCAAAAATACACATCATTCTCCTCTAACCAAGAGATCATCTAGAAATAGCATTACTTTTAGTCGTTACTTTTCTTAGATCCTGTGGTATTGTAAATCCTCTAGGAATTCTAGAGCCATCTAAAGTTTTGTGTTTGGTTTGGGGTTTTTTTTGTTGTTTTTTTTCCCCTGCAAGGAGGGAGGTTGTTACTGTGATGTTTAATAATAGATTTAAAAGCCTACAACAAGATCACACAGTTAAGAAACAGCATACTATTTCATAAAAGTAGATTTCCTCCTCCCCAGTTCTGAAGTATAAGATGGAAGTTCTTTGAACTTCTTTGCCAAAAAGCTATCGTAAGTGCTGACAGGAGTTATGAAAGAACCATCCTGTTTTAAACTTAATTCCAAAAGGAATGCATTTACAGTGATTCAGCCACTGGAGAAGTTACAAACGCTGCTCTTTCCATTATTTTGGAAATTACAATAGGTATCCCATGTACAATGATACACGGCAAACCCAAGAAGGAATTATTAATTATCTTTGATTTACAGACGAATAAACAGAAGCAGAGAAATGAAGCGACCAGACTGTGGTCATTCCTTAGACAAAAGTAAGCATCAGGCAGGTGACAACGCCTCAAATTTAGACATGTGGTCACAGTAAGACCTAATCAGCGATTTAGCATAAGTTAATACTCATTCCTACCTCTTTTCAATGTAAAAAGTCTACTTGAAGAGCTCAAAAATCAATGTTCTACATACAAACTAATCGGTTTTTGATATTTACAAGAAAAAAAAACACACATCAAAATAAACTAAAAGATTTTCGAAGGGAAAGAAGGATTCTCTTCACAAAGTAAATCAGAATAAAAGGTCAAGTGCTTAAGGTAACACACCCCCCCTCAAATTTTTTTAAGTGCTTAGCAAAAACGTAAAAGCCTGCTGTAATAACCAAGCACCCTGGGTAATACATTATTCATTCCAAACAAAACGAAACAAAAAAGAATAAAAATGATCTGAAAACAGCAAGAAAGTATACTGATGCAAAATCCTGTCAAATTTGGTAACTTTTCAGACCTCTGGCACACCACTGAGATGATACTGATCTACCAGAGAACAAGTACTGGATTAAAAACTACGTGTACACAGTATACACAGTATTCTACTGCAGTCCTGAGCCACGCTGCATATACAGAAACTGTGAGAACTTCAGAAAGCAAATGTCCTTGTACAGGTTTCACATAAGACCATGGACGTAACTTTTTTTTTTTTTCAAAGAAAAAGTATACCAAAGGCCTTCTCACGAGGCATTCAATGTTGACAGCCTCACATTTTAGTGAGACGCAGAAAAAAACCCCACACAGCATTCTAGTTGTTTTTTTCCTACAACACACCCCCCCCCTCCCGGCAGCATCTCCTGCAAATACTATTTATTTTAAAATTACAAGTCCACGTAATGATATTTGCCTCTGATCAGATAATCACCAACATAACTTCAACATTTTTTCCTCTTATGGCATTAGCTGGATTCCCCAAAGATTCAACAATTAAGTGAAAGCTCCTTAAAGGCAAGAGAAGGCCAATCAAGAGAGACTATCAGGATTTGCACACCAAGGATTCACAGGACAAGAAATAAATGAAGACAGAGGTGAAATGGAACCACCATTTTCAGCAGTAAGGTCTGTAACTCTCCATGATCGCAGTTACGCCAGAGGAAGTACCTGCTGGGCACAAGAGAGCAGAGGAACCGAAAGCGTGACTTCACACACCACATTTACATTCATCTCAAACAGACGAGGAATTACATTTAAAGCTCTCTTGCTACAGTTCAAAATAAAAGAAGCAAAGAAGGCCTCCAACTCTCTAATACCTCTGGAATCAAAAAGAGGCAGTGACCAGACCACAATTCAGGGTGTTTTTCTGATAGGTGAAGCTACATGCACACTTAATATTAATTATGCCCTATCCTAAAATGTGCATGGCTTTCCAAACTCATCATAACCTAACTGTAAAATCCTCGCTTTCCTGTCCTGGATGCTGACTAGAGGCCATATATTGGGATATCCGATTATTATCTTTTTAAAAATATATTTATCTTGATCACACCCACACACGAGCACTTTCATTTTTAAGAACTCCAACCTGAGAAAATTAAGCATGTAACCTGCTCAAGTAAGTCGGTGAAAAAGCAGGCTCTAAACACGTTTTAAATCCAAGCCACAGGAAAGTATTCCTATTGTTAAAATTTAATTTGGTCATTTACTACACAAATGTTTTTTCAAATTAAAAAAAACAAACACACACACAAAAAAAACCAAAACCACAAAAACTTTGTCCTAGTCAAAACGGAGTCAGATCTCAGTTTAGCAGGTAACACGAAAACTCCAGCTTTCCATCGGCAAAACCCCTCACAGCTGGAAAGATTAAAGTATTTTATGGGGCAGCACTCCATCCTTCTCTCCCTCCAGAAAAACACCAGTGCTGTAATTTCACAAATCACACTTTCTACCCCCNATTTTATGGGGCAGCACTCCATCCTTCTCTCCCTCCAGAAAAACACCAGTGCTGTAGTTTCACAAATCACACTTTCTACCCCCTTCCCCGCCCTTAGTTTCTCATTGACGTGAATCATTTTGCAGCCGCGCACAAGGGGTCCAAAGCCTGCGAGAGGCGACGCTGCCGTCTAAAAGCGAGAAAGGTGCTTTGTTGGGCACC
>VZRU01009367.1:97429-119425 GCA_013398155.1 Pedionomus torquatus | reverse complement strand
GGTGGGGAGGGAAGGGAGGAAGACTTTATACTTAAAATAGTTTTAACTGGCTATTTTAAAAACTTCTTTATAAAAATTCTGATTAATATCCAACCATAACAACTGCATGCAAACTTTAACATTGCTTGAAACATGAGAATCTAAGAAAACCCTAGTCCGAGCACAGAGCAGCAATGTTTGTGTTAAATAACTGATACAATGAAATAACTACACATTTTTAATAATAAAAGGAAAACAAATTGGAAAAATTACACTGGTAGGCAACAAGGTTTGTTAGTTACCAGACTAGTCCTGTTCTGAACTAAAGCAAGGGGAGCTTTGCTTCCGCTTTATAAAAACAGCAGACAAGTGAAAATTTATATACTGAGAATTTGAAGGTACATGCCTCACTCATGCAGAATCCCTGCTACAGAAACTGGACTTTTCGTGGGGATGTGATGTAAGACAGGGTATGAAATCCCAAGGCCTGAAGGTAAGTAGAAAAATTTAACTAGAAAGGTAAAGAGTAGTTTGGAAATACCATTTTTATCCGCTGCTTCCAAATTGTTAACCACAATATGAACTCCTAACTCGGCTGCTGCTCTGGGGAATTACCTCACCAGAGGATTCTCCAGCTCAGGAGGGAAAGGAAGGGAAGGGAAGGAAGAGAAGAAAAGGGAAGGCAGGCAAGACAGTGTAGCAAGGCTAAGCATATCGTGTGCAGCATGTAGATAAATCCATCTTTCAAGGTTCTGCCGCTACCACTAGATAACCTTCACAGCCATGAATATTCAATAACCTGTCTGTTTCTCTCTCCTTATGCCATCAGGAAGAAAATGGACATATACAAATGTAACAGACAATGCAAAACAGCAGACTGTAATTGAGTAAAGATGTTTAGCAATGAATTGTCTTCTACATAGCAGTATAATACCAGCTATTTCCTCTTTAGCATTCTTATTAGGTTACACATGCAATTTAGATGTAAAAATCCTTAAAACCCATACATATTCTCATTCTCCCCCAATATCATCTTGCATTTCTAATATTCTCTTCATTCCTT
The DNA here is from genome assembly GCA_013398155.1 of Pedionomus torquatus. Taxonomy (NCBI): domain Eukaryota; kingdom Metazoa; phylum Chordata; class Aves; order Charadriiformes; family Pedionomidae; genus Pedionomus; species Pedionomus torquatus. Next base: position 118,383 of record VZRU01009367.1, on the reverse strand, counting down.
CACTAGTTTTCACCTATTTGTTTTGGTTGCAAATAAAATAAAGCATCTTCAGGTACAAAACTCATGTCCAAAAACAACAAAAAAAGGGAAAAAGAAAAAGCATGACAACTGAAAAATAAGTTATATAAATCAGATTGATTTGAGGAATACTGACAAGTCGAAGTTAAACACAAAATAGAGTAATATATACCAACTTCTAAATTGCCCTGCATTTATTATTGTAATTTGGATTTTTCATTTACAAAGATCACACAGTAATTCTCCTCAAATGCTAGCTGCTCCTAGATGTTTGTAATAATACTTATGTAAAATTTAGAACTGAGACCTCTATTACCACGAATATTCTGAAACAGCTGATATCTATAAGAAAAAAGATGCAATAGAAAAGGTTTTTAAACCTGTGGTAAATTTGCCAGCGTCAAGTCCTGCATCAAAGAATGAATTCAGGAAGACAGAGAGAGCGATACAGAAATGCCAAGAGACCTTCATGGATTTACAAATACTTCATATAAACAAATTTTCAAATAGCTTTATTCAGAGTAGCCTTTCTGCTCTATTAAACATAGCAAACAGCTGCCAGATTTATTCAGACAAATAATCAACAACCATAGAAGTAAAATGGCAGAAGAAAAAGGAATTTTGGCAACAACTCCACAGAGGACCACAGCTATTCTCCAAGTACACTTCTTCTATGTGCTCGTGGTTCTGTATGGCCAGTCAGGAGGAAAAAAAGCCCTCAGTCACAGTAAAACATATAAAAACTCTATCAAAATATCACAAAGCAAACAAATATAAAAACACAGTGGTGAGGAGGGGGAAGAGAAGCACAGAACCCTGCCTTCCTTTCACTACAAGCTCAGCTACAATTTTCAGAAGGGAACAGTTTAAAATAAATGTGCCACAGCTTCATTCAATCACTCACCTTGGTTTGCTGAGCAGGTATAAAGCAGAGAGGCAGGCTTTAGCCAGCAAAGAGTAAGAACAGCAAATAAGTATCAATTGGTTAAGAAAACAAAGCACAATCCTAACTTTTCAATGAAGCCATAAACTGAACTGAAAATGAGCTAGGTAATATTTAAAACTACTTTCTTAATCATTAAAAAATACAAAAGCAAGAAGTGCTCAAAAGCAAGAATTAATAATACATAGTTAATCCTGACTGCTTGATGGATATACTGAGTTCTGAGCCTTACTGAGCAATGAGACAGGATCCCAGGGGTATATTCTCATCTCAATATGAAGAGATTTACACGTGTAAATCGCCATACATTGAGATACATGAGTAAACACTATTACATTTAACTGCATCCAAAATGTAATCATTTATATTTTAAAATCATACACAAATTAAGGGTAGAAGTATGGACTGTTCCATTTAACACTTGATCAAAGCTAAGTACAATTTTCTTTAATTTTTTTTTTGGTATAAAATATTGAAGACACTAGGAGCTCTTAAGGAGATTTGTTTGCACTAGCATCAGAAACTTAGCATTCTTTAAAGATGCAACACTAGAAGAATGCAGAAGTATATAAAAGACCACCTTTCTAACATAGTATCCCAACACACTTTTTATATGAAGTGTTTGAAAAGAAAAAAGACTAAAGCCATGTTCAGAATAGCTGAGGAACAGATACACTAATAGTATTTAAAAGTAGTCTTGGAATAAAGATGAGTAAAGACAGACAGCGTATCAATGCGTATTTGGGTTATTTCCTTGAGCTGGGGTTCCAACTTTCTGCTTTACTGCTAAGAGGAAAGACATTTGCACTTTGTGATAGAAAGCCAAAACACTCTGAGCCAAAAGACTGTTTTTCAGGGTAAAGGGTGAGCTTTGTGCTTTTAAAGGTATGCTGAAAAGCGGTCAAACACATCCTTTTAAAGATATCTTTTAATTAAATAATTAGTATCAGTCTGAATACTAACAGAGACTAACACAAACAACTATGTTGGAAGCACTTGCTGTATGCTTGGAAACTGCAAGCCACACAGACCTCTTCTCATCCAAATACATTTTTTGAGGTTGCCAAAATATTTCTCACCTTGCTCCTTCTTAAAGTCTGTCTCTGACATAGTGACAGGCAAAAGCAGTTCTCCAACAGGGGGTTGAATGCTAACATTGAAATGATCATCCCTTGTGCTGGAAAAAGAGAAATCAGAGACTCAGCCAAGTACTTCAACACAGATTAATATGTACACATCAGCTGCAAATTTACTATGAAATCTATAAACAGCTGCATGATTTCAACGTTGTTAATCCAAAAGCCTGCTAACTTCTTACATCAGTAAAGCGGATCCATTTCCTCCAGTACAAACATAGTATTAATGTATTATGCATGTTTCTTGTATATCTGAAAATGTAACTTTTACTCATATTAATATTTATTTGTAATCTATAAGGCGTCACACTCAAACTAAATGCTTGCAAATGACAAATTATGCATTTTACAATCCCTTTAAAAGAACGGTTACACACCAACTCTGTCATGTGCCACAGCTGTTCCAGAAAAAGGGCTAAACCTTGGGAAGGTATAATAACTTCAGATGAAATGGACTATTACTGTCTGAAAAAGACCCCATACAAGCCAAACAATAAATTTAGGCATAAATAAGAAATATCCTCAATCGCTGCAATTTCACAACATTTTGTGTATTTCAGCAAAAGCACACAGCACAGTGGTTGATGTAAAAGCACATTGGAAAAGTGCAGAATTTGAGGCAGTTTTAAAAATTTAAAAAAAAATTAATTAAAAAATTAAATTTTAAAAATTTAAAAAATTACTATTAGTAGTAGCATATTACTGTCAAATGTTATCGATCCCTTCTTAAGAAATAAATACCATGCAGTGAACTTGCTCTCCCCACCCATTGAAGTCTCTGAGTTTTCAACTATATCCTAGAGAGTTCTCCAAGTCTACAGAATCTCAAGATGCAATCACTCTGCTATGTTTGACTGACTAACTATAGCATAATGGATTTGCCCAGCAATGCAGGATTAGCACAGACAATCAGAATCTTTGTTAATGCTTTGAAGCATCAGAAATTTTTAGAAAAGAACACTTGTGGGTTTTTTCTTTTTTTTTTTTCCTGCAGATGTACCAAACAGCTAATGCATACTAATTGCTGATATGCCTCAGATACCCTACTTAAGTATAAAAATACAATCATTTAATGGAAAATGTATTTAATCAATTAATACCCATGGTATTTCAATTCACCTCAAACATTTGTTACTGATTTTTTATACCTTCAAAATTCTGAAATAAGATAGACTGATGAAAAAAAAAACATTTAATGGTCCTCTTGAAATTTTAATACTTACCATAATTCCCCAATTTCACAAGCAAATGCTTAGGATCTAGTACCTTCTTACCTTCTGGCTTCTGGTGTGTTGCAACAATGCTTACGTATGCAATTCAAATACTGGGTTTTCAAATAAAATTAAGCATTAATGCTAACTTTGTTGAAAACTATCATTTAGTAAACATACAGTGAAAAAATTCCTTCAAGTCTGGCTACTACTATTTCCTATACAAAGAATAATTTATGATGTGCCGCTTTTAGAAATTCGCTTAGCTAACAAATTCTCACTCTTTTCCCCCTATATTACTTTAAATACCATCCATCTTTAAAGGCATTAGCATTCTAAAAGAGCAGGGATTGTTTGACTGGTTGGCCCGATCAAGTGCACTGTAAAATAAGAAATTAGTATTTTTTCTTTGAAAACTGACCAAGAACTTTACCACCTTAGGAGCTGAAAGAAAGGTCTTTAATCAACTGCCTGATAACTTTTTACTCTTTGTATATATTACTTGGATTCTACAACTACAACTTTTAACAATACCTTCACTGGTATTGTTCAACCAATTGTTCAATCAATATTATCTTTCATAGTTAAGATGTGCACTACACAATTCAGCATAAAGGAAATAAACAGGTTTGTATACAATGATTAATGTCCTACATTGACTGGACACGTCATTTGTGCATCAACTTGACTTAAAGCATCGATGATTAGATTGCTTTGAAAAGCTTGTAACAATCTTTTCACAATAAAGAATAAAAGCATGAGCACAGCTTGGGTTTTCTATGGCTGCAACTCCTCAAGAGGACGAGTCAACACCTCTGCTGTTAACAAACATTTTGCTTCCCTTTCCCCTAGTGATTAAAAAGCTAATAGATGTTTTTTGAGAAACCATGGAATCTTCATAATCTGTAAAGAGGAATTCTGATTGTTAGTTGGTCTTCAAACCACTTTGTCCTTAATTTCACTTCAGCTAGCATCTGGTTTACTTTGCATTACTTTAATTTTAGTGTACTTCAGTAAATTTCTTTTTCAACCAGAGAAAAACCAAACTTCCTTTTATTTATCACACAATTTAAAGGCTAAATACACAGCTTTTGTTTATTGAACTGCATCTCTTTTATTACATCTTTATATTACAGATCTAGTAACATCTAATTTCACAAAAGTAATTTTCTAGTTCCACGGAACCATAGAGCAATTCAGGTTGGAAGGGACATCTGGAAATCACCTGACCATACCTCCTGCTCAACCCAAGGCCACCTTAGTTCACGTTGCTCAGGGCCTTGTCCATGTGAGCTTTGACTATCTCCAAACACGGAGATTTCATCAGACACCTAATGGATAAGTTCAATAATAAAAGTGAGTCTTGCATTACAACTACATAATTTTCCCCAATACCTAGTGTACAACATTTCAGTGTATTTAAATTATTTATGTATACTTTGAATACTATAATTAGTATAAATTATGTTTAAACAGAAAAATGCAGAAGCGGTTTGAAGCTTGAACACTAATTTAACAATCTGGTAGGCAATTGGCTCAAGCCACACTGAAACTTCTCTCAGGTGGTGTTGCTCTAACTTTCCTGTAAAACCAAGATGAAGAAATTTATCAAGAAAAAAGGAAAGTTTCTGAAGTAAATAGCTTTTGATTTCAAAAGCTGAAGACTGCATTTTCTGGTATTAGCAAGTACACTTGAAAAGTTACATCCTTTGTGGAACATGTATGCTTAACGAGAAGCCTGCAGCAAGAGGATCTAAAAGTGTCAATCAAACAGGGATGTCTGAGAACACTACCTCACCACTAGTTCACAAGATCTGTTTTGTATTTAACTGTGAACTTAGGGGAAAATAATCTCAGCATCTTTACTCTTACTGTTGCCTTAATAGTTGTTAAACACTGTATTTTTAAAAGAATTACACCACTTTCATAATGCAATTCCAAGGATCACATGAATTTATCTTCTGATGTACCCAATTAAGATGAACAAATGAGAGATTATAATGTTCCCACAGGAACACAGGGAGACTTACCACCTCCGTGATAAATGATGCTGCAAGACTAACATTCAATCCTTTAGAAGGTTCACAGTTATAACTGTTCTTCATATGAGTGGGAGCAGCTAGCACCTGTCATTTGAAACCAGTGTCCATTTCCCTTACTCCCTTTCTCTTCCCTCAATTTTTTTTTTCTTTTTTTTTTTTAAAGGATTGGTTTAAAAGGATTCCTGGGAAAGAAGTTCACTACTGTAACAAAAGACTTGAGGACAATGATGGCAACATCTTCCTTAAAACTAATACAAATAATAATATCACTTGTAAATGAGTTCTTAGAAAATTCAACAATGGAAGTTTAAAAATCTTAATCTTCAAAGATTTTTAAAAATTATAATTGTAGTTAGAGGCTGGGAAATATTCTTCTTGCTATTTACATTAACCTTTTTTTTTGTTTCACTCTTAGGCAGTTGCTTGACCCAGAATACTTCTGTCCAAAATCAGCTCACTATTTTTGTCTTGTATTCAAAAATCTCTACAGATGATAAAAAAAAGGAATGGAAGAGGAAGAGCAATACACTAAGTTCCTGCAAAACATGGAAAGGAGAAGTACAGGAGACTTTGCTCTTAGCCTTGCTGAAGATAGGAAAAGATGGCATCCTACTTCTACAAGAAAAAAGGCCAGGGTTGTAGACGAAATGAGAGTAGTTGCTCATGCCCAGCCTTGCTTCTTCCAGGTCAGTTATATATCTTGATACATTTGTTTTCTGGAACTGGGCCAACTGACTACTTTAGAGTAATGTAGTAAAGAGAAGAGTACCAGATTGCTTGTCTTAATATCTAACATCTGTAAACAGCTTAGTGATCTGCTGACAAAGCACTAGGGAAAGAAACAGCAAGAAACAATTGAATATGCCAAGTGACAGTGGTATGAATCACTGTATCTCTAACATCAGCTTTCAATATATTCCATAACATATTCTACTTATATATATTCCATAACATATTCTACTACATATATTCAATAACATATTCTACTACATAATTTTAATCATATGCTTTTGTGCTAGCACCCACACCTGAATGCATGCTTGCTCTCAATACAAATACTGATTGCTACCCAACTGATCTTCATTTACTCCTCTTTGCACGTAGAAGTTCTGCTTGGGAAGATTCCTACATCAACAGAGATGTAGAGAGAGATAAGAGAATTTCATACTAAAAAAATCTCTTCCTCGGAAAATAAAATTTAGAGCAAAAGCTTCTACAATAAGGTAGAACATGCAGACAGCAGATTGAACAAGGTTTTTAAAATCTCATTCATGGAATTTACTTCACTTAAGAAAACACTATATTGTTCCTGCTACAGATTCCTCTGCAGAAATCAGAAAAATGATCGCTCTATACAGTTGAGGGCAGACGAGGTGAACAGAGATTTTTTTTCTATCAATGTAACAACTGCAGGAAAGTATCTAGTTCAAGGACTGGAACAGGCTGCCCAGACAGTGGTTGAGTCATCATAGTTGGACTCACTTAAAAGCTATGCAGATGTGGCACTTAGGGACATAGTTTAGTGGCCGACTTGGCAGTGTTAGGTTTACTGTTGATGATCTTAAAGGTTTCTTCAACCTAAATGATTCTAAGACTCTACATACATGGCCCCAGCATTTCCAACTGAGACTTGGGAAATGCCAATATAAAGTAGCCAGCACACGTTTGCAAAAAATTTCTGTTACGCGTCACACTACTTTCCCATGAGCTCATTATTCAGAGCAAGAATTGAAGGCACTGAAGTAATTTTCATTCAATTTCTCTGTCTTCTTGGGAACTCTGACTATACTCTGCACTTAAACCTAGAGAAAACTAGGGGAAGAGGCACATGGCACAGATACATTCCCTATGACAAGTCACTTCAAAGAGAGCTATATGCCGCATACTTTTCAAGAAAATGGGGAGAAGAAAACAAGTTCTCTATACATTAACTTGACCTTCAAAGTTGCATTTCTTTCATGGCTTTGGGAAGAGCTAAGAGAACTTGGAAATGGGATGAAAAGAATAAGGAAGAAGAGGCAAGGACAAGCTCCAGCTCTCAATGCTGCAAAGAGAACAACTCCCCTTCACCAGACACCTACAAGAATACTCACCTTCCTCCTTTGAAAGGTGACAAAACAGCTCATTCCGGGTGTCACCTCTAAGCATGTGAAGGAAAAGAAGGTTATTTGGAGTAGTCAACATGGATTCACTATGGGAAAATATTCTTGACCAATCTGACAGCCATTTATAATGGCATGACTACTGGATGAGGGGATAGCAGTGGACATCATCTATCTCGACTTCAGCATGCCTTTTGATACTGTATCCCATACAATCCTGTTAGGAGATCTTAGGAAGTGTGGATTAGATGACAGAACAATGAAGTGGATTGAGAACTGGCTGAATGGCAGAGCTCAGAGGGTTGATCAGCTGTGCAGAGTCCAGTTGGAGGCCTGTAACTTGTGGCGTTCCCCAGGGGTCAATATATTCATCAGTGACATGAATGAGGGGACAGAGCATACCCAGCAAGTTTGCTGATGATGCAAAACCAGGACGGGTAGCTGATGTACCAGAAGGCTGTGCTGCCATAGTGAGAGCCGGACAGGCTGGAGAGTTGGGCAGAGAGTAACTTAATGAAGTTTAACAAGGGCAAGTGTATGGCCCTGCACCTACGGAGGAATGAATTTGTACCACTGGTACAGATTAGGGGTTGTCCTGCTGGAAAACAGCTCTGCAGAGAAGGACCTGGGAGTTCTGGTTGAAAACAAGTTGACCATGAGACAGCAATGTGCCCTTGTGGCCAAAAAGGCAAATGGTATCCTGAGAGCATTAAAAAGAGCATGGGCAGCAGTTTGAGGGAGGTCTTCGTCCCCCTCTACTCTGCCCTGGTCAGTCCACGTTTAGAGTATTGTGCCCAGTTCTGGACTCCCACCAGTTCAAGAAAGAAAAGAAATTACTAGAAAGAATCCAGCAAAGGGCTACAAAGATGATCAAGTGACTGAAGCACCTCTGTTAGGCTGTTTATCCTGGAGAAGACTGAAAGGGGATCTCCTCGCTGCTTCTAAATATCTGAGGGGCTGTTGCCAAGAGGATGGGGTCAGACTCTTTTTAGTAGTGTCCAGCAACAGGGTAAGAGGCAACAGGCACAAACTGGAACACTGGGAATTCCATCTGAACTTAAGGAAAAACTTCTTTACCTTGAGGTTGCCAGCAAAAAACAGGCTGCTCAGAGAGGTGGTAGAGTTTCCTTCTCTAGTGATATTTAAAACCCACCCGGACATGATCCTGTGGAACTTACTCTAGAAGAATCTGCTTTGGCAGACTAGATAATCTCCAGAGATCCCTTCCAACCACTACTATTCCGTGATTCATGCACTGAGTTTTACAAATGCAGACAGGAATTCAAAATGCCCAATACAGGTACACAAAATAAAATAAAGGCATGTATATGCCATAACCCTCTGTCTCGTAACCTTCCTTGGCTTTCTTCTCTAGGGACTCAAATGCCTTAATTCCAAGCTTCCAATGCCAAATTCTGACACGCTTCCAAATATTTGTTCAGACACATAAGGAAATTAAGTGAGCTGTGAGAAATACCTAAGAATATCTGAAAAGCAGAGACATGCAAGATAATAAAGATAAAACAAGAAACAGTGGTACGATTGTTATGACGGTGATTACTAGGGCTCAAGAATATAAGAGAAAACACACCATTGTGGAAATACCTAAAATCTGACAAAGGAAAAAAATACTAAAATTCCACAGTAGTGAAGGCAGTCTGGAAAATCAAGTATCTTTTCCAGCCTTTCCTCTGCTCACTGATGCACACTTGCCTAGTAAAGACACTTCTCTTACTGGGATGGTGAGTATGCTAACACTTAACTAGGATTCAACAATTCAGACTACTTTGCACATGAGTTAGCCAGTAACACTTTTAGCATTACATCTTTAAGTTGGGTATATCCTGCTTTCAGAATCAAACAAAGTAACCCAAAAAGAATAACACTCACAACAATCTTTTAAAAGACTAAGTCCCTCCATTTATTCCTCTTTAACTTTCTGCTTGAGAGGCATTATTGTGCAGAACATCAGTGTGGCTGAAGTGTACCTCTCCAAGGAGACGGCACAAGAAAAATAGCAATGAAGAGATGTTCTCCTTATGAGTACATAGAGTGAGCATCCTAATACACATTCTAAATAAATGCATTAGGCACAATTTTCAAGTTATGGCATTTCACCCCATTTTAATTAGATATGTGATTTTAGTACGCTTTGCGTAATAAAAATAGTTTTTACGAACGAGGTCTTTTCAAAGCTCAGCCCTTCGAACCTCTCTCTATAATGCAGTTTCTCCTTCATTGTCCTTGATTTGTACAACTAATTCAGAAACATCTAAATATTTTGTTACCTTTTTTTTGTATTTTTTTTCTTTATACAGTTTGTATTTATTGAACCACTAGTACAACGGCACATCCCCAAGCAGAAAGGTAGTGCTTGCTATGCAAAACACACAGTCCATGATTGGCATCTAAGACCAATTGATCTACCCATTACCACTATCTCCCTACCCCCACAAGCTTTACTACAAAGCTATTGATTTAAACACTGCCGATCGGTTTCCATTTTCTGATTTTGGGCAGGCCAATTAAGAAAGTGAGTAATTGTGATTACACTGCTTCAGGATCAATTACATTTGATGCAAGACAAAGTGCTCCTCTTAGAGCAACGTAAAGAAAATGATTATGATTAGGAACACTTTACTGCTGAACACGCTTCTAACAAAAACACAAAATAACTGACAATGTCTTTCATAAAGATATGCTATCAGGAAATACAAGAATATTGACACCTTTGTGTACACAGCATTTTGACTACATTTTCACAAACTTCTACAAGTCATTTCTCCTTTTGGATAAACGCTTTTTGAGAAGTGTGACAAGTTAAAAAGGCTGCAGCTGAGTTCTTTCTGACATTTCCCCCAAAACACGCCACTGTACAATTCCTTCAATGACACTGAACATCAGTAGGATTTTGAAAAATAAATGTTTTAACAGTAAACTAGCAAATTTAATCCAAAGGACATTTTACCTATTTTTATACTACTTCCAAAATCTAGTGTCAAACAAACGAGGCCTTATCAATTAGCAGAGGAACAAAGTAAGCAATTCCTATTCTTAATTTAATTTTAAACTTAGCCTGAGCTTTGTCATTGGACTCACATTGTCCAAATCATTAAAATGAATACACCGCTGAGGTCTGAGGCAAATCTATTTACAGTGATGTTACTCATAGTCTGGTCGGTGTTCAGGAATATTGATCTGTCTTGTTTGTCTAATAGGAAAATAATAAACAATTACTAGGCAATGTTGGAGAAAGTAATCAGTTTTTATATATCACTAATACAGCAGACCTCCCAAAACATAAAGGTGATGATCTGCATAAAATCAATGTGTTATGCTACATTGCTTATCCTCATCACTGCTAAGACTCTTAGCTATAAATGGTATAAGTTTGGAATTAAATCATTAGTATACTGAAAATATGTATTTGAAAGAAAAATACCTACTCTGTATAAAATATGCTCAGTTTATAAAGTAGGAACGTTGTTTTTTTAAATAAAAGTACCCAAAATACTTTTAGGGAAAGAGAGCCTATCACTTCGAAGCAATTACGAAATTGCATTGCCTAGAAGAGAACTTCACTTTCCAAATAAACATAGCATCAGGCAACAATGCAAAACTGTTTCCAAATTCCAGCAAACAGCATACAGACCAGCTACAATGACCTCATGCACATGCACCACACGCTGCAGACATCTTGCTGGAGGTACTAGTATTTTTAAAATGATGACGCATGAGCACTCATTGTACAGGAAAAGGTTTAAGGCAGAGTGTGTGTGTGTGTGTGTGTGTGTGTATAAATATCAATGTTAAAACCTCCTTGTCCGTAGCACAAGAAAGTTTATTTTAGCAATGGCTCTTTTGGAATTACTTTGGTACATCTCTATTAAGATTATCCCACTATATTTAATAACCTGTAAGTTGCAGAAACTATGCTTAGTAGTAGAACATGAAAATTTCTACAGTATTCAAGAAAGAGGAACAGAACTTTCTCAAAGGGGTTCCCCTAAACTAGAATGCAGTGATGTGAGTAACCTTTTTTGTGCAGAATATAGGAAATAGTACGTCTTGCAACAAATATGTAAAAAATCATTATTTCAAATATGCAAAAAAGAAATAATTGTGCAGATCTGCCTCTGCATAGTTTCAAAGACTATCTAAGTTTGAACAGCTCTTAAAAGCAGGTGTCTAGCTTTCCCCCACCTGTTCATTCTTGACATTTGAACCTGGCTACTGTAAATATTACCTGGTTTCAAATGCTAGCTAATAACAGAGTTCTCACTGTGTGAACAGGTTCTCTGCTAGAACAGAATGCATCAAAAGGGATCTTGAACATGCCACTAATGAGCAAAAAAGTGTAATAAAGTACATAATACAAAATCTAGTTAGTCAGTCAGTTACTTGTTTTCATACTCTAATAATTTAAAAGAATTTACAGCATAAGGAATAAGTTTCTTTGGCCAGCAAATTTTGGGGTTGGTTTCACGCAGTTACGTTATGTCACGTCACAAATACTTAAGGTAGTAAAATTTCTCACACTATGTGCTTTCTTGATTTGTGATTTCTTGCAAGGAAGAACACACACAAAACGCTCCAGCAGACTAGTTCAGACCTGACTGCTCCCTTCAAGTTGGTGTTCTTAAGAAGAATTCCAAGAACATGGGAAAAGAAAAAAATAAAGCTTGGGAACAGAGAAGTAACTCTAAACTGGAAAAGGAATTTGTGCTTCTATTTGGTATCATTTACAACAAGGGAAAAACAGAACTTAGCAAACACAACCTGTCAAAGAGACATTGAACTTACACATACGATTTCAAACCTAGATTTCAGCTTACCATCAAAACCATGGTTTAAGAGCACATGCTAAAAAAAATCTGGAACAGTGAAGAAAACTGATAATCTTTGCAATAATAAAATTGAACACTAACTATGTCTTATTTCTCTAAAAACATCTTGGGTATACATCATATTGTGAACCATTTTTCAATTCTTTAAATATTTAATAAACAGCAAGTCTGCTACTACCAAGTAAAATTCCAACATACACTACTTTGGCCTTTCAAGAGCAAAAAATTATCCTCCCTCCCCAAAAACTCACCATAACTGGAAACTGGCCATCTGAGTAGAATCACAGAAGTCAATACCCATTGAAATGGTAACGGATCCTGCAGGCTCGATGCACTCTACATGAAAATATTTTGAACATATAAAGTACACATGCAAAGCAATAGAAGACCCAAGATTCAAACGTCCAAACATCACATAATGAGAAAATCTATATATATATATAAAAAGCTCCATTAAAATGAGCTGATACTTGCAGTTCTACTTCAAGCAAGTATCACCCAAATGTCACACTTGTGTGTTTTAAGTGTCTGGCATCCTCCCTCCCCACAGTTGCCATTCCACTCTTACAGACCTGCCATCAACAAAATATGGTTTTTTGTTAGAAAAGCTAGGAAAATTATTTACAGGAAAAAAAAAAGGCAAATGAGATGAAATTAAACTATTTTATAAGCAGTTTACTTCTCAGTAGTCCACCTGCCTGAGTTATGGAAGGAGGCAGAAATATCATGAACTCAAAATGAAAGGTAATTTTGTGCTTTACAAACAGTGCAGACTGAGGGGCTTCTATAATATATCAAGAGATATATAAAGAGATGTGTTAATTCTTAGTTTCTTGGCTGTATTACTATACTGTTTCCTTGTGTTGTAGACATAAGGCTTTGTTTGGTAGCAAGAAAAACTCTTTACATTAGTATGAGATATTAAAAAGAAGCACTGGAAAAGGTTTTGACTTCTCAAGATTACAAGAAGACCTAAGAGCACAGTTAAAAGACAGGAATTCAAATAAAAATTATTGTGCAGGCAGAGAAACATCTAAGTTCCACTTTATTTATTAATACATCTAATACTTTTCAAGAACTGAAGACTAGGCAGCTGCTGCATGATAAAAGGAAACAAAATTTAACTATATTAAATTCTGAAAAATATAGAAAACAGCAAGGTGATGCAGTTAGGCAAAGACTAAATTAATACTATGGAATGAACAGAAAGCAAAGTATTTTAAGAAAAGAAGTCTGTGTAAAGCATCAAAAGATTAAAGGCTCCAGCTCAGATTCAGACTAAACTTAACCAAAGTCTTTGAGCTTAATGTTTTCAAACGAGGTTTCAAATGCACCTAGTCAACAAGAATAGACTGCGCATAGGGACGTAGGTGAAATAATTTAGTCCATTTCTACTGGAAAAGTAAGGACAATTGCCAAGAGTAATTGCAGTGATGGAGGCAAAGCTAGACTTAAATTCCAGTAGGAATACCTGTCTACACTGACAATTCTGTTGGTTCTGCTGGGCAAATTACAGGATATGTTTTCCAAATGCTAAAAACACAAAAGGTAAGAAGAACAGGATATATAAACTGAATCCTAGATAAAGTGGCAAAGAATACAGAAAATTTGCATTCAAACCAGAAAAGGAACATTTTTGGAAGGAACTATAGGTGATACATAGCTTATTTTCTGCAGAAGAAACTAGCAGCTTCATAGGACAGATATCACAATAATGTCTTTCTTAGGGAAGGGCTATATTGTGGAACTCAGGAAACCTGAATGGAATAACTTCTTAATTCCAAATTTTTTCATGGTTTTTTATATTACAGAAGTGAATTGTTCACTGACTATTATTGTGAGCATAGTATCTTCTGATCTGATTTATAGTATTACTAGTTTTCTATTGGTAAGCCTTTGTGACTTTATTTGAATGTTTAAATGGAATAATATTAAATTAGTCTGATGGTCAAGACTACCTTGAAATCAGAACTCTGACTGAGGAATAAACTAAACTGCTCACTTAATGCAAAATTTACTACTTTCCCTAAAAGTTACTGTCTTGATCAAATATGTATCATTATCAAAATGCAAATGTTCCCAAAATTTTAACTCAGAAATAAATTGTAGCATTGTACACTTGCTTTTGTAGCTATTTAGTGTAAATCTATACAGCCTTTCAAATGTTAAAAAAAATATTTCAACAGCATAGAGAATTAAATACCAAACACCTTTTAACTACTGAAATCTTAATTTCACTGTTGTGCTTTAAGAGGTTGTTTCTGTATTGTTCTAAAGTGACATGGATTCTCAAAGTAATGCAACTCATTAACAGAGAAGAAACTCATCTAAAGTACGGGAGCTTCAGTCAAAAAGGAACATGTCTGTCCTTTCCATCTCTATGACAAAATAGAGACATTTTTATTCCTTCTGACTCTAACATAATGTCCTAAACCAAAGAACTACTGAGAAAATAAAGGAAGTTGTGTGCACAGATACTGCTTTTGAATGGAAGTTGCTATGGTCTGTGTTCTTTCCCATGTTCTGTACTCTTTCCTACTAACAGCGATATAGGAAAAAAAAATCCAATCAGAAGGTAGAAAGTAAAATGATTTAGGTTAGGACTGACTATAGCATCTATGGCATCACTTTCTACCTCGTCTAAGAAGCCACAACTTGTAGAAGCATGGTAGACACAAACCGGTTAAGAACACACACTTCCACTCCACTGCTGAAAGCTTGTAAGGGAAATGAGAGAGCTCTGAGCCACTAAACTAAAGCTACAAATGTTCTTTAAGGCCTGAAAATAAAACAATGGTGAATATATAAATGAAAACTTCATTCTTCACAGTCTGTTATCACCATTCTGGACTAAGGCAGTAAGAGAATTAAAGTTTGTGGGGAGACAGAAATTTTATTACATCAACTGGAATTGATATAATATAATTGATATTTCAACAAGCAAGTAAGCTTTCAGACACAGACGTTCTGATCTAACAAGTTGTTTTCAAAGTCAAATACAAGTGGGGAAAGCCAAAAAAATTTTGATAAAATTAGATTATCTAATAAAAGATAGTTGCCTGAGTGTGTAAGCATGTATGTATACATACATATATACAAGCATACGTACAACTATGAAAAATCACTTTCCTATATTTGAAATTTTGGAAAAAATCAATTAAGGTTTTGTATTTTTAAAAAACAGATAGGATTACCTATTGGATTAAACTCATGCATCCTCATGCCAGCAGGTAATTTCTTCTCCCCAATGTGAATATTCTCTATCTTCTGATCAGTTGTATTTGTTACTGTCACTTGCACAGACACCATACGATCACCGAAAATGCCTGGCTGTCTTGAGAAGTGATAATGAGCTGCTAAACCTTTTCCACTCATTCGATGAAGAAGTTCATGTGTTTTTGTTGGCACAGGGACTTGCGTAGTGACCTGTTAAGTACAAAATAACAGTTGGTGAATGGTGTAAGCGAAAAATGGATAAAATGATAATTAAATATTGCACTTTTCACTCAGCTAGAGGGCCTGCCTTGTTTCAGAAATTTTAGTGAACTAGAAATATGAAAGGACATATTCAAATCCACGAATAAATTGCAGTAATAGATTGACCACAGAGGTTGAAAAAGCCAAATGCCCAGTTCGCAAGTGCCATATGTCTGGTCAATGCACTATGAGCTAGTGAACTTTATAGTATATCTGACAGATGTATCTGTTTATCTGTTTCCACTGATGAGTGTCCATCTTTTCTCGTCCTCCCCATCACCCTGCATGTGTAACTAAGTGAATCAGACAACTGCAAATAGCAGGATGTTCAAGACTCCAAGCAGCTACACAAGGAAAATGGGCTTTTATCTTGCCTTCCCTACAAAACTCTTACAGGTTGCTACATTTTCCTGACTGCCATATTTAACATCAAGGGGCTGGCCTGAAGGCTTCGTGAACACTTCCAGTAATGTGAGAAGCTGGTAAGAGCTGGGATTTAAACACATGAAGTGTTGCAGTAATGGGAGAACATCTGGAAATCACAAGGTTATAAAAGAATCCCGTTGAAAAACATAAGAAGTTAGTGAGCACGTAACAAACTTGAGTATCATCTTTGAATATCAGTTTCTGAATGGAAAAGCCAGCCTAGTAGTATCCATCACCTCAAATGAGTATCTGTACAGATCAACTGATAAGTGCTCAGATATGTGAGTGTTACATTAATGAAAGCTGAAGAAAACTACACAAGGAACTGAGTGAGTTTTTATTCAGAGATAGCATTGGAAGGTGCACTACTGCACGCATATACTGAATAAAGAGCAAATAATGAAGGAAAAAAGTCAGAAAGGCTTCCCATCCTGTCAGTTACTTCAATCCCCCCTAAACTCAATCACTATGTGACTGTAATTAAAACAACACTTACAGGATGGGATCAAGCAAGCACTTCTGCACAGGTTTTCACATCAGATTTAGCTTTCAACTTTTTCCCTAGTATTTCCTTCTCTAATACACAAAAACTCTGGTATCAGGTTGTTTTACAAACAGATCAATGATTTCACAGTAACCTTCAGTGTGAAGACTAAAGACAGTTTTAGAATATGTCTGAACGGAGGAAACGCTACAACCCCAATTTTGAATCTGCACAATTCATTAATACTTTTAAAGTAATTTGGTTCAGACATATTCTTCCCCCTAGAAAGATGATGTAATGTTCTCAAGGACAATATTTTTAGTTTTCCTGTATGATCAGAAGAAAATAGAGCTGTTTAGAATAAAAAACATAGCCAAATATTTAAATTTCTCTCCCTCTTCAAATACTATTAGCAATGACACTTGAAGAATGAGACGCCATCTTTTTAAACAGAGTAGATTTTTTTCAGTACATTTACTGACAATGACAATTACTCTGACAAATATGAAAATATCTAATACTTTTGCCCAAGAAGACAATTTGATGAAACTTTACAAGACCCATAACAACCAGGTATATTTTTACTCCAATGCCATTTCACATGCATCAATATGTGGTAAAGCTAGGGTTACTTTCATGTAGCTTACCTTTAAATTATGTTTATAAAATGACTCCTGTGACATCATACGAACAGATTTCTGGCTAATGCAAAATGAATGGGAAAAGTACGGATTGTATGGACCTCTACAGTTCCTCAAAATTCAGAACATCTTTGAATATTAAAACCAAACTTCAATAGATTAATGCTCCACTTAGACTTCTAGAAATAACTGATGAGGTAGAAATCTCAAAAAACAACCCAGTTGTCAGGAAATAAGAAAGGACATACTTTGAATAGTAAATATCTTTTTGGTACCTAGAGACAACAGCAGTTAGAGGTTATAAGCAGAGTCACACTAGTAACTGTTACTTAAACCATTGATGTATTACTGAATAAAACTCAGGCTTTAAGATGTAACTTAAATATCTCTCTTAAGTTTAAGCTTAGCCTTTAACTTTTAACATTTAATTCAATTTGAGCTGGACACACATACTAGAAAAGTTATTTCATGAAACGGTTCACCCATTTTTCATTAAATTTGTTTTATTCATATTAAAACAAGTATTTTGAAGTACACTAGCTTCTCTGTATTAATACACTGTTGGTTTTATTAATACTATTAAACAAAAGAAAAATAGTAGTCAGAAGCATAAAATGTAGGTATATGTATATATACATACAGCAAAAACCTCTCACTATACTTAAATTGTACTACTAACTCAAATTTTACTGAAAGCTTCCTGGGATGGTTAGGGATTTTAATCTATACCCCTTTCATCTTTACTTCTCATGTTTCAGCCATAATTTCACTTGTGAGCCCATTCACTTTTATTTTCAGTATACTATACAGAGCAATAGACTCACAAAAGACAGCCAGAATTATGACATTATCTTTTAACCATCTTCCTTCCCACAGAACATTAATTTTCAGTTGCATTTAACATGGTAGCACTAGAAATAAATAAAATGTATACATGCTGAACAAAGGAATTTCGTTCTGGAAGATGGAAATTCTCAAGGCTGAAACTTGTTAGCAAGGGTTTTGAGCTGGCAAAGATTGGTATGACTGTAATGCAGCTTATTTAACAGTTGCAGTGGTTTGGTAAACAGAATTCTTTGGTTTTATTCTAAAATTTTTAATGTCTACAATTGCAATACTTGAAGAAACACACAGGACAGATACCTGCAATCACTCCAGGGTTAAAATAATCCTCCAAAGAGTTAACAGAACAAGAAGCATCTAGTAACCAGCAGATAATCCCCTACAAATCTTACACAGCATATGTTTAAATAATAGAAGTCGTTTGTGTACCTTTGGATGGTTTATGAAAATAACCAATCAATTCTGCAGACACAACATTATTTCTAAAGGAAATCTATGTGACTCATGATGCCTGCAGATACACAGAGACAAACCACACATATTTTATCAGTTTATTACAGTAAGCAAATAAGCGTGGAATGAGAGTGCACATAACTGTCTACTTAACGCTTACTGAAACATTTATAAGAGCTGTTATCTCCCTAATAACAGACAGACAGTGTGCAATTTTAGAGAGGAGAAAAGCTTCATATTTTTTAACACTTCACTAAAAAGTAACTGAAGAGTGTAAAATGAAAAATACTCTGTGCAGTTAGCTGGTAATGGACCATATTATCAACTCAAGTTAGATTTATAGGATACAAACTAGTCGCTAATAGTTATTTTATGACATAGCGTGTCTGCTTTTTTTGGGCAAAGATTATTAAAATTAAACTTGCAAAACTTTTTTTTTTTTATACAGCAGTTTAAAATGACAGGGGAAAAGAAAAAAAAAAAAGAAGATTGTCCTCCCACTCCATTTTGACTGAAAGCCACCACAAATTAATAATCAGAGCAGAGATTGATATAACATGGTGATGTCATATGGGAACACTGTATTGGTATGAGTCAGACTGGTCCCCATGATAAATGCACATGTTGAAAGATCATCCATCACCCTAAAGGAAGCGGCAAAATTTTTTAAATGACTTCTTATGTAAGAACAAGAAGGGCAACATTAAGATTTTGCCTTAAAAGTCCCCCACTCATTAACCACATAAAAAAAAAGTGTAACACCACTGACAACACTTTTGGCTTTCTCTGTCACAACAGAGCTGACTAGTTACAAATGACTGAATCCTCTGCACAGAAACATGTTCCTTTTTGCCAGCTCAGTAAGTCCTTAAAAACTAAGCTGAAGTTAATACAAAAAACTACTTTCCGTAATTATTTAAAATACAAAGCACTACAGGGCTTATTGAACCTACTAAAGAAAACAGGGCTGGGTGGGAAGACTTCCTGTATGAAGCATTATTATTAAGCAGCTCAAAATTACAACTGTTCTCTTTTTTCTTTTGTATTTGTTCCTTTGCTTAATAACGCTGTAATAATAAACAGAGGTTAACTTTAGATCCTGATTCAGAAATGTATCTATGTTTGGATAAAACATACATTATTGGAAAAAAATATTTGCTTCTAAGAATGATGATAATTATATTTCTATTCTAAATTATATTCTGTTGAAGCAGTGGACTGAATCATTTAATCTAAGTAGCCCTTCTACTGCCCTCCTATTGGCAATATCCATGACATAATCCAAGAATGACCTACTGAGCTGTGAGAGCTATATCCTCTCTTACACTCACTGTAAGGCTATGCTCCAGTAACTCCGCAACAGCTAAGAGGAGAAGGGCTATCACGTAGCCCAGCCACATTTACATGATCTTTCAACTGAAGCTGTGAGACCAACTTAAGTATAATCTTACAGCATTAGGAGAAAGATGGAAAATCAGGCAAAGGAAAGACAAGTACTGGGAGCAAACAGTATCCTCATCTTTGCACCATTACCATTTAAATATTACTCATAGTCACAAGGCAGTGGCTTCCTTACACAGATATCACAAAGTAATTAATAATTCATAAAAAGATATTTAAAAAGCAAACAAGGAATTACAGAATGTCAACATCCTAGCCTGTATTATTTGAAGAGGCTATACCAAACCCCAACATTAGAGCACACTTAAGTTACACTACTATGGACTGTGAAACTAAGGCCAGTATCCCTCTGATAGGGGGTGGGAAAACCATGCAAGCAATACCCTATTTTCTGCAGTCTAGGGAAGTAACAGTATGCTATTGGGCTAATTTTTCTAGATATACAGACACTTGAGGACATCATGTCTAATTCTGAAAAACAGTTAAAAAATCCCCACCGTTCCACCAAAGCCACATTTAACTGCTCTTCTGAAAGCCATGTCACCCAGGAAGTCCTTAAATTTCTAATATAACTCAAGCCCCTTCTTTCTGCATTGTCACCAACTTTAGGCTCTGCACTTCCTGAAATAATTAATATTTCAACAAGGTTAATTGAAAATTAGCACATTATGTTCATACCTTTAAAACAGTAGTGGTTTCTGACAATTTTAGATATTAGAAAGTGAATTCCAACAATTCTTAATGAATTTCAATATTGATAGAATAATACTTTGGTTTCTAAATTCTTGCAAAGAAAAGAAAAATCAAACACCCCCCACTAGTAACTCCCCTTGGTCATTCGACAAACACAATGAGATGAATCTCAAACAAAGGAGCACTTTTATCATACTGCTCACAGTCTCCCAAAATTAATCATTTTCTCTGCTTTTT
>VZRU01009367.1:94716-97333 GCA_013398155.1 Pedionomus torquatus | reverse complement strand
AATACGTATAAAATCATTGTTTCAAAAAGTAGTGTGCTCAAGGCAATCTATGGATCTGAAGACGATCAATATAATCTCTAATATTAAATTATCCCTTTTCTAATACTTTATGTCCCTTAGATTTTTTTTCTATGGTTAAGATACAACCAACTGGACAGATTTATTTTTATCAATAAAAAGTATTGCTCTTAGAGCATAAAAATGATGTCTTGATATAAACGAAGCAGAATTAGGCCTTAACCTGGAGTTCATAAATGGCAGACAACTCTGTTAGTCCCATGTCGGATTAATCCAGCACTTTTAAACCTAAGCGTGCACTTGTTTTGCATTTCACATGTAGCTGAGGGCCAGTGAGACAGGTTGCATTTTGCATGTATAGTAGAGCTTAAAGCTTTATATTACAACACCAAGTTGTTTTGTTTGAGATTTGGCACCTTTGCCTTAAAAGGCATTTATGCTGAGCATAATGAATTACATGGATAATCCAGTAAAACTATTAGTGAAATACTTTAAAAAGCCACACAAGAAAGAATTTCAGTAGCAAAAAAATGGGAATATTCTCACTATAAAGTCAGGGGTATTACACAAACATGAATGAAAGGGGTGAACTCAGTGTCATAATTACGGGCCACAAAACTTGGTATAAATTCGGAAGTGCACATTCTTGCCCACAAGTAATCTCTAGTGGACAACAAAATGGACTTCAACAGACACTAAGAGAGAATCTTCTTCTAATTGCATTTGCAGAAACTTCGCACACTCGAGCACTTAAACCATATTCCAGTCCAGGTTTCAACTTCTAAAATAGCAGTGACCAAATCAAATGGTGAAATTCAACCTCAAGATTTACTTTCATTTTTTTCTATTTGCACCTCTGCGAAGCAAATAGCAAGGGTCTGGTGGCTGATGCCTTTCATCATCAGCATGGTATTTTAAGCTCCTTTGCAACAGTAATTAGTTGTTTCAAGGAAAAAGTAAATTGTAGTTTATTTCAATTTAGTGATTTGACCCTTCCACTGACCACCTAACTGGCAAGCCTGAGGATTACCCAAAGTAGTTCAAGAGTTAGAAAAACAGAATAAGGTGGCAGCCTCACCTTGTACCCTAATTATGAATTAGAAATAGTGGAGGCTGCCGAGAGGAATTAATATAGATTTTGGCATTGAGTCTAAATGACTTCAGAAAAGTTGCTACAAAAGTGTTTCTAATATATTATTTTGACTTTGGCAACCAGCCAGTACTCCAGAGATTTCTAAAGTGAAAACATACTGAACCCTACTGGCTATAACATATAATTTTACAGTTAAGGTTATACTATGAACAGCTCCTGTATAGTGGTTTCTTCCAACAGAAGCACCTAGTTCAAACTTTCCCCCCCAAAAAAGGACCTCTTATGCCAAGAGAAGTGTGTAGGTTGAAACACTTTCTACACAGTATTGCCAAGTGGACTCAGCCTACATATGGTAAATTTGAAATCTAGCACAGGTATTTATGATTGCCAAAATGTAAGTTACATCTTTGCTATCTTAATACAACTGTATTTGAATCTTGGCCACCAATACTTTTGTTGAAGAATGCAACATGTTATTTTGACTTCTGTCAGAATGATCTTAATGCCCGTTGACCCACAAGCAAGTACAAAAAGCTGAAGTCAGCACTGAACCTGCTGCACATAGACACCCATATATGCACTTCCTCATGCTGGGTGTAGAATCTCTGCATATACTGGAATACCTCTCTTATACATGATATTGATGTGACGATATTTCCCAAGTTTTATTTAATTTTACTTATAATGTTTTAACGTGAAAAAAAACAAACATATTCCTTAGATTACAAAAATTACAATTAACCTGAGACCATTGCTAAAATACAGCTTTTCCGTGGTTTCTTTTTTTTCTTTAAGCTTCACTTTTTGGCCTAAAAAGAACGAAAAAACCTCATCTGATACAGTCTGTTAAGAGAGGTTTATTTATAACCTTCAGTTATACCTTTGTTATAAGTTACCTTCAGTTTCTTCGTTTAAATTTGAAAACACACTTCCTTTTTTTGGGAATTGGAAACAAAATCTGTGGCATCAAATACTCAGCCTCCGCGAGAAAACATTTTTTCACGCTTCTTAAGAAGACATGCCACTCAATCCTATCCACACATGACTCAGAGTAACATAAGCAACAAGCACAGCATACGGCAAAAAAACTAACCTCATCCAACAGATATCTGTAATAAAGGCTCTACTGTGCAGACACAGATCCTGAACACAAGCAGTCTGCTCTACACAGTAGCTGTGGCCATAGTTAATCCTCAACTGACGACTGAAGGCAAATTAGGCAAGTAATTTTTCCTCATCTACTTTTGAAATTACCTTTGTACTAACTAATATAGGGTATCTCTGCTACTATTGTCTAAATCCTGCAAAGATTGTTAGTCAACTGAGTACAAACGTAGCAGCAGGAAGACTGTGACAATGACCATTTATTAAAACTTATTCCATTTTAAAGCAACTTTTATTAAAAAAAATGCATTTAATAATAGTTGAAATTTATTACTTATGTAGTAAGAATATGTTCTAATGCTACTAGTGTTACATAGCTCCTTCAGTGGAAATGGTAGAATG
>VZRU01009367.1:64716-89716 GCA_013398155.1 Pedionomus torquatus | reverse complement strand
GCATACTATCTTATTAGACACACTGTTCATCAAGTATTATTACAACAACAAAAAAACACAACTGTGCTGCAGTGACTTCATGTTTAAGTCCCACAATTAAGAACAGAGAAATGCAGTTCATTCATTACAGAACCTTTTCAGGAAGTTGATTTTTTCTAATTCTTATTGTAATTGCATTGTTCTAATCCTGTATTATAAAGGCAGCTGCTTGCCTATCATTTGTACTTTCCTCGTTAATCCTGACTCAGTGAATTAACCTTTAATTACAGCTGTTAAAATTGAAATGAGCCTCTTGTCTGGCTGGGGCTGCCCCCTTCCAGTGCATGAGACTGATGAAAATTTTTAGGGTCAATGAATATGTCCCATGTCATGTCTGATAGATGCTAAAGATGTGAGGAGGTAAATGTTACCTTAGAAAGATGTGGTTGAAATTTTTAAGAGCTAGGTTTTATTCACAAAATAAAACAAAAACACTGCTTAGGTTAGCTCCCTCTTCTGTCTGAGTGATGTAGCATGCATACAGACACACTCTATTTTACATACTTAACCACACTACATATTTAAAAAATAACTTGTGGAATCATCATCACGCGCTACACGTGCTTGTTTTCAAGTGCTTAGTACCAACTCCGTTTACACCAATCCTGTCTTAAGGAGCATAATACATGTATTTTTCCTGTGGGAAAGAAAATGAAGCATTACTTCAAATTCTCTCCTAGATCTAAGCACTTAATTCTCAAAAAAGTTGGATTGGTTTTAAGAACAGTACTGACTTTTAACATAAGGCAAAAGAAGATCAAGGTCTCCTCATAATGACTTATCAAAAGAAGTTTCTTTTTTGCAATACCCCCCTCATTTTATTTTATATTTATCCCCCCTATTTTATTTTATAAATAGGATATTAATATCACAATTGCATTTTACTTTGCGATTTTAGCACTTTTATTTTTAAATACAGTATTTGAATATTAGTTTAATCTTTTTCTCTCCAAGAAAACAAAACAGCAAAATAGCACTGAATTAGAAGCAGTATTGTTAATCAAAGACCTGGTTACACTGAATATAATTTAATGAACATACAAGTAAATAACTAATTATACATTATATTTATATAATTATACACTGCGTATAATTTATAACATATAATTTACAAAATGTATACATTATATATAGCAGCATAAATAGAAGACACAATCTGGAGAATATCTAGTACTAAAACATACAGTAATCAATTAAATCAATGAGATTATACATAGGAATAATGTTATATACTTCTCAGACTGGGCATACTATTATTTGGGCCAGTTTCCTGCACCAGAAACTCATTTCTGATGCAGAAGAAAGATCACGTTTGAACTTCCAAATGAAATTCTCATATTTATTAAAAAAAANNAAAAAAAAAAAAAGAAGTTGAAGGTTCTTAATTTTTAAGTGTAGAGCTTGTTAAGTATTAGTGCATTTAAAAAACATAAGATGGGTGTATTTTAGGCTTGACCACTAATACATATCACAAATACTGATAAATGGATTTCTAATTAAAGAATTAAGGTGAAAGGACACTATAAAAATGATGTCATAGCAGGTGGGGTTTTCTTAAGCAATCATTATGTAAAAGTATGTGGAAGCAACTTCTGAAAAGACGTTATAACTTTCAAATATTTGATGGTAACATACAGTAAGTTACCAATTTAAGAATACCCTCTTCTACAGCAAATTTATATAGGCACAGAAGCATGAAATGAAGTATGTAGGACGTCTTTGTTTCACTCCTGTCTTGGCAATGGTTAGTATCTGCTACATTCATTTGTAGATATCCAAATGCTTTCCCAAAGCGAGTAAGCATCATTATCCTCATTTTTCAGATGGAAAACTAAAAATTAAGTTACTCCCTCCAGATCACACAGAAAGTAGCAAGCCAAAAACAGAACTCATTTTCCATATGTAACACCCAGTTCTGTATCCACTGGACCACACTACTTTCCCACAAGCATCAGTCACACCTAATCAGCTGCACAGATGAATTCTGGGCTACACATCTAAAGTTGCTTTTTAACTCTTAAATTTGAAACTATACCTTTTCACTTGCTTCATAGGTATGAACTGTTCCAGGAATCCTACTAACATGCAATATTTGCAAAAAGGAGTTTCAGTTAAGGCTTATGCTAGTTACAAATCTTATAGAGCACACAGTGGAAGAAAATGGAGACAACACAGAACCTAAACTGTTCCACATGGAGAAAGCACCGTCTAAAGAAACAAAGCTAGAGAGAAAACCATGCAGGACTCCAAAGCCACCTATGCTCAGTGTGTAAACATGGTCAACAATCCAAACAAGTTATAAGCATGCATATGGATAGGGTAGATGCAGACTATCTTGCAGCACACTTTCCCCTTCAACAAACCTTCTCAATTTGAATCTTCATAGAAAAAAGGTGGGCTTCAGAAGTACAATGAAAAAATTTAATGCATAGGAAAAAAATCCCCTGTCATGAGACACCAAAAAGATACGACATGTTTTATAGCAAGCTGAAAAACAAAGGGGAAAATGGTAAACTATAAAAACCAATAAAATGGTATAAAGGATACCATAAGCCTGTGTTATCCTAACAAAAACACACAGAAGCTTCTGACAAAAAGATGTGGGTAACATTGAAAACTGATTTAAAAGAAACATCTTTCATCTGACTAAAAAAAATTTTAAAAGTGTCATAAGAGCAACTTGGTAAATTTACAGAAATATAAAACTAGTTACTTAAAAATCAATGATCAAAATATGACTTTGATCAAAATATGTCTGAGAACACAGGGCAGAAAGGTACCATGAATCTAGTCGAACCATCACACCCATCAGCAGTCTGCTGCTATCACAACTGATAGCACAACATTTATTTCATGACATTAACAAAATAATGTTTCTTCTGATATATTCATTCCTAAGAGAAGAACTCAGACCACAGCTTATATGAAAGTCGAATGTAACTAGTTATAGAATAATTTCTGCTAGCACAGCTATGAAAAAAGAAAAACTCATGAAGCTGAGTGCATGCCAACAATTATTTGGAAGAACTACTAGTCATTCCTCTACTGAAGGCTTTGGGAAATTCTTAAGCACCTGACATTAACCTTTTCTGCAAGCTGCATACCAGACTAGAGCCATGATAGAGTCAGTTAATGCAATCTCTGTGTTCTCAGTACTTCTAACAAGGAAAAGGATATACTTCAGAGTAAGTCTCAACACTTGCTATAGTGGAATTAGAAACAGCTTAAAAGAACAAAGCAACTTATATCAAAGTCTTCCCCTGACAGACTACCTCAACAACTTAGAAATTAAAGCACCATTAAAGGTATTCTTCTATCCAGAAAATAATCCAGTGGAATGTTGAGGGTGTTCATGTTTATTGTTTCTCAAGGAATTCTGTAAGTGTGCTCAATTTGAAATTAAATGTATTTATTACCCGGTTTGACAGGTCTGCAGCTCAACCTTGACTTTTGTCAAAAGCTATTATTTCTGCTCTATGCATCATCACTCTAAAGAAGTTCTCAAAGTGGATCTTAGTCAAAAGTTCTGCAGAAGATAGGAGACAGAAAATAAGACAATTTACTCCTCCCTTCCTAAACAGTTTCTGTGGAACTCCAAGTAGTAGGAAAAAATAAAAGCATATCATTGGTAAAAGATACTATCAAGAGAGTACACTGAACATGCCAAACAAAACCTTAGTAAGTAAAGTAGTACCACTTCTACAATTACACCGTAATTCCATATGCAAAATAGTTCACGGCAACACTAAATTGTTGCATCAAATATCTTAAGTGCCTCCTCATGACAAGGTTTTACCTCTCTTTTGCTGCACGTTTTTTATCATGAACTTCTTATTCACTCTTGAATTACTCCCCAAATTATCCTCTGTTTGAGGCTGGGGAAACAATCTTCTCCCCTCAAATCTTACTCAACTCAGCTGATACTTCTACACACTTGTTGCCCCAAACAACCACTGCTACTGTCAGAACTGACATCCAGCTGTCAAGTTTTCCCTTGCACTAACACTGTTCTGAAGTGCAACAAATTTCTTGCTATCAAAGCAGTATTTCTCTTTCTCACTAATTTTACCTTTTTACATTACGTGTCATTTTTACCAGTTAATTATCATATGCAGCATACTCAGGGCTCTACACACATAGTAGAGCAGTTACTTGCACATTTTTACTACCTAAATTCCTAATGAGAAAAGAACAGGTGGTTTGGCATTTTTTCTCATGATCTGTGTGATGGGTAGGAACGATTACTCCTATCTTCAGTTTCTCTGCGATATCATAGCTCTCCACTTTCTCTTCTCACCATTCCTGCTCAGAACATTATTTCCTGCATCTCCTTCCTCCCTGTCCTTCTGGCATTCATGAGTTTTGCTTTCAATTACCTCTCCTCTCACTGTATAACCTCCCTTCGGGGACGACACCCATTTCCAGTGTTTTCAGACAACATCTTTACACTGACATCTCACAGCTTTCTGTCGCCTCCTATTTTTCACTGGCACCATGTATCTTCAAGTATGTTTCAAGCCTACAAACGTATTCATCTAAAACTTGATTGACTCCAAATGCAGCACTTCCCCAAGCACTTTGGTCTGATTTCTCTTGTGTGTACTTCCCTAAAAAGCCCCATAGCAGCCTCTGGCTACCTCAGTTACCTGGTTCAGTTGTGTCATCTGAATAAGGACTACATGTACCAGGGCAGAAGCGTGCACAAGGATCTACTGTATCTTACATCCAGTTGGAAGAAAGTTATCCATAAATTACCAGAGAATTTTGTTCTCCTGGAACAAACTATAACATGCATGTGTGCGCTTATACGAGGGGGAAACGTGCTATATGTAAACATGAATCATAAAAACAAATGAGCCAGAGGACAAAGCATCAGGTTGTGCACTGTAGTTTCTATTCAAGGATATTTTGGTTTTGTAGCTTTACAGGGACCCATACCATTCTTGTAAAACCATTCTTGTATTTATGCTTTCTGTAATGTTCAGCAGCTATGAATCCGGAGTTATAAGTTTTCTAAAAGCTGTATCCAATTACAGTGCTGAATGATTTGAATAATAGACTGCCTGACATATTCCAAGATAAGTGGCTGCTACATTTCTTTGATATTAGGGTCATATACTGTACTTATCTATTTTTACTCCATGCTCTCCATTGGCTAGTAATAAATTAATTTCTCACTCTTAGTTTGGCATGTGGCCTACAGTTAAATTCATTTTCTCTCCCATTGAAGGAAGAAAAAGTTTTCTGAAGTATGACAACTATCTTCTTTATTTTTAGAATTAGTCATCACAGATTAAATTCAAAATACTATTTTAGTAGGGACATTCCCACATAAAATATTAAAAACTGGTTTTATATATTCCTTTTTGGCAAATTACTCGATGGTGCCAAACAACATGTGATAACAATTATTTAACTGCTTGCATACAAGACTCTAGCACAATATATGGATATCAGTTGAAAGAACAGTTTTTAACCTTAGTGTTTAATTTTTGTTGCTTCCTAGTTCACAAAACTCAGCAAAACAGCAGTGTGCCCAGGTGGCCAAGAGCATCCTGACCTGTGTGGTGAACAGCACTCAGGAGGTGACCAATCGTCCGACTGTACTTGGCACTAGTGAGGTCCACCCATCTTGAATACTGTGTCCGTTTGGGGTCCACAAAAAAGATACCGAGGTGCTGGAGCAGGTCCAGTTCAGAAGGGCAACGAAGCTGGTGAAGGGCTTGGAGAGTAAGCCTTATAAGGAGGACTGAGGGAGCTGGGGTTATTCAGCTTGAAGAAGGCTAAGGGGAGACCTTATCACTCTCTACAACTACCTGGAAGGAGGGTGTAGAGAGGCAGAGGTTGGTCTCTTCTCCCAAGTCACAAGTGATAGGACAAGAGGAAGTGGCCTCAAATTGTGCCAGGAGAGGTTCAGATTGGATATCAGGAAAATTGTTTACAAAGTGCTGTCAAGCACTTTGGAATGGGCTGCCCAGGGAGATGGTTGAGGTACCATCCATGGAGCCGTTCAAAAGACAAGTTGACATCGTGCTTAGTGACATGGTTTAGTGGTGGGCTGTTGTTTTTTATCGGAGTTATAGGTTGATGGTTGGACTAGATGATCTTAAAGGGCTTTTCCAACCTAGACGATCCCATGATTCTGTGAAAACTTAGAAAAGGACCTCATGTACATCTGCAATTATCAACAGCAATGAGGGATGAGCTTTGATCTGGAAACAGAATACAGCCCAAACCCCATAATCACTGTTCAGGCAGCAACAATCAGTTCTTACATAATTTGGTTTGTTTCCAGAACAAGGACGAGGAAAGTTCCAGGTTCTTTACTGGTTACATGTTTTACCAGGAACTCAGCAGTACCAAGAAAAAGGCATTTTGCTCAATCAACCCTTTCATGCAGAACCTTCCTCCACTGTTTAGTCCACACCTTCTAGTTCTTTCCATCTAACACCTCTATTTCATTGCAGCTACCTTCTGAAGAACTGGGAGAAGCAATTTAGCACAGGAACAGTGGCAATCATGAAGAAAGCATGAATGTGTAAGTGGAACATGTATTCATGGACTGTAGATGATGAAAGGACTAAAGACACTGGCAAACAAGGGGTGTGCTCAAGCATCCGACATCAATGATTACTATCTTTAACCTACCTTCAAATCTGGTAACTCGGAAGTAAAGCGAAGACACCACCATCACTCTTAAGTTAACCCAGAGCCAGGAAAACAGATGATTGCCTATGTTTTGAGCTGTCAAACCCATAAAGGATGACAAAGAAGCAATTGTGGGATTGCAGTCACAGGAAGAATAACACAATTGTAGTCAAGCTCAGGTTTGCCATCTAACATTGCACAGTGCACTGCAAAGTAACATGGAGGAGAATTTCTAGCGTTTTCAGACTGTGTGACAGGTGAACGACTATGGATCAGGTAAAGCAGCTCATGTCCACACAGTTACTGCTCCACTTTAAATTTAAATTGCATCACAATTTTCTTAGGTAAGGCTAATATATATAAAAAAAAAAAGAAATTATCTGAAAGTCTACCTTTTCATCACCAAATTTTAGAGCCTGTAATCATGGAACTGAATCATCAGCTAAGACCTTTTATTTCTTGAGTAAAATCATTCATGCACCTTCACTTACATAAGAAGAATGATTTTCCAAATGTATTGCTCCTAAAGTCAGCACAAACTACCAGCAATTATTAAAGTAAACTACCAGCAATTATTACAGTTGCAGCGTAGGTTCTACATACCAGCCTCATTAGAAACAGGGCAAGGCTAAAAAATGCCTGTGCTTCTGGTATTTACTCACTTCCATCCACTTTCATAAGGGTAAGTATCCTATGTTCCACTGCTGCAATTCCTTACTAAGCTACAAATTTAAAATGGACACACAAAATTACTTAGAAAAACCACCAAACAACCAACCAAAACAGAAGAACACAAACAACTATCCTTTCCCCCTACAAAGGAATGCTCTCTGACTCCATGACTTTGCTAACCTTAATTATACCTACAGTTTTGAGATTCCCTAATGGAAAGTGCTACAAAGCAGAAAGCACTAACGGAACGAATCATGACACATACTGATACATCAGTGATTGTAAATCCATACCCTTTTTATTTGCACCCAGGGGATATGCTTTGTATACTCATGAAAAATTACTTCCAAGTAGCAAAATGTCATAATTGGAGGCATGTGTGCTAAAAAAACAGGCTGAGGATTAACAGGTATGTGATTTTCTTGTAGTTCACTTTTGATAATGTAGCAACTAGATGGTTTTAAGGACTTGTATAGTTTGGATACTTAATTAAAGTTTCCTTTAGGCAGCAAAAAAGACAAGATTGAAAGAGAAGGTTAAAATGCCTTGAAGGCATCCTCCTCAGACAGACAGTATTCCTAATTTTCTCCACATTTCAGAATGCCATTATTACAGATCAAAAAAGCTGTCAGACTTGCATATAAAACAGAAGGTCATACAAGACCTTTGTATGTGAAAGTACTTTTAAAAAAAACACTTCAATGACTGCCTCATAAACACGTGAAATGCTTAATGTAAGACACGCACACACCCCACCCCACTTTTTAAAGGATACTTACATCAATGACCGATGAACTCGACAGACTTAACCCCTCTAGGTCTGCTGCTAAACTTGGGGACAAAACAGCTGCTGTAGGAAGTGCCACAGGAGTTGCCACAGGACAGACTAGAAGTAAAAAGGCATGTGATACTTAACTTCAAAAAAACTTAACGCACCGGGAAAGACAATAAGCTATTTTCATCAAGTGTAAAAATGTTTTACCTCTTGATCTCGTTATTTTATTCTTGCACATATGTTTCTTAATAGCAGATTATTTTTCAGACTTATAGCCCCAATACTCAAAATAAATGATGAAAATACAATTAGAACCAATATATGTATAGACTATGTTACATTAAAAATATTTTGTCCTCCTTTCCCATTTTTTCCTCTATTTCATCCTTCAGTCTGATCCATACTGTGCAACACATTTTCATTTACAAGTAATGTGCAAAGTATATATTAATGGAATTCTAAAATGCATTGCATCTATAGAAGCAAACTCTAGTGGAACAACAAAGCATAACCAAAAAACACTGGCAGCTCTACCTCACCTCAATATTATATTTTACCCCGTTACTTAAAACCTGTGATTTTTAGTATGCTATTATAATATCAGAATTGGTTCATAGGCTGCACAGATGTTGTACAAGTAACACTCATTGGCACCTGAGAAAGTAAGCCTATTTTAACAGAAAACAAGTCCAGACATAAAAATTCTCAAAATAGATGTTTCACAAGCCAATACATTCTAAATTTTTGAACTATTTCTCAGTTCTAAACCAAAATCACATAATCATTACGCTTAAAAGAAAGTTGATCATAATTTTTTTCTGGGGAGTGAGGATGCGTGTGTGGGAGGAAGCTGGTACAACAAATGAATCAATGTTTTGGGCATTTAAAAGTCATTGAGTTAACTGAATTGAGTTTATGCCATAGGAAAAATGAGGCTTTAGTCTAGATACTTACAATCATCTAAATCCAAGAGAAACACATCTTGTTTATTTGAAGCTTTTCTATCTTGCACTGTTTTTTCTTCTTTCTGTCAAAATACACGAATATTTCATATTTTACCGTGTCAGCAAGTCTTTAATACTTTTATAAAGCGAAGTGTATTTTCTCTGCTGTAAAAGAAAAATTTATCCCTTTGCAAGCCTCAGCATTCAGAGAATTCACCTAAAGATTTCTTTGTGCAGGCAAGCTGCGCCTAAATTCCACTTTTGAGTTATATTTACTCCTCTGAAGCCCATGCTTTTGTTTAATATTAAAAGTAGCTGCTACTCAAGGACAACTTTTGGTGACAGATTTTTTTTTTTTTTTTAAAGAAAGAAGACTTGGCTACTAACATTTCTGTATGAAGAACATGACAAAATTCATTCTATCAGAAAGCAGCACTATTTTTGCTCATCTAGGAGTATGGAATCCTGCCCCATCATCTGCTAAGACTTTACTTAGTTCTGGACAAATAATAAAAAGTTGATTTTTGTCACAAAAAATGTTTTAAGTCTTAAGATGAGTTCTAATGATAAGGACTGGCAGTACCTTAAGTAAAACATAGAGCAGAAATAATCTCAGTGACTTGACAAATGGATTATGTCAATAAAATTTGTTTCAATACAGCTAAATAAAAAGTTCTAACCAAATTTACTAAGAGCGAGTGTTGATCATAGCTATGGGACATGACAGTAAGCATTCAGGACAGAATTTAGCGTGTAACAGTTCAATATGGACTCCCACCAGGGTGGTTTAGTAACAAGAACTGTATTTTGGATGTAGCCAGAATCTGGATGCATCACCCACTGGATGCTTATCAGACAGTTTGTGATCATGCTATTCCTACCCACTGTTAAGCATCCTTCACATGAATACACTGAAGAACTGCTTTTGCTCTCTCTGGCACACTCAGTGGACATAAGGCTTTGCCATTCTTTCAGAGAATCTGTTTTACACCTTAAGACATTGCTACTACACAAGGTATTGTAGGTAACTTAAACACAGTCTTTCCAGAAGCCATGCTTCTGTGGAAGTTCTAGTTTCCCAGTTTCCTCTTCAAAAGCATGTGACAACCAAGGGCATAGATCTATATTATTCTTTTACCTGTTCTAATAAATGAAACAGGTCTAAATAAATCAGTAAAAGCCTGTATGCCCATCCAAGCCTCCATTTCTTGGGCCTCCATTTCTTCTGCTTCCCAGAAACTCAGCAGCTAGAATCACTTCCTTTAACTATCACCTTGGAATAAAATGACCTCTCTTTTTGGAAAGTGCATTCTCTTTCTTCTAGTCTCTCAGCCTCATGGTCAGTTGCAAACTAACAATAATGCCAAATCTTTCTCCCATTTTGGGGAGAAATTCCACCATTCCCTTCACAGAATATGAAAGAACATAGCTACTGTTCTCACTATTTGAAGCCATTGATGTTCATGACTATCAGGCATGACCTGAGCCAAAATGACAATGTTTATGATTTTCTTCCAATAAACCCATGGCTCAAGTAGACAGCTGTCAGTTATATGATTGTTACAGATGTGTTTTAGATATTCTGGGAGGAGAATAATCTTGTGGACAGAGAAAAATGAAAGCCACTGTTTTTAAAATTATTTTTAAATCAACATGCTTCAACAGTCCTTATCACTGTGTCATCATTTTCGTTGGTATAGGGATAACTTTCCTACTAGGAGCTGGTATACATCTATGTTTTGGATTTGGGATGAGAAATACTGTTGGTAAAACACTTAGGTTTTTAGTTGTTGCTAAGTGATCAAGGCCTTTTCTGCTCCTCACACTGCGCTATGAGTGAGGGCTCAGAGTACATAAGAAGTTGGGAGGAGACACAGCTGGGCTCCATACCATACAATGTCATGCTCAGCATATAAAGCTAGGGGAAGAAGGAGGAAGGGATGATCATGTTCAGATGTTCAGGATGGTGTTTGCCCTGCTTTCCTGCGGATGGCTGATCCCTTCCTGCCCATGGGAGGCAGAGAATAAATTCCTTGTTTTGCTTTGCTTCAATGTGTGGCTTTTGCTTTATGCATTAAACTGTCTTCATCTCAACCCACAGTTTTTTCTCGCATTTACTCTTCTGATTCTCTTCCCCATCACAACCAGGGGAAGTGAGCAAACAGCAGTGTGATCCCATCTGCTGGCTGGGGTTAAATCACAACACTAAGGTATCTGAGTGTCCTACTACTGCTGATTTATCTGAAACACAAAACTCCTCTAGACAAGGGAAATGTTACAAAACAACTTTAAAACGGCACTGATGTTATTTTGTGTGTCTTGCCCAGAATTAGTGAGAGGCTCTGCTGCAGAACCTGTTCTCCTGAGTTCCATTCTGGTCACATCTACTAGACTTAATTTTTATCTTCCAGTGTGATTACTGACAAGCCACTAAGCTGCCTTTTTTTGGGGGATTTTTTTTTTTTGTTTGATAAGTAATTGTGTAAGATAAAATACATTTTTGCATTGATATTATTTTGAACCTACTACATAATTCTTCTTTAAAAATGGGGGGAAATGCTTCAAGAGAATTTATTTCTTGTACTCCAAAATAAAATAAAACGAACCTAAGATATGGCACAAGTACAGAATTATTACATTGAGGTAATGCATAGTAAGAAAAACTCCCACTGCACGCATTATCAGAATAGTGTAATTCAGTACATGTTTACTTTAGAAACAAGCAAACAAAAAAATCCCTTGAAATAAAAACACCATAAACCCAACCCTACCATCTGGGAAATGTAAAATCAGAAGCTAACTACATCAAGGTAAGGCTAGTGTTGAAGTATGATCACATCTTATTTTCTACTTCAGACAAGTATGTCAACCAAAGTAAATAATCAGCTACTTATATGCATGTGTATGGATGCCATATATATAAATATAAACACACAAATACTTTCGTTTTTAGATGTGTATTTCTATATATGGTATATGTATTAATTGTGTGCAATTCTGAGGAAAACTATTTGCATAGGTCTTGCCTATTATAAACATGATTATTGCTCAATTTGTTTTTTCCATGAAAAGAAAATTGATTGGCTTTCTAGGAATAATAAACAGCCAATGACTGCAACACACACTACCAACAGATATTTCTATTGAATGAAAAAAGCTTTGCATTCCAAATCAAGACAGTAAAAAGGCTCTGACGTATATGGCATTTCTCTATAACATAATTTCTCATCTTTTTTCTTAAAACTAAGCCTTCAATATAACCCAAACAGTTTCCTACCAAGTAAGCCCGCTATGGGAAAAGCAGAATACTAAACAAAGAAGTTAAGCTATATTCCATCAAACATTTCTCCATTTGCAATTCATCTTGGTAATAGAGATAGAACCTGGTAAATGCATATAGGACTTGAAGCAGGAGATTTCTCTTGCTCAATGCATAATTCATGTGCTCCGCCTGCAAAGTGTGTAAAATGAGAATTTCACACCGCAGCATGAGCCATGGAGCTGCAGAGAAAAGGCAGATGAAATCATATTTTGCTGTGTGAATTTTATTTCTTATCCTCCCAATATTTATACAAAACCATCATTGACAATCCAAATGCATTGACAGATCACCCACTGTTTCCATTGTGTTAGCACTTGAAAAAGAGATCAGGCAGAAAGATAGACAATTTGTTTTTGTATATTTTTTAAATAGTGGATCAGGCTTTTAACAGCTGAGTGACTGTATTATACTTGTATAAGGAGGTCAACAGTAGCTGATTTTAAAATCCCACTATAGAGACTCCTACTTATACATGCATTGTCCCCAAATATGCATTTTAGCTCTACGGTATTTATGCTTACAGTATAATATGTATCCGAACACTTCAAACTATCCGTATTTCAAAATGATATAAGCCACTGCAGTACAAGAGAGTGACTTTTCTATTCACTGAAGCTCAATTACAGTGAAAACAAGAGCTTTTACAAAATGATTCTTCAAGAGAAAAAAACATGAAAGCATTAATTATGTTCAGGGGAAATAATATGAAGATCTTGTAACCCTTTTTAATTCAAGTAAATGCCGGGATGTATGTGCAAATTAAGCTTCCATGTGAGTGCAATCAAACCTTTTTTATTACGAAAATTCTGCTGAACATGGTAATGGTACCCAACAAAACATATGGAATGGTAAACACCACTCAAAACATCAGCTATATAATACAGTTCATAATGTGTGGCAAATTCAGAAACTATAAATATAGAGCCTACTAACTACTACTCTTACCAATATGAATTTCAGAAAACCTTTCAGTTTTATTTAAGAGGAAAGGAAATCCCAATTAATCATCTCACTATATACACTGACCAAATTAAGAATACCCAGTAGCAGAATAATGTAAGCAATGACTTTTCCAATAATAATCTATCAAAACAAAAACATCCATTTCTGAGAGCCTGGTTGAAACAGTCCGCTTCCTAGTTGGCCTGAAAAGAAGTCAGGTAGCAGAAAAATTCCAGGATCTTCCTGAAATTAAATAAAGACAGGTGGTTCTTGTAAAATGGACCTTAACACAATGGCTCTATACAAGACTATCTATAACGCTCTTTATAGTTTGTTAACAACTCATTTTCTTTCCAGCTTGGAAGGGCTTATCTTATCAGTTAGCTCCACCTGTCATCACTGGACTCTGATCAGGTCTCTCTCCTTTCACACAAAATACCTCTGATTCTTGTCCCTTCCTCCTTGTCCAATTATGCTTCTGAATACAGCCAAGTATCAGAAACACTTCAAGTATAAATGTGGGCATCCAACATGGCTTAGATGGAAACTGCCTTCATGGTCCTGGAGATTAATAAAGGACACTGAAACAGTCCGCTATGTTCAAGAGTGTTAAATTACCTTCCTGCCCCCTTCATACATTACCATTGCTGTTTACAGTCCATCAGCCATAGCTGTTGCCCTTACATTAACTGTGCTAGCTTTTAAGGAACAGAGACATTCAGCTTTTGCATGGTAAGCTTTATGCCACCTTTTCTTTTCAATAACCTCCTTGCTTCTTTTCTTGCTGCCATGCATATAAACCCATTCCTGTTTATTATTTTTTTGTAATGTTTAAAGCGTTGCAATTTTTCAGTTCTACCCTTTGACTCTCATCAAGTCTTCTGCCAATTGCTTATAAATACTTTTTGTTCCTAATACATTTCTTTTTAAGAGCTTCTTAAACAAGTAAGACTTCAGGACCACTGCAACATTCTTTCTCTTCTCTTAAAATCCATGGGCTTGACAATTTTCCATTGACTTCAACAAAACAATCCCAAGCTTCTTTGACATTCCAGTTCTCATATTATTCAGTATATTTGACTTCACACATTCTTGACTGCTGTTTTAAAATACAAAAAGCTTCTTTATGCTAGTAGTCCTCACATATCCTGTGAAAGAACCAGAACAGTTTAGATAACTGTAGTCAAAGAAACCACGAAAAATGGTGCTGATATCCTGAGAAAAATGGACAAATGCAGCAGAGAGAAGACACAATTGTTTGACTATGTTTTTGCAGAACTACACAAGTCAGAGTACGTATTACTTTCTGGTGGAAAAATACTGTACTAATATGAGAAGCTGCAAGCTGTTAAGAATTAATTCAGGCCCTATTTATCATCAAATGAGTTTATTCTGGTAAGACTTAAGTTACATTAGTTGTGCTACCGTTTTTTGGCAAGACCCAGTTTGGTTTCTCTATTAGAAAAAAGTTAGACATAGGTGCATGACCTAGTGTGGCACTTGGATGGGAAACAATGATCAAACCAGGGAAACGTATCTCCATTTCTCAAATATTTCAGTCTCACATCTTTTGTTCTATTTGGTAGAAGAAGGGAATAAATTAAGATATAAGGTTACAACTCCGATTTCCTAGATGGACCTATAAAGTTACAAAACAAAGATGATGTACAATATATTTTGCAGATTTAGAGCCTCACCTCTGCCAATTAAAGGAAACACACTAAAATAGCTAAATAAATCATAGAATCATAGAATGGTTAGAGTTGGAAGGGACCTCAAAGATCATTGAGTTCCAACCCCTCTGCCATGGGCAGGGACACCTCCAACAACACCAGGTTGCTCAAAAAGCCTCATCCAGCCTGGCCTTAAACACCTCCAGGGATGGGGCATCCACAACTTCTCTGGGCAACCTGTTCCAGTGTCTCACCACCCTTGCAGGAAAGAATTTCTTCCTAA
Source organism: Pedionomus torquatus (assembly GCA_013398155.1). Classification (NCBI taxonomy): domain Eukaryota; kingdom Metazoa; phylum Chordata; class Aves; order Charadriiformes; family Pedionomidae; genus Pedionomus; species Pedionomus torquatus. The sequence goes on along the minus strand of VZRU01009367.1, from coordinate 74,418 downwards.
TATCCAATCTAAATCTCCCCTGTACCAATTTAAAACCATTACCCCTTGTCCTATCACTACGCTTCCTGACAAAGAGCCCCTCTCCAGCTCTCCTGTAGGCTCCCTTCAGATACTGAAAGGCTGCAATAACGTCTCCCTGGAGTCTTCTCTTCTCCAGACTGAACAGCCCCAGCTTGCTGAGGGTGCATTCTATCCCACTGTCCATGTCTCCGACAAAGATGTTAAATAGCACAGGTCCCAGTACTGACCCTTGAGGGACACCACTCATCACCAGCCACCACTTGGACATTGAGCCGTTGACCACAACCTTTTGAGTGCAGCCAACCAGCCACTTCCTTATTCAATAAAGTTTCAGCCTTCTGTTTTAACTATTCAAAACACACCTGTCCACCAGCTTCTACATCTCCATTACAAGCAACAGTGTTTGTTTTGACTATTAAGCAACCTATACAAGAGTCCAGACCAAAATGTCTTGGCTTAATGTAAAATGCATCAGAGTATCACTTAACTTTCAAAACCACGTATCAGTATTAAAATGGAAACTTCTGAGCTACAATTCTACCCTTTAAATTTTTAATAAAATACACAGAAATAAATGCACAGGAAATACTTGGTAACAGAAAAATAAATCTCAGAAATCCAGATTCAGCAGAAAGATCCTGCTTTTTCTTATTTCTTAAATGAAATTTAGGTTTAGAAACAAACTAATTCATGCTGTTAGCTTCAACTCAATAATGTTAGAGTATTATGAACTTTTTACCCTCTTTCTCTTCATTAAGGTATGCAATTAAAACATAGCTGACACATGCATGGCTCTGTTGAACACTTTTGCACATCTTCACATAGTTCCAAATACAACTTCAAAATACGTATTTGAAAGTTTGCTATGTTTTAGATGACGCAAGGAAGCTAATATAATTTGAGGTACCAGAACATTTTGCAAACTTTATTCCTATGAAACGTAGAGAACAATAAAAAGTTGATCACTCATTAAGGAAATTGATTCTTCTGATCTTTGTATACACCTCTAGCATATGCACAGTTGCATCAACTATACTATTCTGAATTTTAACAAGAAAATTTAAAACAAAGCTGTTGGTTCTACTAGTATGTCTTCAAACTCTTAAGAAACAATGTACTAACATTTGTTTCTTGCTTTTGTTCCCTGTCAGACACAGGTCCATTAGTAGTTATACTATAAGATCCATTTCAATATAATAATTCCAATTCAGGGTCATATTTTCATGAACTATCCACATACTATGCTTTCACCAGTTCAACAGTCATCTAAAAAAAACAGTTAGGTTCTATTATTCTTCATCTATCTGGCATAAAAAGATAAAAGAATTAATCATGAAATATGCTTTGTATTATAAAACATTATTTGTTTAAACTATCAAATGCCTTGGTATTCTTTTATGAAAAATCAATATTTTTCTCCAGAAATTCTGGGTTTTTAGATACCCATAAAACCCCTACTGATCTCCATTCCCACAAAACAAACACATATAGATGATTAGATGCATCTTTTCATATTTTATTGGGTTTTTAAAAAAATATAATTTACCTTACTAGAGGTAGCACTTCTAGATTTTCCAGGTTCAGAGTCACTTTTAGAGTCTGATTCTGACTTGGCATCTGAAGAACTTCCCTCTGATGAAACAGACTCTGTGTCAGAGGAACTGGATGTGCTCCTCTTTTTAGAGATCCCTTTTGCTTTCTTTTTCATGTCATCCGAATCACTACATATTGAAAAAAAAAAAAAAGTATTTGAGACACATAAAACCACCAAAGGAATCTCCTTAAGCAATATCCTATGTTTACATTTTTTACATTTCAAAGTTTTATTGAATGGGTATTAAGTCAGTACCTCTTCACTGTAAAAAATCTCAGCTAAGATGGTAGAAGTAGCAGCTAATTTAAGGCTACACAAGATTGCTCTATTATATCACACAATAAATCATCATATATAATCTAAACCAGCAAAACAGCCAAACAAAAATGTGAACATGTAAAATACTACAACTAATATTTGCACGTATCAAGCTTATTATATTTTAGAAAGAAATGCAGACACCCTTTCATATAAAGAAACTTTCAGACTAATCCACCTATGATTAACAGAATCTTGATGAGGTATCAAATGCTTTTGCAAAGTAATACTGCTTTAAAAAAATAAAATCAATGTATTGAATATTATTGCTTTGTTAATTTTTCAAAATTAAACCACCTAGAAATATGACATGTAATATCTACAAATATTTCAACTCAATGAAGAGTTTATAGAGAAAAACTATTACCTCCTGACACCTTTGGTCATACTGAGTGTCTTACAGGTACATGACTTCAGAGACGCTGTTCGTCACACACTAAAGTTCTGTTCACCCTGGCAACGTTGTATAATGTTAATCTGTGCTAACAGCTACTGAATATTATTAACATCTGCATTGTTAGTTTTGAATAATAGCCCAACTACCAATTAGCATTACCCTTGAAGGGAGTTACTACCTAAAAATATTACAGGAAATTAAAATTGTTTTCTAATAGTCATCATGGAGCAGATAAATTAATATTGCATATCGAAAAAAACCTCCTTTGTTCTTGGATCTGAAGGCAACAGTTTTATACTTCCAAATAAGGTGTTTCATATACCACCTCATTCAGCTTCCTCCCCAAGACAATAAAGTGGTTACTAAAATGCTTGAAGGGTAACAAGGTCAACAATAATTAAACAAATCCAGACCACTCGACTACTAAGAGTCCCTCTGGACTTAAATTAAGTTGTTATACATATTTGCTTAGCTTTAGAAGCAGTAAAAAAGAATGTGCTATGCTGTACTACTGCTCGAGATAGAAGGGAAAAATACAGATTTTTCAATTGCCCTTCTCTAAAGCGACAGAAAGGAAAACAGTTAGGTCAATGCCTTCCTCCTCCCAACACCCCCCAGGACTGAATTGCATAAATAAAATTAAAAAAAAAAAAAAATAAAATCAAAAAACAGTATTAGTATTTAAGCCATGCTAAGAATTCATACCCACATAACTGAAATTGAAATCTACCCCCCATATTTTATTCAAAAGCATTTTTTCTAAAAGCAGCAAACTTGAAGCTTGCAAAGCTAAAACTGAAACAAGAGTACACTTCACAAAAACAGTCTAATGTAGCATACCTGGTTGTCAAAATCATGGTGAAAAAAATAGGTATGATTAAAATTACATTTCAATATGACATCATTTAAAAACTTGCTTGAGGTCAATGAGCTAAACAAACATTCACAGCATGTAATATTTAAAATTCTTCTTCATGATGTGTAAAATGGGTGCTGACAAAATTACCTACATTTCCTTCATTGCCATTGAACAGAAGCTGCAGTTGTATGTAAGAAATAGTTGAGAACCCATTACATAAAGTAAGTTGGTTTTCAACAGTTTATCTTTAGCCTATCTTTAAAACTAGATTTGAAGATTAAAAATGTTACTTTATTGTACATCAGCTAGTTTTGATGGGTAATCATTGTTTACCTTACTGCTTAAAATTTCAGATGTTATTCTAATGAAAAGAATTTACTGGTAACTAGCTTTTTAACTTTGCGATGATGAAAAGCCTGTATTAATTTAACCTACAGATTTCATTTGTTCTGAACAGGAAAAACAATATAAATCACTTTTTAAATCATTAAATCCTGACTTAAATTAATAAAGTCATAATTAGGGCATTATGCTGTGTTTGTTATGGAAGTGGCAAGGCGAGCTGCTTTAATTACTGTCTGTAATAAAAGGAGCAGAGTGCGTACTGTGCCCCAATCAGCGCTGTCAGCCACGACTGAGCTGAGCTGCAAACTCATCAAGTGAGCTGGCAGCAGACTACAGAGTAAAGGGCGATCATGTCTGCAGAGGCCACTTGCTGACAGCAGTGGAAGAAACAGATTCATACAATCCAAGGTATTAGCCCCAATTACTCAAAATTTTAATGATACTTTAATACATGATAATGCTGTTGATAATGGGCAATCTTAAAAACCGCTAACACTTAAATATCTTTTGACCGTTTCCCTTCACAGCCCTTGCCCCTAATATTTGGATCATAATCTTTTTAATATAACATTATTTAGAAAAATCAATTGTCTTAGTTACATAATGGCAAAGTGTTGAAGGACTTAATTTTAGCTCTCAGCAAAATTGCTGCAAAAGGTAATTAAGTGTTTCACACAACTGTTTGATCACTTATTCAGCCTCCCAAGGTTACATCAATTTTCAAAAAGCCACCCAAGATTTTACTGAAGTCAGAAATTAATTCGAAACATAAGAGCAGTCTTATTAATGAATATTACTGGCACGTACTGAAACAGGAGCCATCACTCCTTGGCCAATACACCTCAAAAAAGTTTAATTAAAGGCTTACCAGACTGTTTACAGGAGAAGTGCTTTAACTGCTAGTATCACAAAAAATTAAAACCATAGAAATATATACGTACGTTTCATCAGTAGCTCTAGATGTTGTCTTTGCAGTACTTTCTTTGCTGCCTGATTCACTGCCACTTGATTCTCCATTGGAAGAGGAACTCCCACTGCTGTCATCACTGCTGCCTTCCTCTTTATCTCCCTTCTCACTTTCGCTGCCAGACTCGCTCTCTAAAATAAAAACAACTCTTACAGAATTTTTCTACATATCTCACATAATTAATATTTTAGAAATCCAAATTTATTTTAAATAACACCACGGTTTTAGTTTTTTAAGATCCAAACACAAAGTTTAGCATTATTTAACCTGTGTCAAAAGCAGGCAAGAAAAATCACTTTCTCCTAAGATGTACAAAATTTTAGTGGTTAAAGACCTGTCCTCTTCAACCTACAATAATACACTTTATCAAATTATAAAGTCCAATAATAAATTAATTACATGCAGATGCTTTAAAATTACATAACCCTATCACGAGCTGGAGATGACCTCAAATTCTTTAATCTATACTTTCACTTAACTGCAAGATTATCTTTTCAACCAATTGTTTAATTAGATAATCTGTTCTTGAATACTGATAGTAACGATGATTGAATCACCGACTTAAATTATTCATCCTCTAATTAATCATATAGTTACCAAATATTCAAATATCTGAAGTGAATATACTCTTTTCTTCCTTCAGAGGCCATTAATTTCAGTGATATGATTCTTAGTGCCCCTTTTCTTTTCCATTCCACTACATGCTGATAATTCTTTCAAGTCTCCAGTGCTAAACGTTTCCTGTGTCTACGTTCTGGACCTCGGAGAACACTGTTCTTCACTACATGAACTACATCTGAACTATGTTAACATATACTGATGTCTTGGGGAGCTGCCTGTCCAGCATTAAGGGGGCGACTGCTCAAAAGAACTCACTGAATTTGATAGGCAACTGTCAGTCATCATCATCTCCATCATAATCTCCATCATCATTCCCATTATAATAAACAGAAAATGTCACGTTTGAAACTTGAAATCAAAACTGTAACACAATTTATTGAATTAACCCCCATGAAAGACTACACCATTAAATAACTTTGGCCACTTATCAACACATCTTCAGTTACTATCAAAATAGTAATTCACCAACAGCAAATCCTCAAATACATTCAAGACCTAGGGTTCCCAACAACAAAACATATAGGCAGCCTTCCCACAAAAGTTAGCTGCCTGTAGTTTCATTGGAGTTACAAACTCTCACTACTCTTACTAGACTCAAAGCAGGTTTTAATTGGCACCACAGCTTTTTTAACTGGGAAATAAAGCAAAGGCTAAGTCATTTAATAAAGACACTGGTAAAATTAGCAGTTACTTCACAGCTAAAGTGAATGTAAAATTTCCCCCCTGACTGCCCAATTTGGAAAGCAAGTTGCTTTCCAAACACCTACCTGATGCACTGGTACTGGCGGACTCATCTTCCTCCTCTTCTGATTCAGAGTAGAACTTCTCAATGGGTTTCTCTTTCCTTGTCTTCCCCAGGATTCCAGTCCATTCCTTTGCCTGTAAATATCTCTTTAAGTTTACTTTTACAGCCAGCAGTACAAAAATATACACAACACAGCAAAGAGAAACCACTCAAACTATTAAGCATATTAAGCAGTCATATTAAGCAGTTTCTAAATAAATCCTCTAAGCAAGTCAAGAAAAGCTATTAGACTTCTCTTACTTGACACAATTAGGAGAACTAAAAGTTTTGTACATACCTATAAAAGGTGAGATATGTCTATTAGAGAGTCTAGAAAAAGATTTACTAAGGCAGATTAAAAGCATCAGTAACCATAAATAAATTTCTACACCAAATGAACCTGAAGTCTGAGAGTTTTATCTCTAGATTCAGCTGAGTTTAGCCTGTGAACAGAATGAAGGGCAAACATGGCTAGTTACCACTTTCATCATGCCAAGTTTTAAGGGGAAAACAGATGATGATCCAGTAGGCAGCAGAAGCTCCAGCAGCCACTGAGAAATTATATTTCACTTCCTTTGCACTTCTCCAAATAAAAGTAATTCTTACCACCAAGAGAATACCACAACATGGTAATACTTTGGCTAGACTTTTTTTTTTTTCCCATATTTTTGTTCCATATATTCCCCTATACAACTAGAGAAACACAAGAAAACTCAGGCCACGAAAAAAGCAAATAGGCAGAGAACTGTATCAAATGATACAGGTCTGCTTCAGTGACCTGTATAACTCAATATTGTTGAGTACACATACCACTCTGATCTGGAATAAGATTATCTTTTGAGGAAGTTCTAACAGTGACTTGCAATGGCGTATGGCTCTAGAGATACACTGGCTTCCTCTTAAACACCAAAAAAAAGTTGCTAAAAGTTTACAATGCTCCACCCAGTAATTGGCATTTTAAAAATCCAGTATTCTTTTGGATATAAACAACAATTTAATTGTGGGTTTCAGCATTACAGTTTACAACACTGAGACACTCTTAAGAAAATACTTGCAAGAAAAAACAGAGGGAAAGGATTTTCATTTTTGTTTTGAGTTTTAAATGGTCGGAGCAAGATGTTTTCTATTATGTTGTAGATGGATATTACTCTGTCTGATCAATTTCCTGGAATACTTTTTGGTTTTACGGACAAAGGTGCCTCCACACATTCTTTCTTGCAAAGCCTATCATTTATAATACCCTCCTTGAGCTGACTGCCTTCAGATTCTCCCCGTAAAAGCTTTCAGAAGTTTGTACACAAATACCTTTTCCTGAAATGTATAAAAGAAACCAGACAAGTAACATTACATAATGCAAGAGTAATGCATGTTCTACCACACTGCTATTTGTTGGCTTCTGCAAGTCATACCTATTTTTTATAATCTTCTCTACCCATTCCATGCCTAATATCTTATACGCAAATTAATTCATGTGTGATTTACTGTAGAATTTGGCTCATACCAAGGACAATGTGGTTTCCTGGGTATACCTATTACAACATACCTCCAGGAACACCATCAGCACACTGTATTTCAATAACTTTATATTTTTGTTACTGCTCAATAGCTTTAACAGACATTTAGTAGAATTCTGGTACTTGATGCATAAATCATAGCTCCAGTACCAGAACATGACTTTGCCTCAGAGTTCATAATCCAGTTACAAAACATTGTTGGCAGTAGAAGACCAGCCCTGCAATGTCAACAAATGACTAATGCACTGATAGATCACATTTCCCTATTATAAGTTTTTCCCATTTTCTCAAGATGATCTGAAATGTAAACCCTGGTCTCTTCCAAACTTTACAGTTTGAAACACACATAACTTTTCCTTCTGCCACTGCCCTTTCTTTATATTACATATTTTTTCTGTTTGGACTTGAATTTGTACATGAACAAACCTTCACTCACCTCTTAGTTTGATAGTCCAGCTACACTCACCATTAGCAGCAGTTAAAATACTGCAGCAGAGCGAATATAAGAGATACGAAATAAAAAGTGAGATGAAGGGGAAAAAGACCATCTAATCCACAAGCAAAGCGGAAGTGGCCTACAGGCCTATAGCTGATCCACTTCGTCCATTAAAAAGAACAGAGCAAGCATCATGCAGGTTTCCAAATATTCCATTTCCAAGCTAAAATAAGCAACATGGATGTTCACATGTATCAACGTTTTTCAGTAGAGCATACAGAGAGTATTTAAATACTTGTATTTTAGGCTAATACTCTGCATTGGTGAGTGCCTTCAGCAAAGTTACTTTTAATGATGCTGACGTACCGACTCGGCTACGTCGACATTTCGGACGGAGGGGTCAGGCGCCACCTCTGGCCAGTCAGACAGCTCCAGGTAGCCAGTGGCTCGGCTGTTCAATGTGTGAGACAAGGTGCCAAGCTGGAAATGATCGCGATCTATTAAAAANAGAGAAATACAAAAACATCATGAGCTCTACCACAAAGAGCAATCTTAATAAGGGCTAAAGGTAATTGCCATTATATTACCTCAAATGTCATGGAATAAATATAAACTAGGAAGCTCTTCATAGGTCAAAAAACTGATTTCAGTCCATAGATTACAATAATCTCCCCCATAATGGTCAATAAAAAAGCTAATCAGTCAGTGTGTTTAGAGGTGTTGCTCTGAAATGTAGCTTCTCTAAAAATTACTTTACTGTGAATATTAAGAATGACAGCACAGTTAAACAATCCATATACATGTCTTGGCACAAACACATCCAGAATTTTAATAGTTTTTCTTCAAAATGGAGCTCCTTTTAGAGATTCAGAACTGGGACTATAAGTATGAAAATTAAAATTACAAATCATCACAATATTAGAGCATTTTTAATTAAGATGACCTGATAACCTTTTAATTTGAGAAGACAGACAATGATTCTTACTTGTAAAAAGGCACGGGAAACAGACAGGGAAAATTATGACTTTGGAGAGAAATAATAAAAACCTAATCTATTGAGATTCAATTTATTTCAGATTCAGAAAACATTTGCCATAGTCACATTAGCAATCTTCTATTAAAGTCTAGATAAAAGACTAGAGCTATTTTCCTAAATTCCTCAAAAGACACACCTTCTGTTATTTAAATCAAATTTAAAATCCACATAAATAGAAATGGATCAGTTTGTCAGGGTTTATCATCAGAGAAACACACTGCGTTTGCACCACGCAAACCTTGCTTGCTGAAAAGCAAGTAAGCAGAGCGAGTACCCTTGCATATTAATCATTTGTATTTGTTAAGTGACACAGTTTGTGAGCATATTTGAAATAGAATAGGCTGCCACATTCCTTTACACAATGAACATTTACCAAATGATTTTGGCAGTTATACCTTTAAAAGGAGACTCAAGCAATGGGGCAGGTTTCTGTGCCAGAAATATTTTTTTGGCATATTTGCTTAAAGCTCCACTCTTCTCATTCGGAACAATAAGCTGCCTAATAAATCTTGTACGGTCTCTGATGTCGTAGCTTTGATCATACTTGCCGAGATTTAATACGTACTGGGTAAGCAATTTTGTCTGTGGAAAAAAACAAGACAAGAACAGAATACAAGTTATTTATGATTATTGATAACTCTGGATAAACATATTTAAAGAGGTAATAAAAATGAATGGTTATGTCAAACAAATGTTGTTCCACAGGGAATATGCATTTCTAAAGCTGCAAATGGAATTCTGCAGCCAAAGCACATGTCCTCTTCTGTATTGGGGAGGTGAATGCTGAGTACTGAGAAGCAGCCATGTGCT
>VZRU01009367.1:46351-64695 GCA_013398155.1 Pedionomus torquatus | reverse complement strand
AGATTATTAAACTGCTGAAGTGGAAAGAAAGGCATCATTAAAAAAATAATCATATATGGCAAACCCGCTGAAGGGTCTACGTGAGGATAATGAATGTGGAAATACAACTAAAAACATGGCACTCAAAACTTAATCGGAAAAATATGCAGGACATCAAAACATCAGAGGGTATTAGGGGGCTGGCAAACTGCTTCTGCTGAGGTGTGTTTTATGAAGAGATACTGTCCCTGGCATAAGCAGTGTCTGCACTCTGACTGCACTCAGTTACTTTATCCTGAATTATGACCCATTAAAGCAGACACATGAATCACTGAACTGGATTACTGCAAATTATTTGCAGTGCATTTAGCTGTTACTTTTTCATAAAAGCAAGCTGCTGATGCCCTCTAAAAACCAGGATAAAAGACTTCTTCCATTTTTTTCTTGAAGCTTAAAGCCTCCAGTAATATCAGCCATTTATTTATTTATGTGAGAGCAACTTATATTATCACAGCTTTTTACAGCATAATAGGACTTCCTAATTTGATGTCTGAGAATATTAACATGTGTTAAATAATTTCAACAATTCAGTTAAATTTTTAAACTAAAAAAGGAATGTAAAAATATATGGGAGGCTTTCCCAGTATCTTAAAAATAACGTAATGTAGCCATAAGAGTAGCGCTGAACAGACTTATATCCATTAGGTATATTTGAAAGAAATATGCCACTTTCTTTACATACAAGGAAACAGGAAAAAAGAGCAAAAATCTTAAGCCATCACAAGGAAGAAAATCTTTAGTATTTCAGCTCTGATGGACAAATAACACAGGGTTAAAATGTATCATCAAGGATAATTTCTTTCTTTTCACGAAGAAAAAAACCGTGCATATATATCTTGTTTATCATGCTATTGCTGTAATGATAACACAGTTTCAACCACGTTGAAATGTTTAACCATGTGAAAATGTTTAAAAAAAATATAAATTGTTATACGCAATTTGATAAGAAAGATTCAGTTTAATATTTTCTACCTTGAGGATGAAAGTTGTTTTGTTTTTTTTTTCTAGAAATACAAAAATACTTTATTAGAATACTGATTAGGCCTTGTAAGTGAAACACACAGTAAACAGGAAACATTTTAACTACATACAATGCAATGTATGTAGTTAAAAAGCATTTCACAAAATTGTCTATGGTACCAGATATTTCCAGAAATTAGTAATATTACATTAGAATAACAGTAAAAGCATAGTTAAAAAAGGTCTCAGTGAAAAATTTTTCATTTCTTTTTTCTCCCTGATACCCGAAGGATGGTTCTGTGAAAAGATATTTTCACCCCCAAGGCAGTGCTATAGCTCTGCAAAAGGTAAAAACTTTCCCATATGTATTTCACAGCCTACTAGCAGCTATTTCTACATCAGGGCATAAAATTTTAAACAACTGCACAGACAGAATATACGTAATCTGCACTCATGCAGGACTTCAGCTGTTCAATCTAAATGGAATTGGAAGGGAGGGTTCCCAGGTAGCATGAATTAAACTGAATGAGGGATACCTCCAGCAACCCTTGCCATCACTTCTCTGTAAAACAAAACAAGACTCCTTGCTCTCATGGCAGAAAGCTCAGTAGAATAGATCACAAAACACAGTGGTCTTTGCTTGTGAACTGCTGTAAGGATGGGGAAACTTGCTCTCTTGGTGGGAACTTTTTCAGTGAGTGTTGATGGTGTCTGATAAAGAGTTGATCCTAATTATTTATTCCATGATCCATTCCCTTTTCCTCCTCCCTTTTCTCTCTGTTAAAGTATCTTTTCCATATCCAGTACAGATAAAGACACAACAAATTTATATGGAAGAATGCTCCATATCTACAAGAAGTCTCACTGCAAGCATCATATACAGTATAAGTAGTTTTCATGAAAACACTACTTTTTTTTCTTGTCTTGTGGCAATGCAATCAAACAACTAGGGAATCTTTTCTACATGGAAGGAGCTAATAGCAACAATTAATTTTAATTAAAAACAAAAAATAAACTAATGAATCCACATCAGTTTTTTCAACAAAGGAATATCCATAAAAAGCTGAAAATTATTTCAGCGAGCACGTTAATTTGGTGTAATACGATTTTGGTGTAAATTAATTAATTTTGGTGTAAATACAATCTGCACACCATGACTGCTTTGTAGACTAGTAAGACAAAGTATTCTAACATATGATATCATGGCCTTACTATCTTATGTCAATGTTGCCTGTTATCTAGACATGCTCATTATGTAGGTACCATGTAACTTCTTTTATCTCTACACTGTTAGAACCTATTACTAATTTTTGTACATTTTAGTATGGCTAATATACTTCATGTCACCCTTCCGCAACTTTTCTAGAATTTTCTAGTTAGTGGCAATCGTTCTATTTAAGAATGTAATGCCTATCCTTTATTAGCAGCAATTAACCTTTTGGTAAATCCTCACCTGAAAAAATATACAATGCAAGTATCACCAACAGATGAGGATTCACAATGGCAGAGAAACAGTTATCTATCAACTCTTTAATATCTTTTGCTTGCAGAAACTCAATTCATTACATACACAGGATAAGGTTATTGTGCTAAACCATGTTTCGTGTATCTATTTACACACTAGGGCTATTCAGGACTTTTTCTGGTGGGACTCCTACTGTATTACACAACAGAAAACCAAAAAAATCTCTTTATTCTTCCTACTATATGAAAGAAACAGCTAAGGCAATTAGATGACGTATTTTCCACATAGCGCTTTCTCTTATACAAGCCCAACTTAGACAGTTATCTAGCATATTCATAAGGATTTTTATATCCTTAAGTGATGAAAAAAGGAAGCAAATTTTACCATACATAGACAAAGAGAGGAAAAGTCTGTTCTAGACATTTATCCCAACAGGACTGAACCTGAAACTCTTCCTTAAATCATAAAGAGTCTTAAAAATACACAGGTGATCACATGACATAAAGGATATTGGGAATTCTTATTAAAAAATCCTGAATCTTAAAAAGCTTTCCTGGGAATGTGTTACATTAAGTTCTCAAAGATATGCCTAAGGAAATTCTCAGCAAATAAAATAATGTATTTACAGAAAGGGAAAAAATAACAAAGTCCTTCAGAATCTTGTGCTTTTCTCCAAACAAGTCTTACCAGATCAGTTTTAACTCCCTTTCCCTCACCTCTCATCTGTTGCTCTTTTTGTCTGCTTTGTATTGAGTCTCTCTTGGCTATTCTACCACTACTTTTCAATAAAGTGACATTGTATCTTTCAGATTTTCACAACTTCATTGATTTTGGATGAGATCAATAGAGGATTCAAAGAAGTATTACATGGTAGGGTAGGATACAGAGGGAGAAAACATGGGAATGAGGAGAGATGGACAGACTGACAACTGAGCAGTCAAGTGTGTGAGATTTGAAAAATGGCTGGACTTTTTAGGAAGTCATTCAAGAAATAAACGTTTTAATACCAGCTGAGTAAAGAAGAGTTACTCCTGAGAACAAGGATGGAGATATGGGAAGAGTGTTCCCAGCTCCTAAAGATAAAATCATCATACTCAGTTTGGAAAGAGCTTTGAATCAATCCAAGCCATCAACTTACTCTGTTAGAATTTTGTACATGTATACGGTGACCCCTTGAAAAGACAACTTATTTTTCCACTGCCGAAAACTAAGAGAAAAATGCCCTTTGATTAAATTAATCATTTAGTAGGCATCTCAGAAGAGAGTTTCTTCTGGTTTAGCTTTATTACTGTATTTGAGTAAAGTGTTATGCAGCATTTATAATGATGGTTTAAAATATATTAAGACGTGAAACTGGAAAAAGAGCATAACGGAAATCATTGCTTCCTTGCAGGCAATGGATTGTTGGCCAAACACAGTGTGGAAAAAGCAGTTTAAAATTACAAAAATCATATGGAAAAATAGCAAATAATATGTAACGGGCCAAAAAGATGCAGTTCAGATAATCAGCCCAATAGTCATAATTTTTTACTGCCCCATTTTAGACTGTATAAGCTAAGGAGAGGCTTTCATTATTGTGTGAATGCACCTCAACACAGTTCATCTTCCATATGCCCTGCAGAATAAAGTCTCAGACAGATCAAGAGTGCAGCTGGATATAGCTATTGAGGAACAAGGAGACACCGCAGTTGCAGACATACAAGATCCTGTGCTGTTTGAGCGGTTGTAAAACAAAGAGGTCAATCATCCCAGGAAAGTATACAGACCTCTGACAATATATTTCTTTTACAATAAAAACTTTTACAATAATAATTGGGATTACAGTGAAAAAATAGTATAAAAATGTTGTAATTCCATAGCCAGAGAGTGATGAAGTGTCCTTGAGAAGAATGAGGCAGCTGGCACCTCTCGTAGCTACTGTTTTCAACTGCCTGGAGATCTTTGTTGTACTATCTAACATTTTTAGACTATCTTTATTACTAGAGATGATAAAAACTCACCTTGTCTACAAGCCAGAGTGAAATAGTAAGGAATACTGAAAAAGGGAAAGCAACTACTATCTTTAATATAATCACTGACAGTAAGACGTGACAATGCCTTTTGCCTGCTGGCCTCTCCTTTTAGATATCCCAGAAAAAAAAAAAAAAGAAGAGCAGCTTCTTGTTCAAATTGTCAGCATTCCCTTGAAAATTCTGGTCTTATATCCAGAAAAAAGCAAATCACATCTGGAAAAATCTGCTGTTTGATATTAGTAATAAAACTTACAAATATTTCCTATTTATGTGAACTAAAAAAAAACCACAATCTCTCCAAGAAAGAGGCAAAAAAGGGTGATCTTATTCATATTCACAGTCCAGAACATCCTCAAAGACTCATGGTTAGATTTACGCTGTTATATTTCTTGAAAGCTGATGGTCAGCTGTTCTTTGTAGAATAATATGGACAAGTTTTGGTTACTTCTATAAAAGAAATCACCACAGATCTACACAGACTGTGGAAGACCTACCATGATCCAAAAAGCCCACAATCACGAGTTTAAGCTTACCTGCTTTGAGTTTGTTAAATAGAGTTTTGCGCCCAAATTTAAGATCTGCAGCTTCACAAGGTCATCTTCGTTAGTGAAGCTCTTGGCTGTCTTTCTCAAAACATCAGGTGCGATCTTTGGAACCCGCTCACAGTACTCACCGATGAGCCAGAGAATGCTGGCTCTGGCTACTGGAACCTGAGAAAACATTATGCACTGTAAGTTAACACATTCACAAAACAGCTTGCTAACTCGTACATGTCTATATTTAGTAACAGGTTAAACAAAATACCATTTAAAGAGGATCACCATGCAAGAAATGCAGACCCAAGTTAAGTACTATTCAGTATAGCTACTGTGGCAAACTGAATATTCATACCAAATGTAAAACACAGGTTGTGCCCCAAAATCCATGCATTATGAGTTGACAAGGCAAACGGAGCAGGAATGGAAAGAGAGGCACACAGAAGCATCATGTTTGTGTTCACAGTATGAGGTGGCGGCAGCGGGGAAGAGGATCCAAGTCTTTGAGGTGTGGTGGGAATTCTTGCCACAAGGTTACAGTAAACGCCAAGTTGAAATAAAACAGTGCTTTTTTGTGACCATATTAATATAAGAATAGTTTCCAACAACAGAACTTCCTCAAATCCTGCCTATCTACTTTAAAAGCACAGCAATTGCTTTAATTGCTATCTTTCCTTATTTAAAATTTAATGAGAGTAAGTTTCATATTTTTGCAAACATCCATGACCAACTGAACAGAGAATTTTGGAGAAACAGAAGTTCAAAATTAGGGTTCTCAATTTCTGAATAGGATCTAACCCCTTAAGTGAAAACATTCTTGACCAGGAACTTCATGCAGGTCTTACAGGTTTTGAAGCCTACTTGACTGTTTCACTAAACTAACTGGTAGAAGCAATTTTTTTCCAGTGTATGGAGCTGACTTCAAAAGCACAGTACAGTCGCAGAGAGAGGGGAACCACAACGGAAAAGCACAGAGGGAAACAGAAGCACAAGCTACACCGAGGGTTTAGCCAGAGGCAGTTAGGTGGTAAGTGTAATAACATACACACACACTCTCTTCTCAAAGGCGAGATAGCCTGTATTACCTACTGGTCAAATCAAAAACTGCATGTGTTTTACACCCCTCCCTGAAAACACTGCTCTCTTCCTTGAGAAGGAAGAAAGTACACGATGAGAAAATTCTTCTAGGCAGAAATATGTCTTGCATAGTGCCTACAGACTGTAGTGCTCTCATGTCCTATACAAACTCTGGTTCAACTCGTGAAAATACTACAGAAAAGAATGTAACTGTTCTNTAATGCTTGGGAAAACTACACTTTTAGAAGACTTTAGTGCCTGAATTCATGAAAGTATCTACTTCGTAGTCAGCTAGGCCATGTGGGATTCAAGGTCTCCATTNTGAAAAAAAAAAAAAAAAAAAAACAGGAAAGTTTCCAACTGTAAGTTCAATTTCAGCTAATTTTGCTGCTTTTTCTAAAAAAGTAAAAAACATTTGTACCAACACTTCCCATTACTCCCTACACTATATGGTGATCTCTTAAATGACCTTACATTTAAGTACGAGTTCTACCTTGGTAAGATTCACAAGAGAAACAAGCTTTACAGGTTCAGCACTATGGTTCTCAAAGTACTAATTCTTAGCATGTTTTATATATGTTTGTCCTGGTTTGAGCAACACAGGAGTAATTTCTCTTCTAATGCTTGGGAAAACTACACTTTTAGAAGACTTTAGTGCCTGAATTCATGAAAGTATCTACTTCGTAGTCAGCTAGGCCATGTGGGATTCAAGGTCTCCATTTTTTCAAGCCTTGCCAGGTGCAGGGATGAGGGGAGCAAGGTCTGGGCAGTTGTTCCTGGCCAACAGGATTATTTCATACCATGAACATCACTTCCGATACGAATTAGAAAGTTTGCTGTACAACTGCATCTCTCCCTTGATGACTGAGACCCTGAGAACTTCTTGTCCCAGTGCCAGACCCCTGAACCCTTCCCTTCCTCCCAAAGCCACAGTGCTCATGGTGTTGATGTTCGCTGTCCACTGCATGGAGCGCACAGCTTCCTACTGATAACAATGGCTGAGTATAATTATTATATATTTTATATTGGTACTGGTATCAATATTGGTTCTTTATTATTATTGTTGTTAATTATTTAGTCATCCTCTGAAATCCGTTTATCTTCAAACTCTCGGGTTTCCTTGTTTTTTCTCCCCAACTTCCTTACCTGGGTGGGGAGGGGTTATCAGGTGAGAGAATAATTGTATTAACATCAGTAAATTGTTGTGGGTTCATCAAACCATAACAATGTTTAATTACTTTTTCAGCTTATGTCAGTTGTTCATATACGCATATTTATTTCTCAGAATTAAAAGAGGAACCAACTATTCAGTATCCTACCTTGCACACACATAAAATTTGAAAGTACTGCTTTCCAGATGCATTCATAAAACGTAACAAAAGAAAGTAAACCTTTCAAGGTTCAGGATAGCAATTTGCAAACAATAGTCAGTCCACAGCCCCTAGTAAGTGGCTAATTATGCTTACAAGAAATTTTTATGATTAAACATGTTTTACTGCTACAGAAAGTTTGGAAACAGCTTTGAAGACAGCCCTCCTGACAATATTTGCCTTTGTACTTCCCATTGTTGTAAATACACACACCAATAAAAACAAACAGGCATGTCATGGGGAAGAGAGGACTGCCTCTGCTGAAAAAGAAAGCAACCAGATCATAGGAAAAAAAAAATCCCCTCAAGAGATAAATGCCAATTTTAAACACGGAAAAGATATTTAGGGTTGAGATAACTATGTATTGAGAATGGTATCCCACAGTGATTCAATGCAGTTAAATATATGTAAATACCGATTAAGATACAATGTTTTTTTTTGAGTTGACAAAAAATTTAAATGGTCTTGGAACTTATAGTTTGAGAGAGGGGAACAAGCTACTGAACAACTGCTAAATATAAAAACTTCAAATGCAGTCAGAATATGTTCGTCTGCAAAATGGTAAGACTGATGTCATTACTGTACCCTGATTTCAGAATGGAAAGAGGTTATTTCTAATGTTCCAAAGGTTACACTACATTAAGACCTTACTCCTAATCTATTATTTTAAATTGGGCTAAAGAATAGTAATTGAGTGGTACATTAAATTTTCCAGTATTGGAGCAGTTCAAGTTGCCTGCTGTACAGATAGATACCTCTAAATAAGAATATATAGGCAACTTCAGATTTCAGTTATGCTAGATTTATTTCTCTAAAATATTTCATTAGAGTCTTGTTAAAATACCAGAATTCTACAAGAGACCACCTAGTACCACAGTGTATTAGAGACATCCCTTTTCCTATTATTGTCTTTTCATAAAGCAAAAATAGCTCACAGAGCCAAAAAATTTTAGTATTAATTATGAAAGACAAAGATCAGTATTGTACTTCTCCTAGTCAAGCCCAGTACTATACTTTAACACCACAATGAAATGCATTCAAATATATTTCAAGTATGCATTTAAGCAGTGTTTTAAAAACAACTTAAAGTCTTTCCCCAGTTTGCAAAGTGTAATTATCAGTGTAATAAACTAGTTTAGAATTTAAAATAAATAGACTAAACAAAGACTAATTTTGTCACTAATAATGACAAAGATATCTGAATTTTTTCATGAAACTCTACCTTTTAACCAGGTGGTTAGCTTATTATGTAAATATTCTCTGTATTAAACACAATTTTGTGCAACAAAAATCAATATCGATTAGAGACTTTTGAATCAAAACCTGAGTGGAAGTCATTTTAATGAAAAGTGTATGACGAACTAATGAACCCAATGTTTCTGTGTCAGTGGATTCATTTGGGGTCAAAATCATACAATATTTTCAGATTTCTTTTTCCCTGTTTAAGTCTCCCAGTCCTCAACCATGTAATATCAAGCACATGATCCTGCAGCCATTCTTTCTAGGGCATTCAAAACAGCAGAAAAGAAATGAAGCCACTTCTAGACCTTCACTGCCTTTTCCAGTATAGCTTAAGTAGAGACCTTGAATTGACAAAAATGCAGGAAATAATACTTTCATTATTCAGCCCTGCTCTATATTATCCTCAAAAGCAAACAGGATTGTAAATTACTTTGCCTAATGTTTTATTCCATATGGCCTGAGCAAGTGGTTAAGTGCACTTTTCAAGCCTTAGGACCAGAAGGCAGCTTCTGCTGCCATTTTAACCCATTACCTGTGTGGAGGAAAAGAAGTAAATGGTTAAAAAAATAAAAACCAGCCAGACTCTCTTCCCTCAAAGCAAGACTCTTGTTCCTTACACCAGTTAGAAAAAAGACTTTACAACAATTTTACAGATCACCCTAAGCCACACAATTAAAAAACTATTCTAGTTCAGATCTAACCTTTTTACACAACGTACTAGGCTAAAGTACAACTTAAAATCACCAATTCTTGTTTTTAACTTGTGTCTCAAAACAAAGAGAGATCCAAATTGCAAATGAGATCTAATTTTCTGCATCCAGGAGAAAATTTGCAAAGCTAGCAATTTTTTAAATTTTACTTGGAATCACAAATACAAAGGGGAATGAAGTTGATGTTAAATGTCAGACTGGCAGGAGAAGAAAAGGTACAGAGAAAAGAACAGGAGTAAAAGACAACTGCTTTATTGGTTACAAACAGTAGACCTTCAAGGACACCTCCATTATTTCAACAGTTACATATAAAATTCCTTTAAAAATGTATCTCCATTGATGACTGCCACTTCTTACATCACGTAAGTGTCTAGACACAGTGTCCCAAAAGCCATGTATTCCTCTCAAATTCTAAAACATTACATAGATATAAGAACAAGTTAAAAAAATATCGAATTATGAGAACTTTCATTAAGGTATTACTTATACAAAGATTTAAAAATACATTATTGAAGTGTATCATAGAGAAAAGAATGTGGCCAGAATCTGAAGCTTGCAGAACTGAAATACATATGAACAGATGAATGTCATACCTTGTGATACCTTCCTAACACTGAGGGAAAGAAGAACTTAATCAAAGCAAGCAAGTTTCCTCTGCTGTGAAGCCATACCAGAATTGTATCAATAAGCAGTATTTACATAGGCGTACTGCAGAGGAACTTAAGTTATTGTTGGATAAACAAACAGAAGTGTCAAAAACTACCAGTCACCTACTTCATTAATAAGAATCCCAACCCAAATCAGTAATTTGTAATTCTTAATTGTTTAATTGCAAGTGACGTATTTTATCCCACACATTAAGATCTTCAAAGCTACGTGCATCTACCTATCATCCCTCTAAATTTGTCACTCCTTTTCCTGTCTTTATCCCATCAAGAACTATTCCTCCTCACCTCAAGATTAGAAAACATTCAAAACAAAAACACCCTGCCTTTGTACTACTACAAGAGACAGTCCAGAGAAAATCCACACCAGAATGACAAGATTTCCATCACCCAGAAAGCAATCACGACTGGGTACAATGTAGCATCACAAATTACATTTCTAAAAAAAAAAAAGGCAGAAACTAATTCGGACCTTACCGCAGCTTGTTTGTATGAGGAAGTACACAAATGTAGTACACCATTGAGACATTCTTACTCAGAGCTAATTCTTGCTTGGTCAATTTACATTCATTTGTTGCTAAAATGAAGTTAAATCAAAAGAGGCATACTTTAAATGTAAACAAAAGTGTCTTGTGTTAATCCAGTTTAATCTATGCAGTCTAACCAATCCACTTTAAAATACAATTCATATTAAATCCGCAGCTCTTTGCGCTTAAAAAAATTCTGGACTATGGGCATTTTGAAGGAAAGGTTTTCTAAAAAGGGTAGATTATACAACTATATGACATATTTGATGAGAGAATTTTCTAAAAGCTTTTGAAAAAGCCCCTCAATAACTTTGAAAATGTCATCCTTTACAACGTGGAAAGGCACTCTCACGAATAAAAAAGGACTAGATAATACAAAAGACAAAGACACAGCTGCAATGGAAGGCAATCACCAGATGTTATACAGGGACCCAGATGGGAAAGCATCCCATTCAACAGATTTGCAAGTAACCTAAAAGAGGGCTATTCAGTGAGGAGAGAGTCAATTTTGCTGATAAAAAATCATTCAAGGTAATCTAAACTAAGCCAGTGCCTGAACAGTTGAAGGTGATGTTATTTTATACTTAAAAATAGGGCAGAATTGATGCAGCTGGCATTGAAACTAATAACAGGACTTAAATAATTCTACACATACTGATGGACCCCAAACTATTCCTAAGAAAAGACGTCTTGGAATCAGGACTATTTTCAGAGAATTATAGAATTATTAAGTTAACATTCTGTGGAAGTCAAAAGGCAGACAGCACTAGTAAAGTGAGATAAGAAACACAGAACAAGTAGTATCATTATGTCAGTACATAAAGTTCCTCATTCATACTCTCACTACTGCGCGTACTTCTGGTCACCAAACTTCAAAAACCACATAAGTACCAGAAAAGACAAACAGAAGAGGGAAAGGCTGATACAGAACATGAGAAGAGATCAGAATTTTTAGAATAGTATACATAATGCAGACAGCAAATACAAGCTTCCGGTCAGTGGCTGAGAAAGTTCATCAGAAGTGCATCACAATTAACTTGCTCTTACCTCTAACTCTCCCTAAAGCATCAGTTTTTGTGGCTGCCAGAGACTACTCTATTCAGAAAACTCTTGGATTCAACTAGTATCATTCTTTAAATGCCCTTTTCCCACACACGTATTTTCTAAAATCCTGTCACTCTAAAAACCATCCCCAGAACTCATTAATCCTACCTCAGAGTGACGTCTAGCATGAACTAGCACTGCCTAGATCTCTGGGCCACAACTCCCCAGGTCACTAACTGTAAAGCATGCTGACATTATTAACACAGTAAGAGTCAAATGGCAACATTTCCAATTTTTAAAAATTGAAGTTGAAAGAGATACAATTATTTTCTTCTTTAGTATCTGCAGAACACCATCAGACACACATTTCTGTTAGAACGTTTGAAGTGGACAGAGGAAAGGAGCTGGAATACAGCTAGATCAAGCCCTACTACACTCAAGTCAACATATTCAACAAACACCACACAAAATACATCTTACAGATCTTTGCCTGGGCATGCTTTAGGCAAAAGTTTAAGGTGCAAATGATAACACTGAGAAGCAATGGAAGGCCCTCTTTTCAGATATGTAAGAAACAATCAGGTAAAAAACAAACTGAAATGAACCTAGTCTTCAGCTTCAGTGTAAATGAGGGTCAGTGGTATACAAGGGCTCTGCAGTTTTTACTTGGACTTCCTAACACTTCTTATAGTCCATCGGGTATATTTTGCTTACTATCCATCCTATCACTTTCTAATTGGCTTCTGTAGATGAGGAAGATGAAGATAAGAACAAAGACAAGACTAAGTACATTTTAGATTGGATGACCTGAAAGAAACATTGCCAACAAAAGACTTTTAGGCACCTCGTCATTGACAATCACAATCTCAGGCTAACACAAGTGAAATTTATAACAATATGAACAAAATACATTCAGGCATCAACCCAAAAATGTATTCCATTCAGTTTACATCCATTTTGTTTATTCTGGTGGCTAAGTGTTCACCATTTACCTAAATTAAATCATGACAGAACAATCAAAAACTTTATTTTAACCTTTTCAATTTAATTGTATTAAATCATGGTTGTGCTTTTGGTTGTGTTTTACATAACATTAAATTAATCTCAACTCTAAAAAACACCGAAGAATTTCTTTGCCCACACTCCCCCACACTCCAGTTACTTTCAAGTTCATTCAAGACCATATCATTTGGCTGTTTCTCTTACGTCCAAATGCAAGAGTCCTCTCAAGACAGTTGTACACTCTTCCATAAAGGAATATGGTAGGTCCCTTAAGTTTCAATCCAAATTTAAAAAGTGAGACCAGAAACACTTTCTCCAGCAGATGATGTCACGAAAAAAACCTAATCTGTGTAAAATATGTATGCAAAAAAGTGTGTGTGTGTGTATGTACACTACATGTCACAGTAAGAAAGTTCTTGCTTTGTGTATCTACATATTATAGCACACAAAACCCAAGGAAACTGTGCTACATCAAGCACAGTTGTCATGTTACTATAGCACATTGATCTTACTATCAATGTTTAAAATACGCCTGCAGATCTCAGGAATTCCAATACTGTTTTATGAAATATCAAAATTTCAAACACAGATTGTCAGTAATTATATAACTCAAATAATGCCTTCCTAAACAGGTCAAAATATGCTTATCCTTTTTTCAGAAGAAACTGAAAGAGCTCAGGCGATTGGACTAGATGACCTTTAAAAGTCCCTTCCAACCCAAAAGATTTGTAAACAAACAGATCCATTTTCAAACATAATGGGTGCAAGTTATTTCCAGATAACCATATGGCATTCAAATTATAAATACAAATTTCTTCCAAATTTATTCTTTAATCTGAAGTCCTAAATATACTGAGGAAGATAAATTTCTGGAAGTTATTATTAAAAGGTTACAGGGAAAAATGTAAAACAAGATGTACAACAATAATCCTGGAAGTCCTACAGCATCACAATCACTGCTTCCTTCACAGGTATAAGCATAATTCAGATTCAGATTTTGATTTTCAATTTATTCCTATAAGTACTTTGTTCTACAGACTCTTTCCTGCAACTAATGTACAATCTCCTTATCAGAGAACACGAGTACACACAGTAGTTCAAGTGCTGCAAGTCTTTTTTCCCATCCTCATTCAACTTAAAAATATAATTTTCTTTTGCAAAAAAGCTCCCTGTATTTAAAGCATGAAATATTTACTCAGAACCATTCATTGTATAAAATAGCTACAAAACTCTTTAAGTGTTATACAGAATACTAAAAATAACTATTTTGTCTCACACAGTATATAGAAATAACATGACAAACTCATTTGGCAAAGTGCCAGAAGATGCATATAATAAGATTATACTTAATTCAACCAAAATCAACCAGATCATCAACCAAAATATTGCAGAAATTTTATGAAAACATAGCTTATTATTAGGAAGTTATTTGACACTTATTTGACATGTTATTAGCAGCAGTATCTTACAGACCCTTTTGATTCTGGATATGAGAAATCCAGTCAAATTGTATTTTATTTACAGAAGTTACGATGCTTGATCATCAGCTCTTATCAGGTAAAGGTTTGTTTTATATGTTCAGCAAGCATGAACTGACACCACCACATTTTCCTTTTTGTTTTTTTTTTTTTTCAATATTCCAAACTCTGACAAATTCAGCTGTGGAAAATAGAAGATTCACTGATTTAGAAACTATTTATTCCATCATCATCTATAACTGCTTAATTATATGAAACTGAACATTCCTGTTTATAGCATCTAGAGAAAAGTAAGTATCGACAGATCAGAATCTGTCACCTTTGTGGTATGATACAACAGGGAGCTAATGGGTGTTCAGCCTCCCAGTAAAATTTAGGATAGTCCATTAAACATTTTATCAATAGCCAGGGCTGCAAGGAGAATTTGGGAAGTAAATACCGACATACCTAAACATCAATTTCATCCAAGGACATAACAGAATATAGAGCAATTTTTACTGTTAGGTGCCACAGAATCTGAAATATCCAGAAAATGAAAGTGCAACTTCAAGAAATATCGCAACACATTCACAGCAGCATGTCTCGTACCATGGAAATGTCAGATGACTTGGGGTTAGGGAAAGAGATTTAAAACTTTTTAAACTCCACCCCAGATCAGAAAGGTGAAAAGCTGAATATCCTCAAGTTAAGTGCTGCTTTGCCCTTATGTCCATTTCTACTCGCCCACTCCATGTTCTAAACCTGCTATTCATCTTGGCCTAATGATACTAGCTATACTCAGCATTTCCAGGATCATTCAAAATAGCTTCCCAGATCTAAGGCACAAATTGATGCTGATTGCTTCTATTTCCTCTTCTTTAAGATCATCAAAAAATGGTATTTTACATCAAAATTAAAAAATTACGTTGTTTCTCTAATATATATATTTCCATTTATGGCCCAAATTAAAAGGAGATAGTCTGATTTTTTATCACTTAACAATGAAATAAGACCCTGTGCATAAATACTCACTGTAATGTTATCCAAGAGTCTGGCCATATGCTTAATAATTTCACCATGGTGTGCTGGCTGGGTTTGCAGCAGTTTCTTAATGACAACAACACTTTCAGCAACTACAATTTCTGTTTAAGACAAAACAAATTGTGAATTTTAAAAGCATTTATGCAAAAGAAAAAGCCATAAATAATTGATTTTAAAAGATGTTATCAGCTTTCAAAATATGCTTTGCAGAACTGAATTTTATTTACATGGTAACAAAGATGTAAAGCTCTTAAGTAAATACAAGTTCAGCTTCCAGAATCAAGTTTTAAGCAGCAAAAAACCCCAGCCAAACAAAAACAGGACAGAAAAATATTCTAAATATAAAAATAGAAAAGTATTACATGCTTTTTTTAAAAAGCAGCCTTTTAGTAAAGCTGTACTTCGTACTTTTCATTTTCAAATTGATGAACAGCAGGAAAACACATCTGGTTTTCATTGATATTATGCATATTCATAAGTAATTTGTTGTCTGCATTAAAAATAAAAGCACTTGTTTAAGTTTCAAAGAAATATGCAATATTAAAAGTAATAGCTTACTCATAAACAAGAGAAATACCTAAACATTTCATTTGCACTCTCATCTTCTAAACTGTGTCTCTCAGGTCTCTAACCTAAACTTCAGAGCATTCAAATGAAGCTTCTAAAAACCAAGTTGTTTTAAGATTTATGCCAAAGTCATGCACTGGAGTACTTAACTACTGTAAAAACTAACATTCACAGCCTGATCAACTTGTATGAAACATACAGTTTTTGAAACTGAGAAAACCCACTGGTGCAGAGGTAAGCTTCTATACAAGAGTAAACTCATGCTGTAAGGAAAGATGAAGGGAAGTCAAACACAGCCAAAACAGAAACCAAAACTAAGACCTAAAAACCCTAAGGGTTCAACATAATTATAATATTCATCTATATTAGTAAAAGAGAGTAACTATTTATGCTAAACTATCAATGTTTAAAACAAAGAAAAAGCCTAACAACCATTTGTAAACATCACAGAGGTATTCCTACATTTCAAGAGTTAATTGGCACATGGACCATTCACTCACCAATCAAGCAAACAGAAGTTTCAAAAGAACAGTGTGGGGAAGAGATCTATACATTTCAAAATATTTTTTGCCTGGTTTTTTTTTTTTTGGAAAGCAAACTTCTTTATGGGGAAAATATGCCATAAGCCTCTGAAATACTTAATTTTTAGCTTGCAGCTTTTTGTGTCATCCTTTATTTCACATGATCTCTCAGTCATTCTTCTAAACTAATTTCTTGAAGAAAGATTAACACACCTGCTTCACATATCTGAAGGTCTTGCACGATCCTACAGATCAATTTAATTTAGATTGTAATTTTAACATTTGGAGAATTGTTGCCTTATTTTAATATGTGGCAAAACACAATCTGGAATATTTAGAGTGGGGGTCACTGTAACACAGATGACTCTCATCATAGAGTGACTTGTGACAGTACTTCAGGAGAATGCTTAAGGAAAATAAACAATTCAAACAATTCTGAAGCAATATGTAAATAACTAGTTTAAATACCATAATCTCAGAAGACCCTAGAGCATGACAATTTCTAAAAAAACTAAAATATATTCAGTCATACAATGTTTCATTTTGCTAAATAATGATGTATATAAAAATCTAACAGTGTACTGGACAGTAACTTTTAGAGACTGAACTGCAGACTTTTTCATAATTGAGAATTTGGCCACATTATAACAGAAACTTAGAAAAAGACCTTAGCAAGAAATATTATTACCAGAAAACATTAAAAAGCTGCATTCTTTATTACATTAACTGATACTTGTAGAAATTAAAACACACAACTGAAGACTAATTCATCCACAGTCTGAAATTTGTATAACCATTGCACACCAACTTTTTTGGGGAGGATTATACCAATTAAATCTCAAAGCAAGGCTGCACAAGTGATTAAGTGCATCTCCTGCTCCAAGTTGAGTGGTGTCATGGACATGTCTGAGGGGCACGTCATGATTCAGAGGAACCTGGACAAGCTCAAGAACTGGATCCATGTGAAGCTCATGTAAAGCTCAGAAGTTCAACAAGGCCAAGCGCAGGGTCCTGCACTTGGTTCTGGGCAACACCCACAGGCTGGAGGATGAATGGACTGAGAGCAGCCCTGCCAAGAAGAGCTCAGGGGTACCAGTGGATGAAAAAAATTGACATGAATCCACAATGTGGGCTCGTAGCCCAGAAAGCCAATAATACCCTACACTAAATCAAAAGAAGTGTGGCCAACAGGCTAAGGAAGGTTTCTGCCCCTCTACCTGGAGTACTACATCCAGCTCCAGTGCCCTAAGTACAAGACAGGCATGGACCTGATAGACTGGGCTCGGGGGCAGAGCATGAAAATTATTAGAGGGATGGAGAACCACTGCTGTGAGGACAGACAGAAAGATTACAGGTTGTTTAGCCTGGAGAAAAGAAGACCCCAGCGAGACCCTCTTGAAGCCTTTCCACACTTAAAGGGGGCTTATAAGAGAGGATGTCGCATACATGGACAGACAAAAGACTTCCTATAATTGCACCTGTCTCTTACATCTTAAGTGACTTTAATATCATAGTGGGGACATGGGTCAGCCAAAATTATCAAGGCAATTGCTGAACGGAAATGCACCAGTCAAGTGTCAAATGTCCCACCAAGGACCCAAAATAACTATTCTTTTTTTTTACTTCCTTCAGCAGAAGGAAAGGAAGAAAAGGAAAGGAAAAGAAGGAAGGAAAATAATTATCAACATTCAACATAGCTTCCAGAAAAAAGGCTCTGTTCAGCTCTTGAAATTTTCTTTGCCTACTTATGAATGCTTTGTTTAAAGTCAAGTTTCCCTAACTCAGAAGCACATACAGAAACTAGAAAGTTAAATGATGAGACACTTGCAGAGCTCTGTGATTATCCCAGTTGGATGACTCCTGAAGGGACTGTTCTGTGTAACAACACTCTGCCTCTCAGCACCTAAGTTCCAGAATGACTGGTGGTACAGCTCCTATGCTAGATACAGCCAGGATTTCTTATCTGTTGGGCTGTATCTACAGTAAAGGTCATTCCAGAAGCAAGAAAGCAGCCCTGAGGAGAAGGACTTGGAAGTGCTCATGGATGAGAAGCTCAACATGAGCTCGCAGCGTGCACTGGCAGCCCAGAAAGCCAACAGCATCCTGGGC
>VZRU01009367.1:29258-46120 GCA_013398155.1 Pedionomus torquatus | reverse complement strand
GGAAATTCTTTACTATAAAGGTGGTGAGGCACCAACCCAATACAGGTTGCCTGGAGAAGCTGTGGATGCCCCATCCCTGGGAATGTTCAAGGCCAGGCTGGGTGGGTTTTAGAGGAACCTGGTCTAGTGGAAGGTGTCCCTGCCCAGGGCAAGGAGGTTGGAACTTGATGATCTTTAAGGTCCTTTCGAGAATTAGAAGGCAGCTTTACCACAAGAATAACATCGTTCTTCAGGATTCTATTTTCACGTGATACAATGAATTTGGTCACCTCTCTTCAGAAGTCAAGTGAATTTCCTACAGGAAAACAGTGCAGACAAAACAGAGCCAACTCTGCTTTCAGGGAACTCAGAACATTCTGAACTTAAAAGCTTAGGTTTCATTCTACGCAGAGGCAGGAGAGCTCTTTCCAGGCTTCAAACAATCATGGAAGAAGGGCAATTATATTGCTTGCACATTTCAAGATTGAAAGTTGGAGGAGAGCAAGATTAACCAAGACTCTTAAATCTATTCTCCTACACACGCTAAATCTCTTTTTTTTTGTTCCTTACCATGCCCAAAACTCTTATGTTCAGTAAGCTGTGACTATCAGTAATTTCCTGCCACCTGAGGAAAGGTACCATGTAAATTATGCTATTCTATGCATTCCTTGAAAGAAGGAATAAAGATACTGCAGCTATGGTAAAGCAATTTGCCAGCTGCCAGGTTTAAAAGATCCTCAATATATCCTTTGCAGTCTTTCAGAACAGTAAGCAGAAGAAGATAATGTTATTTGCTAGACAACTACTTAGAAACAGTCAGGAAAACTAATCTTGTTGAGACAGAGCTTTGTATATATGTACATGCATATATACGTATGTGTGTATATGTGGAAGAAACTATTCTTCTGCTTTGAAGAAAATATTAAATTGAGAAGCTACAATAAAAAAAAAAACCACAAACCCTTTTCCTCCTATCTTTGTTTATTCTTAGCAAAAAGAAAAAGCAAGAAAGTGGAAAGAAAGATTATTAAATAACAAACGCAATATCTGAAGTGATAGTTTTATTATTTTATTTAAAACAGAAAAAAAAAAAGATGATTTGTACATGCTGAAAGGAACCTACTGACCTAGAAGAAGACTGCTAGTAGAATCAAGAACAAGCTTTGAAGCCTGTATTGTTAATATAGTCATAGCCGAATGTAAAAAGAAAAGGTGCATTGTGCAGATGTAGCTGTGTAACACAATATGAGAAGATACTTTAAACACAGTTCATAAAAAAAAAAAAAACATAAAGGGAATAAGCTCTGGAGCACTAAGAAATTAGAGTTACATATATTAAAAGATATACAATGAGGCTTCTCAGGCATTCCTGTTACAGGGTGAAGTGGAAGAAAAGGAGGAGTTGTAGTTCATAAAGTTCAAGTAAGAGAAAGCTCTGAGTGTATCAATGGGTCACAGGATGACTGTGTACTGATAAAGTGATGGCCCTAATAAAGGCCTTCTTTAGACTACCATGAAAAGTTTGTCCAGTAGGTATGGAGAGCAATTAATGTTGCTTTTGAAAGCTTGGAGTAGATCTCATCTGTGTTTTCTGAACAATTCTAATTACTCACTCCAAGGCCACCCCAAAAACAACATTTTGCATCCTTCCTGACATCATTATTTTTATCTGCATCTTTCTTAACTCTGTTTCCAATATTTAGCCAAATTCATGTAGGCCGTACATTATATAATAATCTTCTAATTCACTTATTGGTTACATTTGTGCTATATTTATTGGTAACAGGTTAGCATATACAATATTATCAGGTATTGATTTCAAGTGCTTCTACATCCTATTTGACTTTATCTGCTCCTTGTTGTGTTCCTTAGTGACTTGCAACTCCACTATATAAAAATAACAAAAGGCTAGATTATAAAATCAAGACAAATTTGGGACTGTTTATCCTAAAACTATATAATGCGGTTTTTCAGTTAAGCATTGATGCAGTACAAAAAAAAAAAAAAAATGCATTCTAAGCTTTCAGCACCCTCTACAGGCTAACTGATTTGATGCAACTAACCATATAACAGTAAAACTATTGTAACTACTGTACTCTATGATAATTGCAACAGCACACTTTAATAATTACAGCATTTTCAGAAAAAAACAGCTAAACATGTAATCACAGGACACAAGACATTAATTTCAATAACAGAAGAGAAAATACATACCCAATGACTATGACAGCCTTTTGAAGTGCTTCAAAAGGAGAAGAAACACCAAAATCACTATTTTTATCCAGTCACACCAGCTAAATTCTTATAAAAGTCAATTCCCATACACTTTTTAATGTAATCTGCCCTGTGTGGTTCTCATTAAGAAAAGGTTTCAGAAAACAAATGGAACATTTAGCTTACCATCCCTGTTGGACAGCAAACATACAAGGCCATTAAGGCATGTGTCAGTTACTTCAGTGATGTTTGTTGCGCATCTGCCTATAGCCTGAATTGTAGCTGCAGCAAACTGCTTATCTTGGCTCTTCACATAAGTCTAAGGAAACAGGATTTTCATTAGTTGATACATAAGTTTTGTCAACCAAAGACTTACCATATTATTCACATAAGACAGACATACTGTATAATAAAGTTAATCTAGAAAGCTATTATTGCACATCGGAAGTTACACTTTTTTCACCTTATTGTCACTTTCAGAAGACATTTTCTTGCCAGCTTTGGTCACTCATGGCCATGCAAACCTCCAATTTTAAGAAAGCCTGGGGCAGGGGGCAATTACCCAAAACCAGCAATTAGTTTGTGTGCAAGGTTGGAAGAGTTGATGAGCTCTCTCTTCAGAGAGGTTTCAGTTCATTTAACCAGGAGCATCTGTGAAACTATGAATAACCTACCTGCCTCAGAACCAGTACCTTTCACACAAATCCAGGCAGAGAACTGAAGCAATGAAATAGATGTCATAAGCAAAGAGGAAACAAAGAAGAAGGGCAGACACTATTTCACAACACAGGCAGAACATCTTGCTGATACATATGGAGATACTGGAAATAATACCATTTCATCAAATGACTTACAGAAACAAGTTTAGCAATAAATGCTAATGGCCAAATATTGCTAACATTAAGACTCTATCATCTACTGACTTACAGTGTCAGTCAAGTTGGTAGAATTTGTTTTAAAGAATTTGGAATAAATGAGTTTCTCAACATCTGTTTTTTTGGTAGCTGGAAGAGTGAGAAACAAAACATTGAAACTCCTTTCCACATATAAAAAGCTCCATTATCCCTTATGATATGACACAGTTTCATTTCCATTCCGAGAACTTT
The DNA here is from genome assembly GCA_013398155.1 of Pedionomus torquatus. Taxonomy (NCBI): domain Eukaryota; kingdom Metazoa; phylum Chordata; class Aves; order Charadriiformes; family Pedionomidae; genus Pedionomus; species Pedionomus torquatus. Next base: position 42,821 of record VZRU01009367.1, on the reverse strand, counting down.
TTATCCTGGAAAAGACTTTAAGTTGAAAAATTTAAGACTAAGATATAACATTCAATAATGTCAATTGGCCAACAGAGAGCATTTCATATAAAAAAGAATACATTTTGCACAAACCTGAAATTCTCGAAGCAGAGTTGATATGTTGGCTTCATTTGCTAAACTTGTCAAGATTTCAAGCTACAAGAGAAACACCCAGGTATTTTATCAAAAGCCAAAATAAAATATTATGAACAGTACAACACATAAATTATACTTTTACTATATATAAATAAAAGATAATACTACTAAAAATATCACTTAGAATTCAATAGAACATACAAGATTTCACTATAAACCAACAACAGCATTGTACCCATGAGGAATATTCTCCTTGCACTTAGAGGACAAGGCTCTAAGGTCCTGCAATGCCCCTTCTACAAGCTCTAGTTTTACTGTTGCATTGTACATCAAACAGGCTTGAAATGCTGCTGGCAACATGGTTTCCAATGTTATACAACAGGCCTTAGCATTTAAGAACCATGTGACATTGTAAGAAGAAAGGAAAATCACAAGCCATGTCTGTGTAGAAATGAAGTGGCCATGACAGTCAGATGAACTGCAATAAAAGACCTTTAAACTCAGGAAAGAAACAGGTGTATCTATGAGACTCCTCAGATCTTAATCAATATCATCAGAATATGGACGGCCTCTTCTTTGTTCCTAGCAAACAACACGATGATGCACAACACTTGGTATTTACCATTAAGATGTTATGCTTTCAGGGTATCTTCAAGAAAGAGTTAAAATATAACCTTCTTGAAGTAAACGGAAGAAAAAGACAATTCTGTCACAGTAAAGGAAAGTCATGCCTCAGAAATCTATTGTTATTTCTTGAGCTGGATGTATACAAACTGTTCTGTTCATCAGAAGCAATTTGATGAGACCTGTCACCAAAGGCTCGTAAAGATACATATCTAATATAGTATACAAAGCAAGAGGATAAATGAAAGAGAGGAATAGGCAGGAAGAGACTACTTTACAGCATAGGAAGACTATCAATGGAATCCTTCAAATATCCTTATTGTCTTTTGCTTTTCAACATATTCATATATGAACTATGAAAATAGTGAGAAGACAGGAAACAAGGTTTTCAGCTGATGCTGAAGTTCTCAGAGAAATTAAGACAAATGCTGACTAAGAAAAGCTGCATAAACACTCCAAACTGGTGGTTTGGCTGATAAACTTGTGACTGGTTGATAAAAATGGCCATTAAAATTAAACAGGGATAAATGTAAACCAATGTTCATAACTGGGTAAAACCCTTAACTTTAGAGAAAATGTGCTGATTACTACTAATTCTAAGAATTTGTGGTAAAATACAGAACTCCATGGATATATAAGCTCAAAGCTAAGCAGTGATCAAAAAGTAAACTCACTGGGAAAGAAACAGAGAACAAAACAGAACACTAAACAGTGCAGCAGATGAATTCCAGCATCTTAAATACTGTCTTAGGTATTGTCCTCCTATCTTAGAGCAGACAAAATGGAATTACACGTGCAGGTGTGGAGAAAACCACAAGATATTTTTATGTACGTAACAGTGGAGGTTGTCATCAATATTTCAACCATCAAGAAAGAACTGAGACAATGAAAGGAAAACCCACGATGTCTACTTCTCTACCTCTTAACTGTATTATCAATTAATATGGGAATTTAATTTGAACAACTTTCAATTATTTCAATTGTTTCAATTATTTCCTGAATAACACTAGGTCTTACCAGTATTCCTGACAGTTTTCATAATCATTAAAATGTGGAGAAGATCTTTTTGCCTTCCACTGTCTCAAATTTACTGAGGTTTAATCTTGGATTAATAAAAATACGATGCGTTGGGCACAGCCATTGTGGACTGCACCCCTCTGAACATGTAATGAATGTGCAAAATGGATGTAAAATCAAAACAAGATAAAAATGATGTTTCTTTAAGAAACCTTTACCTTCCATTCCTAAACATAAGTGCCTAAGACACTCTGAAACAAAACAAGAGAAAAGGCACATAATAGTAGACAAATTTTTAAGCTATTGTTTTGTCAAGGATTTCACATCCATTAAAGAACTCTCACCTAGGTACCTAAATGGTACTCTCACCCTAACTAGAAAACAAAATTATGACAGCCTAACACATGCATTGAGATGTGGCCTTGAGGAAAGGCTAAAGTACTTCTCATGTCAAATGCTGACTTCAAAGGGAATTTGGGACTCCTACACTGTCTCATTTTGTTTGAAGAAACAGATTTAAACTCTTTAAGCAAACAGTATCAAAGACTGTGATTTAATTTCTCCTCATCTGAGATGATTCTACTTCCCATGAAAACAGTCAGTCAAATGTTTGAATGGCTGCTTAGACAAAAATAGTAACACCCCATCTCACTGAAAGGTATCAAAAGCTGTAGTGGAAAACATTGCTCATCTGCCATCTACAGCACAGTAACAAGCGAACTTTCAGGTAGTCTGACAAGCCTGAAGGGACACCTACAGACCTCAATAAAAGCCACAACCCTACACTTCTTAATGAAGACAGGGAAGACCACAAAATGATGTGTGTTATATCAGTGCAAGAAAACTTTATCTTCCAGTTGCAAACAGTTTTCCAGCAGTATACAGCTGAATTTGCTTTTAAACTCACCTTCAACGTTTTGATCATTGTTGGGTCCGTTGATCTAACATAGAAACTCTTCAGATAAGGTTCAAACATGCCCTGAAAAGAGAACAGACTGAAGAAGTTTGCCTGTGTTTCATATAAAATGCAATTTATAATATTCTAAAGAGGGTATACCTTTCTCTGAATTGACATAGTGGCAATATTTTGCAGAACAATATACTGCACCTCCCTAGAATATGAAAAAAAAAACAAGAGTTATTTTGCAAAATTACACAAACAGAATACTGCAACATGGCAATGAAAGTCCAATTAGAATTGAAACCAAAGTTTGCTATACATTTGACTTGTCACAAACAGAATGATAAAGCTAACTACCAACTGCAACAAGTTCATCATCTCCTTCACAGGAAGATGCATGATGAAACCAGGCTCTCATTCTTAAAAATTTCAGTATGAACAACAACCAACACATTGCAATGGTGCAATGCTTCTTTCAGACCATGGGTCTTTGTTTAGACCGAAATGTTGTTTACAACATCGTCATTCTGGCATCTCTAAAAATAGCTCACAAACATCTTACATTTTGTCCAGTATCTTGAGATTTAAGCATTTCACAATGACTCAGCTGACAATAAAACACAAGAGCTGCAAGCTCTTTGAGACAAAAATACAGCATGGAAATGACTGCATTAGTTACAAGAACAGTTAATCATTGCACAACTAACAAGAACTGCTATAAAATTTTAAGAATTACTAGGAAATTTTTTAAAGATGACAAAAGGGCCACAGTCTCTTGTGACTTAGAAGTATAAACTGGCAGACATATGCAGCTATCAAAAAAACAGTACTTTAATGTAATAGTCTTGGTCAGCATACAGACTAAAGAATTATGTAATATTCTAAATACAAAAACATTAAACATGTTTGGAGGATATTCTCAGCATTAATGTATTAGTTTAAAAGCCTCAGCAGGAGCAAGAAAAAAGAAATCTGGGTACTAGTCTAAAGCTTTTAAACTACAGAGTTTCTGCCACCATTTGCTTAAAAACTAAGTAATAATTTACATAATTTTCTCCTGAACCATGAGTGCTCAAATTCTTTCATGATGTAAATCACATCCTAATAGAGAAATCATCACATCCATTACCTCCTCCTATTCAAAACTGTCTAATAGCCCTGTGGTAATTACAGCTGTTGCTTACAAAGAAAAAGTAATAATAGAGAAGTACTTAATATCTTTTAAACCTATTTTTATGTAATTCTTACATAGGTACATGGAAACAGTCAGCTGCACATGATGAACCAAGACTGGCAATTGCTATAAAATGCTCTTCCTGGTACTGTCACCCTAACTAGATTATAGTGTATTTGACATTAATTTAAAGGCCATAGGCACATAACTTCAAGGGCAAACAGTAAAAGCTTATTTCAAAGTGGCTCTAATAGCAAAAGTGTTTCACACAGACTGGTAACAGAGAACAGACAAGCCATTTGACATAGGAAAATCATAAGACTAATGCCATTTTAGGCACAAGTTGAGGTACAGGAAACATGTGACTTCTGGTAAAATTGAATATAAATGAGCAATTACCAACATGTGACTATGAGCTTAGTTCTATACATCACTTGTACATATGCCAAACTTTAGACAATATTTATCATTGTTTAAAGAGAAGGGGAAGCATTTTGTACTATTAAACCAAGCAAAAATAACAGTGGTTCATTTTTATCTGAAATAAAAGCACAACTATCCTACTGAGCTGAACTTAACTTCTTTACTAACTTTTAAATATTAGCAATGGGCAAGGTGAAGAAGTTAATCAAGAAAGCGCTCTATGGTGATTGGGCTCACTAAATTTAAAGCCCAGGGATGACAAGCAATCTTGTCAGATATAACAAAAGTGATTTTTTTAAAAAAAGCTTTTTGCCTGTTTGATGTCACGAACTTTAATCAAGAAATCATTTTAACAGTGAAGTTCTAGCCAAAAATGCCATGTTTAGTTAAAAATATCTACTGAAAACATTTTAATGCTGTTCCTCCTATCACCCCTTCAAGTCTTTTCATACAAATACACTGAAGTTCAAAATCTAAAAAACTGAGGGGGAAAACACCTTGGTTTTGTGCAGCAAATATTAGCATAATATTCCAAAACTAACAAACACAAAGAAAAAAGAGTATTATCAATCTTATGGAACATATGGCCAGTGAGACCCTTCATAGGAAAGTAGACAAGGTCACACTGAAGATTGTAAATGATCCTGAATTACTTTATGAGTGAAATACTAATTCTATTCTTTAAAAGCAGCCTAAAGATTAAGGAAACAGGGGATTCAGCAGCATCAAGTGGTACTTAACCAGTGTGTTCCTTAGTTTCTCTGTAACAAGAAGTCTTCAATATAAAATGCAGGTAAAGAAAATACTATTTTTAGTGTCCAACAAGACAGTGAGGAACTCTTAACATAATTAAATTTCCAGTAATTAAAAAAAAAAAATCAAGAAATTAAGCAAACTAGTTAGGACTGCCCCTATTTGTATGCTAACTAGGCAGCCATGATTCTTCTCAGAATGAAAGTGGTAATTACACATGAAACATGATATCACATCATCACTGCATGTGATCTTTACAGTGACAGAATTACTTTTAATGATCTTCATTTTTTGAGTAAAAATTAATAATACAAGACAATTTTAAAATAAAACTCTAAAAGTGCAATAGTTATATTCTTATAACTATGGCTAAAGAAGCATGAATGAAAAGCTCTCACAAAAAATGTAGACATTAACAATGTAAAGTATGAATTGAATTACCTATTACTACGGAGTAAACGCACCAATGACTTAGAAACAATACCAGCTTCAGATTTTGGTGCCAAATGCCAGTAAAGCTGAGCAACTGCCATTACCACCTAAAAGAAGAACATGAAGAAGAACATGTTAACTTCAAATCACTGTATGTATCTATCACATTTGCTTCAGACCTGCAGAACTACCTGCTCACTCTTCAGAAAGCAAAGTATGTACCCGCACTTTTTGAAATCAACAGACAGAGAAAAACATCAGACAAAAAATATTTGCATTTCTAAAATAAAAGTTAATTAAGTACCTCTCTTTTCCCCAACTATTAACTTCACACAATAATACATAGAGACGCAGAGGAAAAGAGACAAAAAAATGTAGGTAATACAAATTGTAAACATAATAATATCATCCTTAATAACTCAGTACTGCCAACATCAACTGTACAAATTAATGAGGAAACTCTGTTGAAAACTTCTGCAAATTTTGTACTTTTATTTTTATTAAATACAGGTACAGTATTACCTATTACGTAGTTTCCGATTAAAACCTTCCATCCCATTAGTCAAAAAATAATTTAAAAAGCAGAATACTGAAATACAATCTAGTTAACATTATTTTCAAGTTTTTTCAAAAGTAAAAAACAATTAATTTTATGCAAATGTATAAATCATGTCACAGCCTTCACTACTATACTGTCATAGCCAACTCTTTGTTCCAAATGAAACAAATCACAGAAAGGACCCTCAAAGAAAACCCATCATCATGACACTTGACTTGGTATTTTAGTATCAATGAAATATAAATGATTATTAAACAAGTGATTTAAAACAGCAGAAAAAGTGAAAATAACTAGAATTTTTTCAGCAATATACTCTAGGGACCTTTTATTACTGACAAGAATCGAAGGTCAAAGAGAAAGCAATTAATTTATTTGCTGGCAATTTCTGCAAACAGTACAAAAATTGGTGTAATAGCAATTCAAAGAAGCATGATTTCACTTCACAAACTTTCCTTAAACATCTCACTTAACGTTGATATCAGAAAATTAAAGATCATAAGTGTGAGAATCAATACCATATTTAACAGATATAAAGAAAATTATTTATGGGATGTGGCAGATAAGCAGCTGAGCTTGCTTTCAGTACAGTGTGACAGCAGACATTTAACATCCTCTTCCTGTGAGATGAAGAAGTACTGGATAGACATTGAACAGTGATTTTAGCAAAAGGCTATATTCTAACAGAATATTATCGTAAAATTGTATTCAATTTATTTCCAAATATATTTGCTGGCAGATTATAACTGGTTTTGAAAAGAGTTAGACATTAGATGGAATCTAGAAATACGTTCCGGGGGAGAAACAAAAACCTGATGTGTTTAGCTTATCAAGAACAAGGTTGGGAGGCATCTTAATCATGGTGCAGTAATTGTTTTTGTAAGGACATGAATATTCATTATCACCGGAATTCTTTTCACGAAGACATCTAGTCTCGATTAACAGGACAAACAGAGGTTATAAACAAAATTCTGTCATATCAGTAATGTTACAATGATTCACCATCTGCACAGCTTTTACCAAATTTTTTAAAGTTTTTCTAAAAATTTGTATGCATTTCAAAATCTCACAGAAACCTTGCAGAGCATACTATGCTCATGAGGTCATATCTATCCTGGAACCCTGTCAAGGCACCAACACTAACAACCTGCCTTGGATTAACAAAGAAGTTAAGTATATAATTTTTAAAAGTGAGACTCAAAGTAAAGCACAACATAATGAATCAACAACAACTATGACTTTCTTTGTATTTCTTTTTAAAAGGTCCCTAGAGTATATAGCTGAAAAAATTCTGGTTATTTTTACTTTTCTGCTGTTTTAAATCACTTAACTCAGTTTGAGCTATCCTAGTTGCTGAGAACTTCAGCATTAAAAACTAGCTATGGTATAGTCATCAAACGTTATAAAAGTTGGATTCAAATATTCTTGAATTTTCTCTAATATTTTGTTTGTCCTTAGTATTTGGAGCGCATATAACATTAAACTCAGGTGTTTTACTTAGAAGTTAAGTTAATTTCAAAAAAGAAAGAACCACCATACTTCTATAAGTTACTAGAGAGTATTATCAACACTTTTAAAGAGGTATAGGTTTTATTTTTCAATCTTTTAAATAGTCTGGAAGCACACATGCATTAATTTAACATTTTAGTCAAAAAATAATTTGTCATACAGCAGCATTCCGGCTCTGAAGCAGGGGCTTTGTATTTCGTAACAGCAGCCTGTGATCAGGGTCCATGGTATAGGTGTTTTTCATTTTCCGATCCTTTTCTTTCTCTTCATCAGATTCATAGAAATTATTTTCATTATATTCTTCAACCACCACATCATCCTACCAAAAGACAATGTGACAAAAAACATATACAAAATACTCAAATCAACTTGTTTTAGTCATTAAGGATATAACAAATGACACCACAATTTCATGGAAGTTTTATATATTTTTTAAAAAATAGCTATTGACTCCTCTACCCCAGTGTGCCCAAAGCAGTAATCAGAAACATCTTCATTAATATTCCATAAAGTAGAACAGGTGTGAATATTGGGCTTTTTGGACTTTATATTGCCACAATCCAAAACTGACACTTCTGAAAACTGTCAGTTGTTTAAAATCCCCTCTTATTTGAAAATCTAATGCAAATCATGTGCATTCTTTCTTCGCTAGCAATATTGTTGTGGTTTAGCCTCAGACGCAATGAAGCCCGTGGCAGCCCGGTCGCTCCAACCCCTCACAGACGTGAGGAGAGCACTGGAAGAAAAAGGCAACACTCAGTGGTTGGGACAAAAGCTGTTTAACAGAACAAGTAGAACAGGGAAAAAACAGTAACTGTTTGTATCCGGATGGAGATGGATACAAACACAATTACGATTCGGAATGCTGGCAGACGCTGAGACAGACCATCCCAGACCCTGCACTGCCACCACTTCCAGTCCACCCTCCCCTTTCCCGGCCAGCTCCCAGCTACCCCCTGGGCATGGCTCACATGGGGTGGAATACCTGTGTCCCTGATACAGCCAGGGGAGAACTAACCCTACCCTTCCCAGAAGCCAGGACAAATATATAAATTATTTTTGAAAATAGCAAATCTAAAAAGAAGGAACAGGCTTTTTTTCCTTAAGAAATTACATGAGAAAAAGGATATGTATCCATAGCCTGGCCTTCTCTGATGAAGTACAAATGCTTGAGCTATTTAAATAATGTTATGAATGATCATCATAACATCACTTTAAAAAACCAGCAACATACTGAAATACTTCATTAAAGCTTGAGATTTCAGCAAATTAGTCCTTTATTTTATTCCAGAGTAAAAGAATATAAAGGAATATATCTGATTATATAAACATGATAAGTTAAAAGAAATCTTAGTGTTTCTGATGTAGATCAAAAAAATTTATAAAGAATAAAGTGTTTCATTATGCTTACATTAAATTAGCATTAATAAGTCCACAAATTTAAAGAAACACAAGTTGGAAATCACTAGCGTTAGATCAAAAATCACTGAGAACAAAGCTTCTCTTCACATTTCTTCTCATTTTTATTACTTGATGCCAACAGTGCACTCAGTGCACTCAAATTTACAGAATCCCTAGCCAGCTCTTAGATTTCTTATGCAATGGCAACCAAAGTTACTGTGGTCCCTATACCGAGCCCTGGAGAACACCACTTGTGACTGGGCACCAACTGGATTTAACTCCATTCACCAAAACTCTTTGGCATGAGTCACCCAGCCAGTTTTTAACTCAGCAAAGCGTACACCCATCCAAGCCATGAACCGCCAGTTTCTTCAGGAGAACATTGTGGGAAATGGGTGCCAAATGCTTTGCTGAAGTCCAGGTAAACAATATCCACGGCCTTTCCCTCATCCACTATGTGGGTCACTTCACCATAGAAGAAAATCAGGTTGGTCAAACAGAACCTGCCTTTCATAAACCCATGCTGACTGGGCCTGATCATCTGGTTGTCCTGTACATGCCATATGATGCCACTCAACATGTGGAACATCCTCTTGCAATGAGAATAACTGGTCTTACTATTGAAGACTGAGGCCAAGCAGGAATTAAGTACCTCAGTCTTTGTCACTATGTTGCACCCCTTATACAGTAAAAAATGATTATTCTGTTAAATAGTTCAGAGCCAAGGCAGAATACCTGAAACTTCAAGCTGACTGTAATTTACAGCCAAGAATTCAGACCTCCAAGATGAAACCTTGTCTTAGAGATCTAGATGTCTTGTGCTCTGCTCCCAGATAAGACTTTGTAGTGTAAGACTTTGTAGTGCAAATACTGAAGGCTTGTACAAAAGGAAGAAACTGAGGACAACTGTTCTCCGCTGAAGAGGCACAGAACTAGCTTCAAGGTGGCAAGCACAGCCTAAGCCTCTTGGTATTGTAACAAAATAGGAAAGCCTTGTACAGAGATCTAAGCAAGGCTCTCCATGCTCAGCAACATTGCTAGTGGTGCCCAGCTATTCTTCCAGCAGCCGCAACAGCATGCCCCTTACACTAGGTCTACATTTTGAATTGCAACCAAGAAAGAAAGCATGAATAGGCTATAATGCAGGAAGTAGTACTGCTAACACTACTATTTTTTCTGCCAGTACAGGACTGAAAATAAGACTGTTGCACTCAGGAAACTAAAATCTTCCTGTTTTAACTATTAATGTTGAATCACTGTTAGCTTCCACAGATAATTTCTGGCACTCTTATTCTCCAGTCCTCAGTATCTGTATCACACCTATATAAGCTGTGGGGGATGCTTCAGAAGTCCTTGAAGAAATCACAGATATTGGTGCCACTCAAATTTTGCTATCCCAGATTTCTAATTAGAGCTCAAACTTCTAATAGCTAGCTAGTACATATTAACAGCTCTATCAGAAAAAATCCCAGCACTCTGATCCTTTTTGACAGGGGAGACAGCATGAGAGTTCGGGAAGTAGATTAAAATATTCCGATGCTTTCCCTTGTCCTTTCAATCACTTCAGGTGCAGTTTCAGTTGACTTAAGACTAATCATATCATTAAAACCCTGTTGTAAGTTCACTAATTCGTCTTTTAAAAGCATATTTTATTTTCACCAGGTTCAGTAAAATCATCTGGCTCGCTTTGTGATTGCAAGATCACTAGAACTGCTGAATTTTCAAAAGCAGTAGGTGGTAAAGGAACAGATAAAACAGAGGCATTCCCTTTCAGTGGCAGTCTTTAGTTAAACTGCATTAAGTACACTTAACAGTTTGTAGTAGCACATGATTTAATTGTGCAGTTAATAGCTTTTTTATATTGCAAAATCACTAAAAAGTTTAGAACCCTGGAAGAATGAAGTGATTAAAAACTGAGAGAGACCACTAGCATTCCAAGCTAGGAATTGCAAATGGACTCTGCTTTTCCTTTCTTCTGTGATTTATTCAATCCAGTAGAGAAGTGAGTATTTTAGAGTGAAAGAACATACGTAATTCTTTTTTATGTTATTCCAGACATACAGTTTAGGGACATCTTCATAAAGTATTAACAGCTTAAGTGAAGAAACTGCCAGATAACAAGTTCTATTAGCCTGTTTTTAAAGTCACTAAGTAAATGAACTAACCATTTAACTGAGATCTTGCTTGAAATTACATTTAATATGGTACTAAGGTTGAGAATGTGGTAGGGTTAATGTTTTAGGGTAAAGCCCATTATGTGAATGTTACAAGGACCTCCAAACAGAGCTTCACACATCCATAAACTCAGAGTTAAGTTTCACTGAAATCCAAAGTATGAACATACGTTATTTGCCCATTCTACCAGCCTTAACTCCATGTTCTATTGAAACATTATCAAGAAAATCTGTATTCCTAGATTACACGTAACTGATTTGAAACCCAGACTTCAGTTTCTCTCCTCAGACTCATAAGGAAATACACTCAAACTTTATTTGGCTCCTGCAGCAGCTGCTTTGGCCGATAAGACTTAACTACCTTCCAGAGTCCTGTCTATTATTTTTAAGAACTGCTCTCAAAAGAGGTTTGGATAAATTAAGTTTTGAAGGTAAGAATAGTTTTGGGACTATTCACCAGCCCATGAATCTGACCACAATACCAAAATCACCTTAGCCAGCCAAGATGAGCAGTTCACTTTCTGTATCAGGAATAGCAGCCTTGGAAAAGGGAAATGAAAAGAAAATGTATAGAACAGTTTCCTACTTAAAAAACTAATTATGTATCTAAAGTAGATCTGCAGTTTTGGTTTGTGTGAAGACACCTACCTAAAGCCTTCTACATGCTTCACAGATGGATTTCAGAACACTAGAGCTGACCTATCTTTGGTCTGTCAGAAAATTATCCTCAAGATTGCTCAAAAAGCCAAGGAGATGAGCTGTGATAAGTTTCTAACAGACAAGTAGACCTCAACCAATCACACGTATTAATAACCATATGCAGGCAAAAGTATCCATACTCTCCACAACAGGAAGTCCTTGAATAAGGTAAAGCTTAATGTTAAGCAATCTCACATGGTAAAAGTATTTGAGAAAAGTGTAACTGGAATAATCTGCAGCCTTGCTACAGAAAGGCCTTAAAAGGCACAAAGCCAAGTTTGCCACAGATATCTTTAGATACTAACAATGACACCAAGTTACAACTTTTCTTCCTATTAAGCCAAATGGAGTTGAAGAGTAAAGGAATAAAGGGACCAGATCACCCATGCCATAAATAATAGTTCGTTTTCAAGTACTAACCAGCAATCACAGTTTAATCAGTCTTTCTTAGGTAAGCTGTGATTATAATCAGTTGTGTGATAAAGACTTGTGCTACTGTGAATAGACTAACGGGACCCAGTAATGCTGTGAAGACATGCTCTGGTGGCCACATGATAGTACAGGAGTATTTCAAGTGCTTAAGTGTATCTAGTGTCATTTTTTTTTATTTCAGTGCCTCAAGTATGAGAAAACCCTGCATGGCTCTGGCAGATCCTACAGGAGATCCATAACAACTGAACACTAGGACAGGCACCTTGTGGTATTCAGAACAGACTTTCAGCTAAATGAATTGTATCCTGATTTCTTTAAAGGTTAAAAGCTTCATGTACTTCCCTTTCTGTAGGTAATGAAGTAGTGGTCTGGGACATGACCTGTAATCTTCCAGGAAAGAATGTGTACAGAGGCCTCCTGAAGAAATGTGCAGTTGGAGGACCAGAAGGCCTATGTCCATTCATTACTCCCTTCTAAATTAAGTGAAAATAGCCTGAACAACTTTCAGTCTAAAGCTCATCACATACAGAATGCAATTATTAGGTAGTGTGATATATGAATAATAATATATAGGCTATATTATTTATATAAAATAGTCATGCAAAATTATCACACTACCCAACATCACATTCCGTCACTCCACTGGGGATTTGTAGAACCATCTGCAGAACTAGCATGGAAAAGACAAGGCTCTGGGGAGAACTTCAAGCAGCTGTGAACGTGGTGAGACACTAGAAAAAGCTGCCGAGAGAAGTAGCAGATGCCTCATTCCTGGAAGTGTTCAAGGCCAAGCTACACAAGACTTTAAGCAACCTGGTCTAACGGAAGTTGTTTCTGCCAATGGCAGGTAGGGTTGGAACTACATGATCTTAACGGTCCCTTCCAACCCAAACCATTATATGATTCTATGAACTATGCAGATCTGAAAGAGGCTTGGACTCCTACAGTACTCTCTTGAGAGGGCATTTTATAGATTACAACTCTATGCAAATGAGTTGCCTGGAATTAGACTGACCTGGATAGCCTAGAGAGTTCATTTGAGAGAAATCTAATGAAGTTCAATAAAGGCAAGTGAAGGGTGCTGCACCTGAGGAGGAATAACCCCATTCACCAGTACAGGTTGGAGGCTGACCTGCTGGAAAGCAGCTCTGAGGAAAGACCCAGGAGTCCTGGTGGATAACAAATTGACCATGAACCAGCAATCTGCCCTTGGATGCCTCAAGGAGAACGTGGCAAGCATTTTAAGGGAGGTTATCCTCTGCTCTACTCTGCCCTGGTGAGGCCACATCTGGAATACTGTGTCCACTTCTGGGCCTCCCAGTTCAAGAACGATGGGGAACTGCTGGAGAGG
>VZRU01009367.1:6133-16872 GCA_013398155.1 Pedionomus torquatus | reverse complement strand
AAATTCATTTTATCATGCAGCACATGCATTTATATTTCCATATAAACATCATGGACCTTCCTTATAACAGGAATATCTGCCCCAACAAAATAAAACCAGATCAAAGTTAATGACAGAAACCTGAAAAAATTTGGAAATTTGTAATATACCCTGCATCCATACAACTACATCCCAGTTACAGGTCTACATTCTGCCTTTTCTTTTTAGACGTAGCTTTAGAAACAGTTAGGAATACTTCAGTTTGGACTAAGGAACGCAAGTCACAAATGCTTGTCATTTTACAGATTTGGACAAATGTGATTCCTTTTCAGTATCAACACACACATATATATATATATTTTTTTTTTTAAACTGCTTTAACTCAAGTACCATTAATTAACTTGATTTTTATTGTTGATTACATAGTCAGATATGTAAAATACACAGGCTACAAACACAATGCAGTCCTACAGTATGGCAAAAGCAATTTAAGCAATTGTCATGGAGTTAAGCTTTCTCATTAGTAGCTAGTATAGGTCTATGTTTTGGATTTGGGATGCAAAATACTTTTGACAGCACCCAGGCTGCCCAGGGAGACTGTGGAGTCTCCTTTTCTGGAGACCTTGCAAACCCACCTGGATGCAGTCCTGAGTGATGTGCTCTGGTCAATCCTGCTTTAGCAGGAGAGTTGGACTAGATGATCTCTAGAGGTCCCTTCCAACTCTGAGAATTTCATGATTCTGTGAAGTGATACAGAATCAACTAAAAAGGAAAAAGAAACTAGTTTCCTCTCAAATGCCCAATAATTCCTTCACACATGACTACATGACTAGCTATATTACTTCCTGAAAAAGTAATTTTAGCATAAAATACACACATGCTCTTATCTTCCTTTCTACATAAAATCATGTTAATTGCTCAATTACCTAGAATTACCAGAAAAACAAAAAGAGCAGGCATGCATGCTCTTGTACCTGCTTATCGAAGTCTGAGGTACTTTCTTCTGAAAAGCAGGGTAAAAATATAACTAGGAGTTTCTTCACTCTCTGTAATAACAATATTTGTAAACATCTTATCTGTTGGAAAATTAAAATGATCTGGCAGAAAATCACAGCTTTGTTGACACACTCTAATTCCCAGTTAGCTACCCTTCAGGGTATGGGAACAGTGGTTTGCACTTGATAATTTTGCATCTTAGATTAACTGAGAGCTTGGCTTTTAACTGAATCTTTGTGTTAAGTCACTTGAGGATAATGATCTTTCATTTATCTCACCAGAAATTTTAATGAAGTGCTGAGTTAAAGTTAGATCTCATCTTATTTTAAGTTTTGCTTACCTAAGCTTATACTAAAATTTACTACTGATTGATACCTAAAAAATGAACACATTTTGTACAGCCTGATAAAATGGCTTAATTTTACTGTACTAAAATTCCCATGCAGGCAGTTTGTTATTTCAAATGTAAAATGACTGACTGATTTAATTACATTGTGACTTTTCTGTGCAACATGAACTGCATTAATAATCCACAATAGTATGTTCTCTGTGAAAAAAAAATATTCCAGTTTTATATAATTTAGAAGGAGCTGTGTTAAATAGTTATTGTGTCTCACTCTAATGTAGAGATTATGTGAGCAAGTTTCAAAAACACTGCTTGAGGACCAACTGTTACAGAAAATAAACAACTTCTGAGTAAAAACTTAAATTTTATAGAAGTGAAGTCTAAAACAGCTCTAAAACATGTCTAAAACAAGTGAGTAACATCAACAACAAAAAAAAAAAAACATAAAAGAATCACATGGTTGATCTTCCCACAAAAACATTCTATGCCTTATGGTTTGTCTGAGAGGATTGTCAGCTCTTAAGTACACAGAAATGCCAAAAGTAACCTGACGTTTCCAACATGGGAAAGAAAGCTGGACAACCACTGATGTTAAACAATTCTCAAAGTCACTAAGATTCTCCCAGTTGGTAAAGACACTATTTAATGAAAACATCATCACTGTGCCAAGGAACTGATTTGACAACATTACATTAAAATACCATGAGACGAAAAACTAATGTTGGCTTCTGTGCATTTAAATTAAAGAAATCCAGAGATTAATGTCAAGTGAACACTTGTTGTCCAATTTATCATAGAGAATGGTTTGAGTTGGAAGGGACCTTAAAGATCATCAAGTTACAACCCCCCTGCCATGTGCAGGGACACCTCCCACTAGAGCAGACTACTCAAAGCCCCATCCAGCCTGGCCTTGAACGCTTCCAGGGATGGGGCATCCACAGCTTCTCTGGGCAACCTGTTCCAGTGCCTCACCACCCTCACAGGAAAGAATTTCTTTCTGATATCCAATCTAAATCTCCCCTCTTCCAGTTTAAAACCATTACCCCTTGTCCTATCACTACACTTTGTAAGAGAGCCCTGCTCTCCTGTAGGCTCCCTTCAGATACTGGAAGGCTGCAATAAGGTCTCCCTGGAGCCTTCTCTTCTCCAGACTGAACAGTCCCAGATCTCTCAGCCTGCCCTCATAAGAGAGGTGCTCCATCCCTCTGATCATCTTCATGACCCTCCACTAGACCCATTCCAACACGTCTATATCCTTTCTATGTTGAGGACTCCAGAGCTGGATACAGGACTCCAGGTGGGGTCTCAAGAGCACAGTGTAGAGGGGCAGAACAACCTGCTGGTCACACTTCTTTTGATGCAGCCCGGGATACAGTTGGCTTTATGGACTGACAGCACGCACTGCCAGCTCACGTTGATATTCTCATCCACTTAGTCGGATTGGAATTACCTGCTAATAAAATATGTGCGCTATGTGCTTTCTGTTAGTAAATGTGGAGGCTTCCCGGGCACATTCAGTGGAACATGACAGAAGGTAGCTATTTAAGTTGAAGCTTCCTATGCTAGATCTGTCTTCCCAAAGCTATCAAGGGTTAAAGACAGATTGATCCACTTTAGATCACAACAAGCAGTGGAATCTGGGATGAAAGAGCACATACTAATACTTGGTTTTGATTCAGAGCGTCCTGAAAAGAGATTTGTATGGTTCCTTTTTGGCATAATAATTCTTCATGTCACACCCTGAAAAAGCAAAACTGAAGCTGACATGTCTCACCCCAGGCTGGATTCAGGTCTTCCTATGGAACAGACCAAGAGGAATCAGGAGGAAGAAAAACTTGGAGCATCTAACCATATTGTGTCTCCAAACAGTTTCAGTTCTAGACAATCATTCTTAGCTTCCTGAATGTGCTGGTCACATTGCATAATGTTGTGTATTGCTTTAGCTGGTATCTTCGTAAATACAGTGTCCATTTTTCAGTGCCAAAGAAGCAGCAGAATTGCAGCACATACTAAAGCAACATTAGTCCCCTTATAAGTAACTTTATGTGCCAGGATCAGTGTGCTGGGGAAAAAGAAGATCCAAACCTACACCACACTTCTTTCCTCTAACATTTTGTTTAAGTAAATGTGTACATTACTAGTTGTTGCTTAGCTTGCCATTTACCATAAGCAATAAAAACTAAGAAACAGAGTGAAACCTCATGAATTTTATTTTTCTGTCATCAGCAGTTAAAAGAAACAAAGATGGCTTCTCAGTCTTCTATGCCTCCACAGGTATAAAGAATCTAATCTCACTTTCACAGATTGCATGCACACCAAGAGCATGAACCACAAAAAGAAAATACACAAAGAACCACTGGGGGGCAACTCCACAGAAGCACAGAGGCCTCTGACAAATGAGTGCAGGTCAAGCATAGATGCAGTCAGGAGAACTAACAAGCTGATTTACTGTCTGCTGAGCCATTAAGCTCTGACACTCTCCTTCAGTAACCCTTCAGTGGAAGTTGCAAGATGTCTTTTAGAGAGTGGCACCATTTACGTCCTGAACAACTGGACTGTGCTAGAACAACAGATGGTACATTCCTGTGTCTTACAAAAACACTTGGCAAATAGGAGATGGACCAACACACTACATGATACCTAGTAATAATTCAATTTACCCAAAAAAGGATTGCATTCACTAAATTAGTTATCTGAACAAGAAGAACAAGAAAATGTTTTAATTTACAATTCTGTTTTTCTATCTGAGGACTTCTTGCTCAATTACCTTTCTGGCTTAGACTTGTAAAAAACTTATTTGTAGGGTGCAGGAAGAAAAATAAAGTGTGTGTGACCGTTTTGAGACATCCAGGAGTTCATACAGAAAACCTGTACCTATACAGGGCAGGCAAACAGGAGTGTTAAATTTACAGAAATTGTCCCAGGATGTTTGTTTCCCTTACCAGACCGGAAGTTGGGATATTTGCAAGAACAAGCAAGCATAGAGCAAGTGTAATCATTTAACAATTGCACACACTACAAGACAGGCTGACTTCAACAGGCATACTGTGCACCATACGGAAGTAATTTATTCTTACAGTATCACAAATAAATCAAAATGACCTAGCTAATTTCCCAATGAAAAAGTGTTTATACATAGACACTTGTATGCTGATTTATATAATTATATAACTTTCATTTTCAAAATTAAGTTTAAAGCAGCATGCATAAAAAGATGCTAACAAATCCGATGATGAATACCCATGATGCAAGTACAATAACCAGCCTTACTAAATGAGATGGTCACTATTACAGTCATAATATAATGCATCAATACAAGATGATACTTCTATCTAAAAACATATGAAACTACATCAGCAAGGATTAGGAAAGTATATCACGTACTGCTGAATGACAGCTTCAGGAGTAAACTCTTTAAAAATATGTGCATATGTAATAGCATACTGTTTCTTACCGTACTTCTGTCTTTCAAAAGCTTTTCTATCACTTCAATTAACATTTCCTTTTGCTCAGGATCAAGACTAGAGGGAAAAATAGAAATTAGTTTTACTGTCTTGCTCAGACATACCTGATATGAAAAGATGTTAAGTTTGTTCACCCTTAGACAAAAGCTGGGAATCAAAAGCATTGAAGAAACACATCCAGAAAAAAAATCAAGTATTCCAAAGAACTGATTGTAAAAGAACTTGACTGAAAATAAAGTTAATCATGGAATACAGAACTGAATTGAAGGAGTATAAAATTAAATTATAAAGATTAACTTTATGTTACCATTTATATACGTTTTATAAGAATCTTAATACTTAAACTCATGAAAATTTTAGGATTTAAGAAACATTAAGACAGGCCAACCCATTAGGGAGAACTTGATTGAGCTTCAGATGTTAAGTCACAAGGATCTCACTACTTTTACAGAAGGGAATTTCACCATGAATGGATTCAGCAGTGAAAGAACATAAGTACAAAGCTGAATCAAACCTTTATTACCAAATTATAAATACAACGTTTCAAGTACGACACCATTAACTTGACTGATTTTAGCTAGAAGTACTGGAACTCAAAAATTTGGACATTGTATTCAAGTGTTCCTATACAAAGCAGGTGTGAAAGCTGATGAAAAATAGACTAGTTGAAGTCCTATATAAATAGTAAAAACAGAAAAACCAAGAGTTGCAAACAACAGTCTTTGTATTGTCCCTTCCACATTCAAGCAGTAGAAAAAAATTTGCCAGAAATTATTGTCAAGCTTGCATTTTATGTAGGTAAGTACCAACTTTTTATTCCAGTTGCTGCTTCATCATGGATCTATATAGCACAGAAGACTTCAAATCCAAAGCAGAAGAAAATACAAAGAGAGACCAGATACAAAGAGCCAAAGATGTGCAGTTCTATGCCTCTGAAAAATCTGTAATTATATCCATGTTGAAATGACAAGTCATGAAGTATATGGTCATTATTGTACATTTCATTTTAATGCTGAGTGATGAACTGCCCTAATGCACAGTATATCCTTCCCAGCTACAGATTCTCAGTGAGTATCTAGCTGCATATTACTTTACTAAGGCTCTAACATCTAGCAATACAAGAACATGCTTCAATGGATAACACAACTGTTAGAAGGCACCATCAGCTTAGAAGGCACCATCAGCATAAGCAAAGCAACAGTACATTGTTCCATAAGTAATTTTACAATTACTTTTTGTTCCCACTTCTATTTTCGTCAAGAGGTTTACTAGATCTTCTGCCACGGACCAAAACCTTCAGAGGAAGAGCCATAAGTCTTTCTAATAAAACCTATTTTGAATTTTCAAAATTGGGATAAATTTTGAAAAGAGAGAAATCAGCACTTATTATTAAGAAACTTTGAAAAAATACCAATTTTTTTATGTGATCAGACAATCTTCAGCAAGGGCTCCAATAATTGAACTCACATTTCTCCCCCTCATCGTTCCTGATGTTTTACATATGGAAGGCAGCATTCTCCGAAAGAAAATAAAAGAACAGGCTAAAGACCTCAGAGTAATCTCCTATTATGGCTTCTGCCAGTAATAACAGAATCTATTACTCGTGTTATCAAATACTAGTAATGGAATCTATTAATATTAGTGATAGGGATTTTAATAAGTCCTTTTCCAAATCTCGCTGCAAGTAGATGTAAGTACACAGTAGAGTTTCCTACTGATAGACAGAAGATACTAATAGCTTTGAAATGCATTCTAAGTGAAATCAAGAGGTCTGACATTTTCAATGATAAAATTACTTCAACATACCTGGCAATGTTGATTGCGCTGAGCACAAATGTTGCTGCTCACACTATGCCTGAAATCTTTTCTGTTTGATATGTAAGCTTCCTGCTGTTAGGATTGATTGAACTACTAACGAACAAGCTCTTCTAGGTCAGACATCCACCCAAACACCATGACACTAAATGCAAGAAGATTGGAGTATCGAACCTCCATCCAGAAGTCTGATTGGAGCACTGACTGAACCAGAGGAATATCAAACAAATACAGAAGTCAGGAAAACCAAAAAGCAAATGGAGCATATAGGCACTATTGGAATAAACAGTTATTTCCTCTTACTCAAATGCTCACAGAAGATAGAGTAATTAGATTTAGGAGAGCATTTTCAGTGGTGCCAAGTCAGATGACAAGGGGAAGCGAGCACAAACTTGTACATAAGAAGTTCCATCTAAACATGAGGAGGAACTTGTTCACTTTGTGGGTGCCAGGGCACTGGAACTGGCTGCCCAGAAAGGTGGTGTACTCTCTGGAGACATTCAAAACCCACCTGGAAAAGTTCCTGCACAACCTGCTCTAGGAAGACCTGCTTTGGCAGGGGTGTTGGACTAGATGATCCCCAGAAGTCCCTTCCAACCCCTTATCATTCTATGATTGTGTCATATAAACTGTTGACTGATCTCCACATAAAAAATTCATCCCTTCCAGAATTCCAACTTCAGAGTAGCCTGAAACTACTCACCCATTACATATAGTCCAAAAGACAGCCTTGCCACCAGTATATGATCTTTATCTCTGAATTGTGGAGCTACCAGTCATGATGCTTATTGAAACATCTGCTGAGACTGCTGTTAAATACTCTGTTTGCAGGCAAGCCAACTGGACCTGCCTGTAGACAGGTACATTTGATAGCCTCTTCACCCATTCCCACGGGTTCCCATTACTGTTGCTTCTTCAAGTGATCCAGGAAACTACACTCCCTCCCCTTGGTTCCTGAAATAAATCAGTGCTATCAGATATGACACTTGTATAAGTAATTTTGGAAAAGTGATGATAATAGTTCAAATACTTTCTATAAGCAGCTCCCAAATCGTGCTATCAAGGACAAAATTGTTGTTTACAACTCCCCACTCACAAGTAATCAAGAAGCTTATTTTAGTCCAGGTAAGGTTGATTTGCAGCTACTGCATTCTTAAAGCTTATATTATGATGCCTAGAATGTTTGCACAAAGTGAAAACTTGTGAAGGGTGAACAGGTCCTCAAAACCATTTAGGAAACCTTTACAGAACATCAGTTCCATCAGTTTTCCTTTGCTATTTGAGCTGGATGTCCATTTTACCAACTGTCAGGAATTCATGGAAACTAGAAGGGAGTGAGGCCAGTTTCTCTAGATTGTGGTGCTGTATTTTTTAGCGTAAAACATACCTTATTGTGGTATTTGCACTATTTCAAAATCTTGCTACTGACATCATATAAGCATAAGATATCATATGAACCAGAGATAAGAAGAAATACAAATTATATTTGAAGATGCAATCATATTTGGAGATTGGACGAAAGATGGATAAATCATCCTTTAGTAATCAAGTTCAGCATTTCCAGTTTTGCACCAGTCACCAATTATCTCTTTAATCTAGACTAGTAAAATAAACTTTGTCATGAAGAGAAGAAATGGAAGCATCAATTTAAGTTAAAGTTCCACAAGTAGCCTACTGTACAGATACTGCTGTGCCTTGCTGGCACCAACAGACTATTACCATCAAACTCCTCCAAATAGTTCTGATACTATCAGGAGATCAAAGGACATTCTGTGTTTGAAGAATAATTCAGTCTAAAAAGCCTTTTGTTGTTCTGGAATCAGATGTAATAAAAAATAGACTACTAAAATAGCAGGAAGGAACTTAAAATCCATTCCCTTTTGTTACATTATGTGATAAAAGACTTGGCTGCATTTAGAGGAGTACAGAGGTGGGGGAAACTCCAGTCATATCCTGACCCAGCTACTCCCAGGGCCATCAGATGAGACTACTCAACACAATAAAGAAAAAAAAATAATTAGCAAATCACTAGAAGGTAGGAGACTCTTCCAGGTTCTTCAGAGAGCTGCCATGAAAAAGCCATCAGTCTTATGGTCCTGAAATGAACCTATCATGACTGAGAGAGTCACTCCACAGACTTCCAGACTTAAGGACTCATGGAGCTACATGGCTATCAGATTTAATATACAATGCCAGAAAAAGCATTTTGGGATTGTACAATACTTTCTATGGGATGTTTATGGAAGAAATTAAAGGCAGAGAAACTGAGAGATACAGATACTAAGGCTCTAACATCTAGCAATACAAGAACATGCTTCAATGGATAACACAACTGTTAGAAGGCACCATCAGCATAAGCAAAGCAACATTGTTCCATAAGTAATTTTACAATTACTTTTTGTTCCCACTTCTATTTTCGTCAAGAGGTTTACTAGATCTTCTGCCAAGGACCAAAACCTTCAGAGGAAGAGCCATAAGTATCAAGAGGAACAAGCATAGGAAAACAGAGGGATAGGCACAAAAAAGGAGCCTGTTGTATGTAAATACTTTGTTGCTCACCATGTTTGTCTGGCCACTCTGCACCTGATGATCACAGTCTGTTCTGTCTTCTCATTAAACTCTGTTTTCCTGGGTGAGACAGTTTCTACTCTGTGTCAATGTGTGACATTGGAGGCCTAAACTCCAGCAACTAGAGTCAGGCCATGGGTTGTAGGGACCCACGCAACTCCAGTAGCAGCACCTACAGCAAGTGCATGTGTCAGTGTGTGATTGCTAGAGAATAATAACCCAGATTAAGTGGTTTAGGAAGCCAGGTATCGAAGTGCAGCCGCATATCTGGGGTGGACATGTGTGTCTCTGAGCAAGAAAGCTGGAAATTTTGACCACCAGAGGGACCAAGGCACCCAGGCCAACTATTGGAGAGACTGTAAAGTCTGCAGGTAATCCTTCATGTAATAACCATTCGTGCATCTCAGGCTCTCTGTTTTCTCTACTTTTCCTGTCCTCCCAGTGAGAGATAACTGGAGATGAGGGCATATAAGGGCCAGTTACTGCATAGTCTAAGTGTCTAAACTCAACTATTGTGGGATTCACAGTGTCTGAGTGAAAGAGGAGGGCCATACGTGTTTCTGACTGAGGGGGTCTGTAACAGCAAGTGCACTGGGGTCGCAAGCATTGTGCACTTGTGTGTGCCACTGGCAGTGACAGGGGAGTCTGGGAACCCAAGCTCAGTTACTGGAAAGCCTGAGCATCAAGCATCATTACTGGGGGGATTTATATTGCACACATATAGATCTACCAGTGGGCCTGCATCCTGATCAGTGGTGCAACAGCATAAAGCTCTTGTGCACATGTCTGTGTGTGCATCTCCACCCATTAGGAATACATGCTCAGCCTGGCTACTGCTTGGTCTGCCTGAAGCATGGAACTGCAGCAGCCTCATGCTACCTGATTTGGAACTCCTACCACCTCTTACCCTCCTCTTTTTGGAACAGGCAAAGTAAAATGCAACTAATTAGTAGAATAAATGCCTGCCTTTGTTTTGGAAAGGCATGGGTTCTGCTGTCCCCACCTGGGTAAGCCAGTACCCATCTCTTCATAAGAGCTCCTCCACAACTAGAATTTCTGAAGAGGAAAGAGGAAGACTTGGATTTGCGCAAAAAAACCCAAAAAAATCTCTACAAAAAAAAAAAAAAAAAAAAAAACCCTACACATATTCTATGCTTTATGCATCTGATATATCTGAGACATGCCAACCAGTTGTCTTAAAAAACATATAACACAACTATCTTAAAGTTCTTCTTCAGTATTTGTAAGAGTCACTTACCTGTACAGTTTTTGGATTGCATGGGCCGCATTCTTCCTCACATAAGGAGATAAATCAGAAGAGGCTTCCTTAATGGCAAGCATCATAATAGGAACAATAATCGGGACACGGATACTGGATAAAACTCTTAAAGCACTTGCACGGATTAACTGGTTAGGATCCTAAAGAATGAGAGAGAAGGGGAGAAATAAAATAAGATAGTGCAGAAATGCATCATTAAATTCTCTGCAGCGTTTACACTAACTAGCATTTAGCAACTGCACATTTAAACACGTAAACCTCTCTGACTATCAAGTCAGGCTTGCAAGCTAAG
>VZRU01009366.1:86313-103093 GCA_013398155.1 Pedionomus torquatus | reverse complement strand
ACTCTAACCATTCTAGGATTCTATGATTCCAAGTTTCAGAAAGTATTCACCTCCAAATCTGTTGAAAAGATTGCAAAAACCAAAGTTAGAAATATGTTAGAAATAATGCAGCTTCTTATCCTTTGGATACCATCAGTCTCAAATGTGCCAACTGTTCCAACCGCCTTGCATAGCAGTCTCAAAGAAGCTGTATTCTAATTGTAAATGACCGGTGATCATTCTCTGCAAAAACAGAGCTGGTTGGAATTTGGGAATGTGGGAAGATACTTTTTGCTGCAAGTGCTTTTAGTGTTTTGGTTTGCCAGGTTTTTTTTTGGTTATTTTGTTTTGGAAAAAAGAAAATAAAGGCATTTAATTGTTCCCTACCCCTGAAGTATCCTGTTTATAGTGCTGGCTGTAATTATTTGTAATGCAGGGACAAAGCATCTCTTGTACATCTTAAAAATTGTAATAAATTCGATGTCATTGCCATAGTGCTACATTTTTAATTACCGTGAAAGGCAACCGCTTATGACATGAAACGATGCCCTTGATATCCCAACCTTAAAAGGTCCCGTGACCTGCAAATGCTAAGACCTGTAGCAGCTGAATGAGTTTTGGGATGGTCTAAGACTGAGGCAATGCTGCCGCCTAATGATGGGAGTATATAAGATGCAGTAAAGCAAAGAGTCTCTTGCTTGGCAGCCAGGCTAGGTTTGTGACATTGATAGAAGTCTAGAAGGGAAATTTAAATTTGGCCCATGGACTAGGCTATGATTTCAGTGCTGTGCCAGGCCATTTATTTGGTTCAAACTTACAATAAAAGCTGAAAAAAACCCAGCCCCCCGGTAATCAGTTCAACTCTGTAAACTTTGTTTTCTGTGTCTTAACATGTGCTATGAGTATAAAGAGAATGATTCTCCACTCTTTCTCTGTATTGATAGGTTTTTTTGATGTTTCATGCATTTCTTAATATGTACCACTACGCTAAATATATAATTATAATATTAGGATTATTATCTATTTTCCCTCAATATTTTTTATTTCTGAAGAGTAAGAAATTGCATTAATGTTTCAATATTACATGTACCCATGGGTCATTTGCCTTCTTTATTTAGAGCAGTTCACTGTAGCCTAGTGGTGGTGGAGAATATTGTTAAAGGCATTACTATAAAGTTAATTCATAGACCCATAAAGATCAATCCCATTTCTGCGAGGCATCTGCCAGTGTTATATGTGGCAGCTTATACCTCCAGTGGATGGAAACTGGATCCAGCCCTGCAGTACTTGCTCCTTTTTTGGCTTTTTCTGGTAGATCTTTAAGTTTGCGTGCTCTAGTAAAACAAGAAAGTGGAGAGCTTGCTCTTATTTCCTGCTGGTTTATCTCTATTATCTCCTGAACATGAAATGCTATTGAAAAGGCAGGAGAAGAATCCAAAGATTGTTATTGATTTGTGCCAGCTTCCTCTGACAAAAGATTTCATGGCAAATTGGTTAACCCTTGAGCAATTATAATTTGGCAAAAAAGTAATAAACTGTAATTAAGGCATTATAAAGGCATTGATTCATTAGCAGGCACCCCATTAAATCATTTTAATTACATCATAAAATGATTAAGGCAACTGAGTTAATGTATTTGAAGCTTGTGCTAACAATGCATTTACAAAAAAAAAAATAAATACCAAAACAAAACCAAAACCAATTTGCATATTTCTCTTGTATCTGTTGGAATTTTTATTTATTATTTTTGTTATTACGCTGCTCTCAGCTGGACTGCCTTCCAGCCCTCCCCACCTTCACAGAGGGCTGACTTCAAAGCTAGTGTTTGAGCTCTAAATCTCTCCGTTCTCTTTCAACCCGCCAGGTGCAGGCGGTTGGTCTCCCTCAGACAGCGATCATTACCAGTGGCTGCAGGTGGATTTTGGGAGCAGGAAGCAGCTCAGCGCCGTCGCCACCCAGGGCAGGTACAGCAGTTCCGACTGGGTCACTCAGTATCGGATGCTCTACAGCGACACGGGGAGAAACTGGAAACCGTACCACCAGGATGGAAACATCTGGGTAAGTGATTGGTGGAAAATGGAAGCTTATCTTGTAGCAATGGTGTTTGGTGGTTTTAGGAGATGTATGCTTCTTCGGTGTCGTTGTTGCGGGGGCAGAACAGAGTTTAGGACAAATCGACAGACTCAATGTGTGGCTGCTGTCAGGAGGTCTCTCCTTGGGTCAGTAAAGCCAATTTGGATGATGAGAGTTGTTGGAGCTTTTAGGTGGTTTCTGGTTGTTGGTGTTCCTCAAACAACTCTTTTCTGTTCAAGCTTTCGTTGTGCTGTGTTTACTTTTCACTTGTTTGATGAAGTAAATCTGAGACAAAAAAGTAGTTTTGGAAATTCTGCTCTTCAAGATAATGTTTTGAAATGTACTTTGTCCTTCATGTGTGTATGAGCTGGGGAGCAGTTTTATCATGTATGTGTTGATTTCCCTAGAGATGTTGCGGGGATATTTATGCTATAATAACTTCAGCGAAAAGCATATAATTTGGTTTTCTCTTTTACATTTATCATGGATGAGCCGCTAATTTCTTTCTTGCTGGAAATGGTAGCCTTGCATTTTGCTGACAAAAAATGATAGCTATTACTTAACATGCCTATCCTCATTGCAGCGTTCTCGGATGGTTAATCTTTTTCAAAAGTATACTTTGAAAACAGCAAAACGCTATCATTCTTTCTGCAACCAAATTAAATTGATTAGTTATTATGCCTCATCTGAAAAATATTGTCAAAGCAGACAAGATTTCACGTTGCGCTGGTTTAGAACCACATTTTTGCCAGGTGCTTCTTTTATTAAGGTCTGTTATTAAAAATGAATGTCAAATATAGAGCATAAGGTGAATGGTTTTATCTGTATAAGAAAAACTTGCTTAATATGTGGAGTACATAGAGGCAGTCATTTTTTATTAGAGTATTGATTTATTGAAACAGCCTCCTCCACATGCCAGATAGGATTCTGGAAGAGGGAGAAAATAAAGTCCAGGGGACAATGAGGAGTGAAGATATTGGTTGCTGCTTTATAGTCCTTAGGACGTGATGGTATGAATGTTCTTCATCAGGGTTGGGGGGAAATTGTGCTGAAGCTTAATTAATATAAAATTATTTCTCTTTAAAGGTCACATTATGTATATAAAATCCTTAGAGCCTTCGGTGTTTATGTTATCTTAGATGTAGAAAAGCTTCTTCAACAACTGCTGCTGAAATCATGAATAATTTGTGTTGGGAGAATGGGAGAGGGCTGTACAGCTGGCTGAGTGAACAGTATATAGAGTGAACAATGTACTTCTGTACGAGCAAACAATATATTTCTTATTACCTTAAAGGGAAACATTTTTTTTTAACAAGGTGTGATTTGGTTGATTTTGTCTCAGCTGTGAGTGTTTCTGAAGTGGCCCACCCTTCTAAGGCCTTTGTAGAAAGTCTTTGTTCTTGTATTATTTCTTCATGTGGAAACACCAAGGACTTCTTCGTGAAAGACCGTTTCATTTTTCTCTTTATTAACAATTGTGTAGATTGGTGAATTCAAGGGGAATACTCTTGCTCTGTTATTGACCATCAGTACTACTTGCAAAACCGTGGGAGGAGTTAGCAGAAGGCAGCTGCTTCTGTTTGGAATGCTAAATCTTTGGGATGCGCTTAGCAAGCTGTTCGCTGCAGCACTCCTGCTGTTTGTATTCTGCAAGTTTTATCAAACAGGAGAAGAGCAGGTGCTTTTTACTAAAAAAGAAAAATAACAACAGAAACTCTAACCACAAACTAGCTTATCCCAGCTTTCTTTTGAAGAATGAAGTGGAGCTGCAAATTTAAAAAAAAAAAATAAAACAACCTGGGAGGCTTGACTCCACTGCTAGTGTGCCTAAAAGTGTTGTTTCTGTGGTTAAGTGATGTCTGAGCCTCACTTTAATCATGAAAACACTGGGGTTATTAGCTTTTAATGAGTCTTAAACTTAAGACATGCCTGAGATGGAGCAACAGTGTTGTGCTACGGCAGTAGTGGTAGGAGGAGACAGAATTCCCCCATGTGGAAACGTGGAGATGCAGCATTTCCCATCACGTCTCCCTCTTGGCATCAATTTGTGCAAGAAATGCGAAGCAGCAGAAGCTGCCAGGGCCAGGTCAGACGGCCGTGAGCTGAGGATGCAGCATTGCCAGTTTGAACTCATAAAGGCAGATTCTTCCTGGCTGTGATGATCTTAAAAACCGCAGTTGATTCTGTTGAAATCCTTTAGGAAGTATTTTTTTTTCCCTTCAGATTAGTGCCTTTTAGAAGTTTTCTCCCCAAGACGATGGTGTTAAATAGCCTTTGATTCACATCCCTCTTCCATCATCCTTATGCCCGATGGTCATTGTTTCCTGAATACAGTAAATTTAAAGGAGAAACCAAAGTTTCTCCTTTTTAGGAGAAAACAGGACTGGGAAGTTCAATGATAGTTAATATCATACTGATATTTAATATAAAGGATACAACCAGAGGATGAGATATGAGAAACAGAAAGAAATTAACATTAAAAAAAAAGTCGCTCAATGAGTTGGAGAGACAGCAAAGGAGAAATCATTTCCAACAAAGATCTAGTTAAGAAGAAACCATGATAATCTGGATAAAACGTCAAAGTGCCCCCCTTTGGTATTCATTAGTCAGGGAGGAGAAGTTCTATAATTAGCACTTAAGTAGGAGAGAAAGCAGAAGGCTCTCAGGAAATCTGCGATGGGGAAAGTGCTTTCAAGGTGAATTCAGAGTAAGCTTCCCAGTTCTGTGAAATAGATTTTTCTGACCCCACCCCTCCTGGGCTTTTGGATATTTTCAATTTCCATGAATTTTAATGAGATGAGTGAATGTGGCCTCTTTCCATAAAATGCCTAGCAACTAGAGAATTTTGATCGCATCTCCTACCTTCGCTCTTGTAGTCGGAGATTCTAATTTTGATAGGTCAGGAGGTTTCCCTTCATAGGTCAATCTGCTGGGGCGTTTCATGTGCACAATACAGCTTTGTTGTGATATAGATGTTTGGTTTGGTTTCTACATCAATGCCATCTGTTTGTTTGCCTAAAGAATCTATACCAGACGTGACTCTACATATAATACCACTTCTATTTCCTAACTCAGATATAGATGATGGAAATGCCTTGCGCTGAGCATAATGCAAATATGCTTTATAGGAATAAGAAAATACTGACATCTAATGAAAACATTGAGACATAAATTAAAGTACTGGTGAATTAAAGTACTGGTGGCAAATCTGAGCACCTCTAAGTACGATCCAGGCCTTTCCTAAAGGAAACCAAAAGATCTTTCATACAACTGAAGAGGTCTTCTGAGGTATCTTCTTTCAAAATTTGCTTACTCTGGTCAGAACTTGTGATAATCTCTCATCCGTCTCATTTTCTTATTCCTGGGGTTATTGAAGTCAGGGCGATGAAGGAGAAAGTGTTAGCATAATTATAAGTTTCCCAAAAAATATTGATGGGAAAGTTGGAGTGCAGACCCTTTGCACGTAACCTCCAAATTATATTCTGTTACTGTTACCTCTAGCCTCCATGAATATCAGTGGAGTTGCAAAGTTGTAAATGAAAGCAGATTTGGGGTTGTTTGTTTTTTTTTTTTCAGAAAATTCAGCCCTAGATGAAGTGGCTGCTGCTTCAGCTGAAAGTAGTTGTATTTTTCTGGGTTTGTTGGCTTTCTTTCAGTTTAATTAAAGTGAGTTATGCATAGTACCCGCTTTTGTAGTATTTTTGTTACTGAAGAGATACTGAGTGACTACATGGTTTTCAACAGGAAGACTATTTTTTGGAAAAGGAATTTATCCATTTCCCCTTGAGCTTAAAACACAACTTTTTTTTTTTGTTTGTTTTGTTTTAATATTGCTTATTCTGTTCCTTTTTTAGGTGAAACAATCAGAAGGCCAGTGTATTAACCGTAAAATGAACAGACATTATATTTCTCTGGGCACTGAGGAGCAATTTACTGTTTGAAAAATGCAGTCTCTTCATTTACAGGGTTCTCCTTTGTATGGAAGGAAGGAGCTTGGTAGAGCACAGTAGATTTGTGTAGAAAAATGAGCACTTTGGGGTATTTTGACATAATACTGAGCCAAAACTAAATGGTGAAAGGAAGCTATAGGGAGTGGGATGATTAACTTTTTCAAGCTCTTTGAGACTACAAATGTTTAATGCTCTTGGGTGCATTTGGAATACTAACCATCAGACAGAGCGAAAGTACCATTTAATGCCTAGGTAGATCTAAGGCAGTCACCTGCAGCTCTAGCTAGCGAAAATTACATGGGAGCCATCTGCTCGGTGTTTCTGTTCGTCCTGACATGCTAATTCTGGTTAGGTTATTCAGAGAAAAATCTGCAAGCCATATCGCATTCCCAGTTCCTTCCACCTGCTCTACAGAGCATCATTTTCAGCTAACCTATGGCTTCCTACACGCCTCTTAGAATACAACAATTTGTTTATAGCAACTAGAAGTGAGGAAGAATAAATTCTAACAGGCTCTGCGAGGACATGCAAGGATTATTTGCTTGGCAAAAACTGTCCTTGTTTTTTTTTTATGTTTGTTTGTTTGTTTTTTTCTCTGGGAGCCAACTTATTTCCATGATCCTAAACCAAACAACATTTATCAAGAAATTTAAAGAAATATTTTTTTTCTTTAAATACTTGTATATAATTAAATCACTTTCTGCAACTGCTTTATTTTATATGACATAATGACTTGCAGTAATGGGAGTATTTCAAAAGTAGGAAAGGTGATTAGAATCATAGAATCATCCAGGTGGGAAGGGACCTCCAAAGGTCATCTAGTCCCACCTCCCCGCAGTTGCAGGGACACCCCCATCCAGACCAGGTTGCCCAGGGCCTCATCCAGCCTCACCTTGAATATCTCCAGGGAAGGGACCTCAACCACCTCCCTGGGCAATGTGGCCCAGTGTTGCACCGCCCTCAGAGGAAAGAACTTGTTCCTAATATCCAATCTAAATCTGCTCTTCTCCAACTTAAAGCCATTGCCCCTTGTCCTGTCACTGCAGCCTTTGTAAACAGACTCTCCCCAGCCTTCCTGTAGTCCCTTCAGGTATGGAAGGCTGCAATGAGGTCTCCCTGGAGCCTCCTCTTCTCCAGGCTGAACATCCCCAGCTCCCTCAGCCTGTCCTCGCAGCAGAGGTGCTCCAGCCCCCTGAGCATTTTCATGGCCCTCCTCTGGACCTGCTCCATCAGGTCTATATCAGTCCTATATTGGGGGTTCCAGCCCTGCACCCAGGTGGGGTCTCACCAGAGCAGAGCAAAGCAGCAGAATCCCCTCTCTGGATCTGCTGGCAACACATCTTTTGATGCAGCCCAGGATGGGATTGCCCTTCTGGGCTGCAAGTGCTCACTGCCTGCTCGTGTCCAGCCTCTCCTCCATCAGCACCCCTAAGTCCCTTTCCTTAGGGTCTTCTTTCTAGTCCCTCATCCCCTGGTTGGTACTGATGGTCAGGATTAGAATGGTCTGTGACTTGCCAATGTTGTTGCTGGGCTACTGGCAGGATACCGGGTGCTGTGCAGGCCCATTTAAACATGACAAAGTGGTTTGATGTATTAGCCAGTGCAAAAGTTTTGACTGGTGTTTATAGCAAGGCCCCAGAGTCTTTTGGGAATGTTGTGAATTTATTGTTGTTTTCTATTTAAGGATGCCCTGACCTATCATGTCTAAAAGGATTTTTATGTCTGGTATCTTGCTGTCTCCATAGCAATGCCTGCAAGGTGACCAGTGTCATTTTTACTGGCTCTTAATTCTCCAGTTACTTTATTACTAGAAACACCTTTTATAAATGTTAACTTTCCTCTTGTGGGGGGAGAGGGAAAATCTCATTTTTCTCCTGCAATCTCTTGAATGCCTTTTATTAATTTCATTACACCTTAGCTTGCCTGGATGTTGTGTCTCTGCCTCCCTGTCTCCCACGCCTTTGTCTTACAAAGATTGTTTCCTTCACAACAGCCAATATCCCTTTTTATGGGTGTCTTGAGGGAACGAGGTGGTGTAACTCCCGCTGAAGTCTGGGTGGCTCAGCACTTCATGCCCCTCGCTAACCTGTTTGTTGAGGGCCCATGACTGGAAGGGTATAGATAGGGGAAAATATTTCCTCTGCTGTAGCAAAGCTCAGTTCTGTTATCGATCTACGGAACAGTCTCTGCTCGCTGTTACGTCCAAAAATACAAAACAGCGTGGATAGGACACCTTTAGGAATTCAAGCGGTTGCTGACAAGGAATTTTGAGAAACCCTGAAGA
The DNA here is from genome assembly GCA_013398155.1 of Pedionomus torquatus. Taxonomy (NCBI): domain Eukaryota; kingdom Metazoa; phylum Chordata; class Aves; order Charadriiformes; family Pedionomidae; genus Pedionomus; species Pedionomus torquatus. The sequence goes on along the minus strand of VZRU01009366.1, from coordinate 94,807 downwards.
ACAGAACTTTACAGATAAACATCAGCACCATCCTGATGAGATCTGTTTCCTCAGCTCTTCACCCTGTGGAACGTGAAGAGAAATTCTTAATGCATTTAGAGCAGCACACCTGGGGTTATCTGGAATATCGTGGCAAGATATATCGATGCCAAACTCTGTCACAGCCGCAGACTGTGTTTGGGTTAAAATGACAGAAGATCTGATGGCTTTTTAAATGTTGGAATACGAAGGTTAACACTAAAGTGGGATAAACCATACTAGTTTGAAATCCTGACTTTTTCCAAAAACTAAAATAGAAACTTACAGAACTCTAGCTAATAATGTATTTTGCATAGGAAACTATGGCCTGATTCTAAGACCTTCTAAACATTTATTGTTTAGGATCATTGAAATCACTTATTTTGTGCTGGAAGATAGACCTTTTAAGTTTTCATGTTTTTTTTTTTTAGCAGAAACATGGATTCATAAGCTTACTTATAATTTTAAATAACATTTTAGAAGGGAAACATAGACTAGCATTTTGGAAATGTTTTTTGATCAGATTGAGATGATGATTTTATTTATTTTTTTTTTCACTGCAAATTACTCATCCTGTAGCACGACAGAAAGATTCTCTAGAGAAAAATACTATAATTGTATTAGGCTATCTCCAGAGGCACAAAGAGAACTATTTTAATCTATTAAAAAGTGTGCCAAGTAGACAGAAGACAAAATTCCTCCTGGTACAGTGGCAGACAGTGTCTGAGCCCTCCTTTCATTCTGTAGAGGCTGTTGATTCAAAACGAAATTGGGCCAATGTATGAGAAGTTGGCACGGTCATCCTCTAGAGCATTCCCATTCTAAAGGATTATTTTCTAATCTGTTGTTTTTCGCCTGAGGACTACTTATCTGGTTATGTTAAACCGTCCAGTTTTAGAAATGGATATCTAAAGGAAGGTACCTAAACCTGTTTTTTACCTCTTACATGACTTAGTTTACAAAAACCTTAGTGTCATCATCCTGTGGTTGATACCACGCACAGGTCCTTAAGCAAACCTGCAAGAGCACTTTGGGGATGTAATCAGTTCAGCAGTGACAACAGTCTTAGTTGTGGCTGAATGGCATCACGTCTCATCATCAGATCTTTCTAAGATGTAGATTTTGGAGCACTGGGCGTGCACAGCGGTAACACTTCCAGTTCTCAACTGGTAGGTACAGAGCAGAGTTAAGCGCATCACATAGGCTCTCAACCTCCATCACTAAGCTAGGAATTTTGTCCTCAATCCCTTCTAGAGAGCCTGAATCCTTGCTTAGGGGGTGCAACCAGAGCTGAATTTTCAAAGATTTTGATTTTTTTCCAAATTGTCTATAGACAGGCATTTGGATGTGTATTAGATTAAGATCTACTGAATAAAATGGACTGTAGGAATTTCCTTGCTGCTTGTCAACCCTCTAGTTTGGCTACCAGCTATGAATATGTTGAGCAATTTATCCAGTTCATGTTATAGCAGAAGGCCAGCATATGACCAAAATCTGCTTTATGGCACTCCTGATCTTTTATTGCTCGTAGGTACTGATTTTTATATTTTATATATTGAAGAAGAAGTGGATCTAGCAGGGTAGAGCTAATGTTTCATTTGATAAAAGCATGGTTAGAAATAGAAGTCCTGGTGATCTCTGCAGATTTCTTAAAAGAATTAAATCATTATACAGATATTTGACATGGCTTAAATTAAATTAGAAAATGTGGAATAATAAATCACGAGTCTTGCCCATTTACTGAGCCATCAGGTTACCTTATATTAAAATGTTTCTCCAGCATATTTGATATACATGCTATGCTTCTGTATGTAGCTGTGGCGCTGTTGAAAAGTTGATCTGCTAAGAATTTCCTTAATTACCTCGGATTTTTTCCCCATGGGGGATGATGAAACTCTAGAACAGATTGCCAGGAGAGGTTACGAGGCGGCTGAACCAAATGACCTCCAGAAGTTCCTTCCAGCCTGTGGTTCTGGATGGTGTCTGCCACGTGCCCAAACTGCTGACTGTTGAAACGAAGGGCCAAATCAACCCCCATATATTCTGTATTGCTCCCTTCTTTGACGTGCGTGGCTTTCATTTCTGTCTGTGATTTATAGCTGGCCTCGGTTTCTGTAGTGAGATGCATCACAGAATATCTCTAAAGATCAGGAAACTTCAGATGTTCCTTGTAACTTCATGGCAAAGCTCATGTATAGCACCAGTCGTCTAACTGTGGTTCAACATTTCCCTCTTAGTAGTGCATTTGAAAAATGATTTTAGTTCTAATCCAGTAAATACTCCCGTACCTAACTTCAAGTTTTAAATTAAAATATTGAGACTGTTGAAAATCGAGTATAGATGGTTGGGGTTGTGTGTCCAAGTGTCTTGGTATAGTACTTGAAGGGGAAAAAAAAGAGCAATAGTCTTACTGAAATTCTTTAGGAAGTACCATGCTGCAGGTAATAAAACTCTTACGTGCTAGACTGGTGTAAAGCTGGGAAATGTCCTCATCTTTCATTTGTTTGTGTCCTGGTTTGAGGTAAAACAAACGAAGTTTCTGTTCTATAATTTTCCTTTTTTAGCTGAGCCTCTTCTAACTGACTCAACTCTGGAATGAACAGCCCGTTGTTCAGAAACTGCTCACTCTCACAGGGGTAAGACCTGGTTACTCCAAGGAAGGGTGTGCAGAGAGGCCCTTGCTCACAGTTATTGCTGGAACAACCAAGGGCAGGGAATTACGTTATTTGCCCTGCTGGAGGGTCAGAAGCAAANGATGTGGTTTTGTATATATTGTATCTATTTAATTTTTTCTTTTTACTTTAATTTGAGTATTGATACTTCATTAAAGTAGTTTAGCTCATTCTAAACTTATAAATCTTCTATCCTCTTCCTCTCCTTTCTTTTTGGGATGAGGATGGGCCATGTCTTAATCTGGTTTTGGTAAATCTGGCTGAAACCATGTGGTAAAAGTGAGACTGTGCACAAAGCTCATTGAAGAGAAGAACCGAAGGCATTTTGCTGTATTATTTTGTTGCCGGTGAGGTCTGGTACACAGAAAGCATGGCTTTTAAATGGTCGTCTCCCGTTTGCCTCTTGGCTCATTAGGCATTGACTTCCCAGTGAAGATGAGCGCAGTTACCCAGGAGCAAAGGATGTTGGAATCCACAGGCATTCACTGCTGCGTAAATTTTTGGTCTTGTGCACCTGGGGAACCGTACCTTTTAGCCTCTGGATCTGCCTGGAGAGTGGTTGTTATCTGGGGAGACTGAGCTTTGCACAGAAGACAAGGGGGGTAACGCACCGTGGGAGGCTGGCAATTTAAGACCAAATCCTCCCAATCAACTTCAAAATCAACAGTTACTGGAGTGAGATGCCTTGCCCAAGTGCATGTGCTCTGAAACCCCCTTAACAGCAGCCAATGGACTTCTTAATGAAAAAAAGCTTTCTGTTCTTTTTTTTTTTTTCCTTTTTTAGGATTTAAAGTAAAATTTTAAAATAAGGGGGGACGGGATGGGGGGAAACAAAAGTGTAGAAACTTTGGCTTTAGAGCAGAGGGGCATTTTAAGGGGGAATTTGACAAAGCTGCTGCTGGTGCACTATGTCTGTGGCTGTATAGATAACCTCAGCCCGAGGGGTCTTAATCTGACCTTTTCATGAGCAATAAATCCACATTACAGTATGAAGAAGTTAGACTCATAGCTAAAATCCTACGTGTTATTTCTTAAAGTTTTTTCTCATTCCAGATTTATTTTTTTTTTAATATCCTCCCCCTCATTAAGATAGTTAACACACAGTTGTTGACACAGATTCTATTCAGAAAGTCATATAAAAAAGCCCTTAACTTTTAGCTCTAACTCATTTCTTGTTGCGTTCAGTAGAAAACCTGAGGAAATTAAATACGTGCTTAACACTTTCCTGAAAGTGTTGGGTTTTTATTGTCACACAGTCTGTACTCTCTGTGGTATTTTACAAAAAATTTTATAACATAATTTGCTATAAATAGTCGCTATTTTAGGTACAATAATATTTTTCACTACGGTTTATAGTCTACGTGCCTACGCGTGGTACAATAATATTTTTCACGACCGTTTATAGTCTGTGCTTATGCACACAGATGATGAGTTAATCTTTACTAAAAACTGTTGTTGCAATGTGAATGAGAGGATAAATGACACAAGTTTGTGAACTGCAGTACATCAGTACATCACCTGTTCAAGTGAGGAATTAGTGTGGATTAATAGTGCTGTAATTCTAATTTCTTGTAGACAGATAGAGGAAAGCCTGCTTTAATGTGTTTCCAGTCTCTCAAGTGTGCCTATCGCATTGGTTTATGTACATAAATTTACCTAAAGTGACAAACTTACAAAGCTATTAAAGGATTTGCGTTTGTGCAGTTGCAGGCAAAATTGGTTGGTCTTTAAAACCCGGCGTGGAAACGTTCCTCCATACACCGTCCGTCTGCGGCACAGAGGACCCGGCAGAGGAGTGAGCCTTGCCTCCTTGCCATCACAGGCTCACTAAAGGCTAAATCTTGTCCGAGACATAGTTTGAGTTGGATTGGCAATACCCTTACCCATAGCCATCAGCTGAAGCTGCGAATTTTTCTCTTGAAATAGGAAGCACCGAAGTCTTGGGCTGTGCTGAATGCCGAGTTGCATTAAATGCTAGTTTTAATTAGCATGTTTTCCAGTGTGCTCAGCTGCGATTAAAGAAGGGTTTGCTGAACCTTTGGCTGTGTATTCATCCTAAAGGGAATTACCTACAAGAATAAATTCTTCCTTTTTTTTTTTAATCTCTTTTTTTCTTTTTTAATTCTATTGAATTAAATTATTCTCTTCAACTGATTTAATTTATGTGCCACTGCAGTGACTTGCAGTAATGGGAGTACTTCAAAAATATGACATGTGATTGGGATGGTCTCTGACTTGCCAGGAATAGTTGGAGGACTTGAAGTTGCACTGTCACAATGTTAGGAAGCAGAAGCATTGAAATCGTTGTTTTGCAAACTGTTTTTCAAAGTATTATGCCCGTTTCATCTTCCATAATCAGCAATCAAAATTCCCCATGAAACGAACTACAAAGTATTAATAGACTTCTTACTCTCAGGTCTGTTACCTAAAAATGCTGGGAAAAAGCTCGTGTGATGAATCACTATGACCCTGAAGGTTGTTTACTTTCATGCTCAGGTCATAAACTAAGTAGATTATAGGAGGAAGTGACTCAAAATAAATAGGAAAGAGGATGCTTCAAGAAAGAATGACACACGAGCTTCTGGCCAAATCCAGCCAATTGCTTGTATGAAACTTCTTGTACCGAATGATTTGCTGGGCAAAGTCCTTTCAAACTTAAAAATGTCAGAAGTGACTGGGGAGGAGATGGAGAAGAATGATATTCTTTTCAGCTCATCACTTCTTCAACCTTCATTATCTCATGTATTTTTTAAAATATTTAGGAGAATGAGATCAGTTTCTGGTGTGCCACTTCATTCCTAACACTGTGCTGCAGTATTTCGATAGTGACTTAGGAAAACAGTTGACACCAGCTGAGGATGAATTCAGTCTTTTCTTAAAAATAAATAAAAAAACCCCCAACTTTTTGGCTTTACTGGTCCATATCATAGATTTACTGGAAACTGCGTACGGTTTTGTATACATACTTTTCCTGTTGCCATCAAGTCAGCCTCCTTAATTCATGATAGATTTTACTAGAGAGCCAGAAGCAAGGGAGGAGAGGGAGAGCACTGTTGGACAAACATACCCAAGATGTGCCTCTTTAAAAGAGCATTTTAAAAACCATCAAGGGTTCATATCCATAAATCGGGTAACTCCCAGTGCTTGAAGAAATAAGGCAAAACTGCTGAGGCGACACTGTTGGCAAGTTTCTGTAAAGAAAATAAGTTCAAGAGCAATCAGAAGCAACTTAAGCCTTTTGAGACTTGAAGATTATGATGATGTTACACTCTGGCTTTTTTTAGATATGAAAAGGATGAGGCAGAGGTTCTGCACCAGAGGTTAGGGACTAAGTTAATATTTAGTTAACTGAAATAATAAAGGGAGGTTCTCTTGGCAGGAGCAGGGGGAAGAAAGAATACCACATTGTACTATGTTAGACGACGAGTCCAGGAAAATTCTGCAGATTAAGTAAAGGGCTAAATCTTCACTATGTCCAGTATTTAAAAAAACAACAGAAAAAAAACCCTGTTAGCTTAAGGGGCGAGGAGGGAGGGAAAACTCTTGTCAACCTCAAGTGTTTAATCAGTGCAAATAAGCCAGGAAAGAGAGAATTTTGAGTGCATGAGAGCAGATGCTGATGATGGACCTAAAGCTGAACTCTGTAAGAGTTTTTTGGCACGGCTGGGCTGTCTGTGTCAGTTCAAAGAAAATAAACTAACAAAAAAAAGTTCACTTCACCTCTGAATCAAATGGATCAATGCCAAGAGTTCAGTTTTGACTATCTCACCAGGGAACCTATCGATTAGATCTTTTCCCCATATTTCATTCGAGCGTGTGACTACTGAAGTGCTTTTATTACTGCTTTTGTGTTTAGCATGAACTTACTGGCAGATACATTAGTTCTGAACTGCTTTCAGATGCATTATTCCATCATTATTTTCAAGGTTAGGTGGATAGGAAACTATTAAATTCTGCTCCCTCCATTTATGCAGACCCAGAAGTTGCTTGTTCTTTCTCTGAGCGGCATGGTCAAAATAAATTCCTCTGGCTGATGGTAGGTCTAATCTAGACATTCTTTCACTTCAGAACAGGCTTCCCTTTGAAGATGAAGTGCACCAAGAGCTCTATAATAATGACTCTTCCCCAACATGACGTGGTCAAACAAATTCCTTTGACTTTGTGTATGATGACTTACCCGGCTGGCAGCTAGAAATGCTAGAATGCTGTATCTGGATTTGCAAAGAAGAGGTGGGGTTTCTGCGTGTTTTAGGAATTCTTGAGGGCATAAAAACTAAATTGGTGGCTTCCTAGCTTTTGCATGCATAACTTTGCTTTCCCCATTTCTACACTGCCTGATAGGTGGGGGGGAGTATCTTGGGAGTGAAAGGAGAGATGAATACGTCTGCTGAATCTTAGCTAATCTTTGGCTAAAGCATTAAAACTGGTGAATTAACATACCTATTGTAAATCCTTTGACGTACTATGCATTGGAGAGGAAGAAGTTCTTTCTATATAAAGGTGCAGACTCCTTGCCCCCACACTCTACACTTATTAGTACTGAGGCACTAAAAGCCGAAAAACCCATAATTACTGTGATAATAATTCTAATAGTTACAGTCTATATTCTAACAGTATTTAAGCAAATACTGTTGTCAGAGTTCGGTTTGAAAGCTAAAAGTTTCAGTCTTGGAAAGTAGCTTGAAAAGAGTTTTAGTATCTGAATAACTTACATCTTAATTCTTAATAACTAATATCTTAATTTGTGTTTATCTGAGGATTGCGAAGCCTGTAAAATGACTTTACTGAAAAACTGCTTATCATATCTGTACTGTAAGAGTACAGTGAATGTAAAAAAACTGCAGAGATGCGTAAGGAGGGGAACATCAAATGTCTGTCCTCATAGTAGTACACAAGAATGTGCAATGGCATTCAAAGCAACTACTTAAAGCCACTAGCCTACTGATAAAGGTGATAGAAAACTACCCCTTCTGCAACTTGCACTGCTGCTTTTACATACAGCACTGTAGGAATGTTAGAGATGTCAACAGAGCTCTACTCCCTGCAGAGCCAGCAGAGCATTGGGCAGGCACGTTGCTCACTGTGAAGAGATGCTGGAGAGGAAGCGTGACCTGGGCAGGCTGGAGAGCTGGGCAGAGAAGAACCTCATGAGGTTCAACAAGAGCAAGTGTAGGGTCCTGCACTGGGGAGACAGAATTCCAGGCACTGATATAAGTTAGGGGTGGACCTGCCGGAAAGCACTTCTGAGGAGAAAGCTCTGGGGGTCCTGGTAGAGAGTAAACTGACCATGAGCCAGAAATGTGCCCTGGTGGCCAAGAGGGACAAGGGAATCCTGGGCTGCAAAGGGAAGAGTGTGGCCAGTGGGTGGAGGGTGGTCATTTTCCCCCTCTACTCTGCAATGGGGAGGCCACAACTGGAATACTGGCAGTTGTGGGCTCCCCAGTTCAAGAGAGATAGGGAACTATTGGACAGAGTCCAGCGTAGGGCAACAAAGATGCTGGAGGGATTGGAGCATCTCCCTGAGGAGAAAAGGCTGAGAGAGCTGGAACTCTTGATCCTGGAGAAGAGAATGCTGAGGGAAGACCCTATCCATGCTTTCAAGAATCTGAAGGGTGGGTTGGAGGATGGAGCCTGACTCTTCTCAGGGGTTCCCAGGAGCAAGACAAGAGGCAGCGGGCACAAGCTGGACCATAGGAAGTTCCATTTGAGTATGAGAAAAATCTTTGGGTGAGGGTGTCAGAGGCTGCCCAGGGAGGGTGTGGAGTCCCCTTTTCTGAAGACCTTCAAGCCCCACCTGGATGCAG
>VZRU01009366.1:66885-86275 GCA_013398155.1 Pedionomus torquatus | reverse complement strand
AGTGCCGGGGGAGGTGGGTTAGTGGGGGAGTTGGACTGGATGATCTCTAGAGGTCCCTTCCAAGTGTGACAGTTCCCTGACTTCCTCTTCTAAACAATGACTGACCTAGAAAAGGTGTGGTAAAGCTATCAGAGGTAAACAGCGCTCGCTGCTTGCTTTCTTTACTAATTAGTGGTGTCTACAAGACATCACCCACTCTTTCTGTTCTCAGCACAGTTCTCTTTCCACTACAATAGAAGCCATCTCCCCTTGAAGTACAGTGGTGTCCTTGCACGCCATAGAGCCGCTGTTTCCTACGAGAAAAATCTGCCCTTGATTTTTTTTTTATATTTTTTCCCCCTAGTTTGATTCTGCTTTCCTACTGTTGTCAAAAGAAATTACCCTGCGTGTAACACACCTGAGTACCTTGTAGTGGATTCAGCTTACTGCAAACTTAATTTTATTTTCTTGTGGTGATTTTCATTGACTGTTCTTAGTGGTTTTTTGGTATTTTATTTGCGCTGAAGGTAGAGAGAACTTTGAGTTGTTTTGTGGGGCTTTTGCCTCTTCAGAAATTTTGAAAGACACCTTTTATACAGGGGAAAATAGAAGGTGAAATGAGAATTCACAGGCAGTTTTGTTCTGGTGTTTGAGGTCTGAATACAGGGGAACACTTTTTTTTCTTTTTTTTTTTTTTTTTTTTTTTTTTTTCNTTTTTTTTTTTTTTTTTTTTTTTTCCTCCTTATTTCTTCCAGCATTAAACAATAATGAAATACTTTTAGGAAGGGAAGTTTAAATTTTCAGTACTGTAGGGGCATTTACTGAATACTCATATTTCATACACCTACTACTACTTAGATGTGTCTAAGGTAAGCAACGTCTGATCAGAATGAGCCTTGAGCCTTCAAGTGCTTAAAGGGCGAAGCAGGGATGTAGTAATGCATCAGTGGTCCATTCTGATACTTGAAAGGGTCTGTTCTCTTTCTATAAATTCTATTGTAAATTAAAATACTTTCTGTGAATAATGGCATGAATATGCTGAACCTGGAACATTAGGGAGTATGGTTCAGGATGAAGAACTAATATGTTTAAAAACCAGTGTGTGTGGAAGACAAAGTAAATATCACGGCCGTGGATTACTAAACCTTCTCAAAAGAAATGGACTTGTAGGATGAGTGGCAGAGTCAAGGAAATGTAATAGAGATTGCAGTTCTCTGAACTATGGTAATGTTTGATGTGGGTAGAGGATGTGTAATGTCACTGGTACTGCAGAGCGTTTCCTGGTGCTAGTTAGCATCGTCTCGTTACTCATTGTTGAAAGCTGAAGTCCGGAGAAATACATGTTGTCACATGAACCACAAAAAAAACCTTAAAAGTATTCTAGGAGATACTAGAAATACAGGAGATAGAGCTTTCTGAAGGAGTGTATGTGAAGATGGATGTCTTTGCTGTTGGTTACACTGATCCTGCAGAGCTTTGCTGCATTCAAGATGTACTATGGTGAAAGTCTGAGGCGCAAGAAATGGTGCTTGCTTGTCTGTCATTTTGGAACACGAATATCTCCATATTAAGCTCTCTTTGTAAGGTACATACGAATTCAGTCACGAGATCTGAGATCTGAAGTTTGAGATTCATGCAAATGGGAATATTTGAATGTGAATATGAAGCCCGGCTTTGTATTAGAAATCAGCTTTACCTGCAGAAGCAGGCTGCAGTTCTCCGGAGTGACAATCTCCCTGAACCATTACATTACCTTTTTCTTCCTGCTATTTCTTACATTGCTCACACTCGTTATCTTTTAGCTCATTCCAGAAATTAGTCGGGGGGCTACACTCATCAAGTCATTAGGTGACTAGTGTGTAACAAATGGATCGAAGAAAAAGTAATATTGTGCTATTGTCTGCAGGTTATAGAGAAATGCCTAACACAGAGAGTAAGTTACAAGGGCAGTGCAACTTTGAGAAGAGTTTACTGCATGACCTTGCAGTCTTTGTATTGTTTTAACCTAGCTTTTAGCACAAATTCTTGTGAGAGCAAGAAATGAAGATGCATCATTTAGTTTTCCCCCTGGAATCATAGAACATTTAGAGTTGGAAGGGACCTTGAAGATCATCAAGTCCCACCCCCCCTGCCATGGACAGGGACACCTCCCACCAGACCAGATTGCTCCAAGCCCCATCCAGCCTGGCCTTAAAACATTTTAAAACATCTCCAGGGATGGGGCAGCCACAGCTTCTCTGGGCAGCCTATTCCAGTGCCTCACCACCCTCACAGCAAACAATTTCTTCCTAATATCTCATCTAAATCTCCCATTTACCAATTTAAAACCCTTCTCCAGGCTGAACAGCCCCAGCTCTCTCAGCCCGTCCTCATGGCAGAGGTGCTCCATCCCTCTGAGCATCTTTGTGGCCCTCCACTGGACCTGTTCTAACAGGTCCATGTCCTTTCTGTGTTGAGGACTCCAGAGCTGGACACAGGAATCTGGTCTTCATATTAATATAGAATCATAGAACTGTCTAGGTTGGAAGGGACCTTTCAGATCTTCTAGTTCAACCATCAACCTAACTCTGATTAAAAAAAAGTCACTAAATCATGTCTCTAATCACTATGTCACCCTCGCTTTTAAATACCTCCAGAGTGGTGCCTCAACCCCTTCCCATGGTAGAAGTAGTTCACAAACTCACTTCTACTTGCTGATTTTACTCTTCATTGTAAAAAGTATTAACCCCCCCTTTCCCTTGTCTCCACCATAGTTGGTTCTTGCTTGGTGCACAACGAGCAGGCTGTATTAAAGCTGGCCCAGCTTCTGCCTCAATGTAGCTGCAGAGCTGTTGGGTAACAGCTACCTTCCCCCCCATCAGGCCACATGAGGATCTTTTCCCATCGTATCCCCATGCCAGCCAGCCTCTAATCAAATATCAGCAGCATCCACACATCTGCTGAGAAGGGTAGATGTACTCCCCGATTCACTCTCACTCATTTTAGCTGAAACTTTAAAAGGTAAGGAAAATTCAGTCAGTGACCAGTCTTGATGTGCTAAAGATTTGAAAGAAGGCATAGGTAACACAGAACTGGATGCTAAGTGAGTATTGTTATTATTAACAAATTGATATTATTATTAATTACTTATTAAGTGAGTATAAAAACCTGACTTGGATTACTGTGGTTGCTTTTTTTCCCTCTCTAATAATAAATCCAGTGTCTTCCCTCCACATCTTAAAGTGACAGGATCAGCTGTGGGACCTGATACAACCTTGTCTCATGTAGTTTTTGCAGTTAGTGTCATTGTCAGATATATGAACCATCATTTTTGTGTCTCACTTGTGGTTGGTGGTTTTTTTTCACGTGCCACTATGAACTTGTGTGTGCTCCTCACTCGGCACACGGAGCAGCACAGGCTGTAGCCCAAGCTGTTCTTTTCAGAGGATGTTTAGAAAATGTCATCTCCATGCTACTGTATCACCAAATGCTTCTCATAATGATGGTGCTCTGATAATTTGATGTCAGGACCAGCTCTTTGGAGGAGGACAAGATGACTTGGAAAGCCACAAGGTAACTCCCGGGCAGCAGAAAGCTGTAGGAGAGTGCTAGGGGAATAAAACCAAGCAGCTGACAAGTGCCTGACCAAAGGCAGCTTAGTTAAAAATTAAATGACTTAATATGTTGAAAGTCTTTAGGAAAACAAAACCAAGTGAGGACAAGGATAACGAAGTCATGATGTTAAGAGCCAAGTTTCCTGGTTTCTCACTGATTATGAAATTGTGTGCATCACACATCCTCTCATTTTACTCTTGTCTCTCTGAAGTTATCTGATCAGTGGAGTCACCGTCTCAATCTGCTCTGTAGACTGCTGAATGCCGCCGTTGCTCTTATCCCTATCAAGTATCTCTGCCCAGGCTGCTAAATTTAATTCCATCTCTGGTAAACAAATTGGAGGTAGGAGAGCTATTAAGCACTGCGGGGAAAAGTACTTCTGTACCTGTAGTATGATTCCTCCTCTCCCCCCAAACACAAGGTTTTCACGTCCGAGCAGCTATTTAGGTGCTACTAATGTAAAAGCACTTTCACTCTGTGCTTTCTAAAACTTAAGTTGAGGAAATGCTGCTTCTCAGTCATCTTAATCTGAAAAAGCTGTAATGTGTGGGACTCGTTTGGCAGGGTTATCTTGATGTCCTTTAGCTAGACCTTTTACACAATAAATGAACTAAGAGATCACTGCCAGAATACATCAAACAGCCCTACTCAGAAATCCCATTTCCCTAGCAGAATAATTGGCCTGAAAAAAATAACTTCTGGAGATTTACACTGTAATCTTCATAAAATGAGCCTTTTCTGAAGCTATGGGAGAGAGCAAGGAGGAGAGTGAGGTTTGCAGCATGTCTGATGCTTTGTGTTATTGCTGTTAAATCGGTGTTGGTATTAAGCCAAACTTGTCAGTGCACTGCGACTGGAAAGAAAGAAACTTCATGTGATTTTTAGAAATGGCAGCACCTCACGCAATGCTAATGATGTTATCCTGGCAGACGGGAGAGAACAGAGGAAAGGGCATGGAAAATGGAAACAGGGTGTTGTAGAAGTTGAATAGAATTTTGAGGAAAGGAATGTTATACATCTGCTTGCACAGGTAACAATCTTAGTTGTTGTTGAGGTGTTCTTTAAAATCATGAGCTGTCACGAGGAATTCCCTGTTTGGATCTCCCAGTTTTAAAGTTCACCATCCTGTTACTGGAAAAATAATTTAAAACACTGATTATCTTAATCTTGGAAGTGTTTCTTCTAAAGTGAAAGGAGTGTTTGGTACCTGAAATAATCTCAATTTTCAACTTAAAGTTATTTTTATACTGAAGTGTTGTAATGATAACTTTCTAACTTGAGGTTAGTTGCTGCTGAATTAGAAACCTCCCAATGTTTGTACTGTGCAATTACACTGCACACAAAGTTTATGAAAACCAAAATGTAGTTCAGTCCACATTTGGATTACATTCCCTAGCTGAGCCTGGTGTTTTGTTGCATTATGTGAAATCATCTCTTTTATCTCTGATTTCACTAAGCACTGTGACCTTTATGTAATAATTTTAGTCTCCGTTGTCCTACATAAATTGCAAATATTACAGAAGAATGGAAGATTCAAGATCTGCTCTGAAAGAAATTTGCTAAATCAATCGTCCAGTAAGAGAAACAAAGAAGTTGGTTGAGATAAGGTCATTAAAATGCTAACAACCCTTATTCAATAGGGGATGCTTGTTCAAACTGCAGCAGAATTTGGATAGCCTTTGGGAAGAAACTGGGAAGCATTAAGGAGAGATTTCTAATGCTGTGCTCACAGAAACCACATGAAGCTTTCAAAACAACCCTTTGATCTGAACAAAGACTACTTGATCTGTCAGTGCTAATTGGAAAGGGTCCATTCTTGGCCTGAAGAGCCAGAAGTATAATTAACAGTGTAAAATAACTTTGGGTTAAAAGTCTAATATTAATGAGAAATTTTAATATCCCTAAGTATCACATGAGCAGAAACAAGAGTCCTGAAAGATGCCTGAAGATTTCTGCTTAGGACGGCTTGTACAGGGACCGGCCTGAACACAGGATTTTACCACTGAGCAAGCAGTACCTTGTAGGTACAGGATGGGTCTTTGAGGGGTGCATCGATGGGATAAACAGCTGCTGGTGAGCTTTGCCGTTGAGAAACTATTCATTGGCAATGGCCACTTACAAGGGCAAGATACTTTCTTCTTGAAGTGATGTTGTCAAGGCTTTTTCTGAGCTATCTATACACATGTTGCAAATCAGCAACTAAAGGGGCAGACTATACTAAGAAATATTATTACTAACTCTCACTGCATGTATTTGATTTATGGGAGACATTTTGAACCTGAAAGTGAGATAAAGCATTCAGTATAGGACAGGTGGTTGAAGAGAAAATCTGCCATTAATCCTCTAAAAAGGAAGATTTTTTCTTTCACTAAAAGGGAAAGATTTCTTTCTGTGACTAATGCAGCCTCCTGGGGTTTATTGCTTTAGCATGTCCTCTGCTCTCTCTAGTGAGTTTTGTATTGTTTCATCTTGGACATACCTCATAACCAATGTAGATGATGTTTGGACTTAGGTGTATATTCTGGAAAGGTCATACCAGTGACTAGACACTTCTTTCCATCAAAAGAATATGGCACAAGGGAAAAACCCACAGCAAATCTATTCATACACAACTGAAGACAGATTTAATGGATTAATGCAAGTTAGAGTAGAAAGGATAGCTCATCATCAGTTGCTGCACAACTTGCGGATGCTTGACTTCATAAGGGAAGACATTACACATAATCTCGCTTGCTTGAGAGAACTTGAAGAGGCCTTAAATAGTGTCTACCAAAAAACTGTCCGCAAGTGACAAAAGTAGCTCCATATTAGACGTGTTTCATCACAACCACCGGTCTTTTTCTTGGAGGAGCTCGTTATTAATCTCTAGGAAAAGAAGCAATTGCCCTCAAGGAGTGTTACACAACCCTGACAGGAAAAGTAAAGAGCAAAGCACAAGGGTATCTCATAAATGTAGGAGCAGGTTGCAGAAAAAAAAAAAAGTTAACAAAAAAGGTTGATCTGTGTGGATGGACTTGCTTCTTTCCCAATAAAATAGCAACTACCAAAAAAAATTATATCAGAGATAATAAGAAAAAGCAGTCGATTTGAGAAGCCTCACTGATAAAGCAGGGGCAGGGTGGTCTTTGTGTCACCACCATTTCTGTTCCTACAGAGGACAGTGAACAAGCTCAGGTCAGCGACGGGAGTTCCCAGACTTAGTGCCACAGTTTGGGGGGCGTAGGTTTGTTGCTTTCTCCAAACTTGGCTTCTTGACTCAGCAAGAAGTTGTTTTATCATCCAACTACAGTTGAATCGACACTGAGGTGTTGTAAATGCTGAACAGAAGGGTTTTTAATTTTTTTAAATCAGTTGTCAAGCATAGCTGTTGAGTAAAAAAACCCCAACCCTGTAATACTTCTCTTTGTAGGCACACGTTGTCAAGCTGATCACTGTACATACCAGGCCAGTTCACAGCAATGTGTCTTAGGAATAAAACATTCCCCTTTCAGAGCCATCTGTGTGATGGTCTGTTTGCATAAAATAGTGATCTTTCATCATAGCGACGGGGAAGCATCTATTCTTTTAGTGGTCAAAACATTTCCTGGTGGTCCATATGACGTTTATTACCAGTCAAGTCACCTTCTAAGACCTCAGCTTGGGTTCTATCTGAGATTATGAAACGATAGCTCTGTGAATCTACAGGACAATTTTTACTCTTCATTTATCTGTCAAAACAGATTTCATGATTGCTATCCATTGAGCAAGTAGCATTAAGAGCTAATCCTCCATTTACTTTTTTTCCACAATGCTGAAGGAGATTTCCACCCACATATGAGATTTCTACTGAAGTGAGTTATTCTGTTTAATATTAGTCATCCAATACTTTATTACTTTTTTTTTTTTTTTTTTTTTTCCCAGAGACTGCATTGTCATGTAAGTAAATTGAGATCATGTACCTTGGAGAAATGTGCTCTGGCATCTATAAACCTCTGCTTGTCCTATTCAGGCAGTAAAAAAGGGGCAAAGAGGGAAGGGTCACGAATGATGGTGGGATTCGATGACAGTAGTGGTTAGGTTATGTGAGTTGAACCAGCAGGGAGAAGAGCATTTGTGCCATGTGAGCTGATGACGTGGCTGTAACGTGTAGAAGTCACAACCCACTTATTGCAATAAAGTAACGTAAGTTACTTTCCAAAGCGTGGTTTTTGGTTTTGGTAGTTTTTTTTTTACAGTTCATTAGATTTGAAAACCTAATTACCTGTATGGTAAGCAAGTTCTCTACCACTTTTCCCAAGACTCCATATCCTCTGTGCCTTTTGGTCAGATGCTTGACTGGCGCTAAAACAGAGATAACAAAGTGTTAATTAGGGATCTTAAGGGTGTGTTTTTTAATGTTTTTCCTCCTAGAATCTAAATGACTGGGGAACTTGGAAAAGTAGTGGAAGGAACCGAAGTATCTGGGATATCATCATACACACATAAGCTGATCATTAGTATTCTCCAGATAATATGGAGAAAGGTAAAAACATTATCCCAAAGCCTTTGAGATAGTGTGAGTCCTCCCTCATCAAACCTCACTGATGCTTGCCATAATATTTCTAAGTCCTGTTTTCTTCCAGCCCTACTGGTATATGGTGTGCATAGGAGGGCCACAGCACAAAGGGGCAGGAAGCATGTTACATCTGCACAGCAGCCCCCCCCAGGAACCCTCAGCATTAGTGCTTCTGCTGAGCAAATACGTAACAGTAAGAGAAGTCTAGTGGGGTGGGTACCAGGTTTTGATCTCGGCTAAAGGCAGTTGGCATGTCTCTCAAAGCAGCAGCCTGTCTTGAAGATAGCTGGTTACAGAAGGGGGGGCTTGCTTTTCTTTTCCGTGTCACTGAAGCATAATAGGACTGCAGAGTTGTTCTGGAAACAGAATATATTCCTTTCCTCTCCCCTGCCCGCCCCCCCACTGGCCCCTTTCAGTGGTAAAGATAGATTAGCTCAAAGTCCAGAACATCTCATTTGCTGATCAAGCTAATTTGATCAAAATGGGGCAACTGATCTGCCTGATGTCAGAAGTAATTTGTTGTTCCTCGTTTGGCATGTGAATGCTATAACCTTCATCTCCTAGTGTGGATACTGTTATAATGAGACCCAGAGGCAACAGTCATGGGGCTACCTGCTTTGTAAACACAGAGCAAAAAACTTTGGCGTTCATCTGAAGATGAACGAGATGTGATAATATCCCCCTAAAACAAATGAGCAGGGAACTAACCAGAAATCCACGTCTAAAGCCTTGATTTATTTTTTTTTTTGTTACTCTGTTTTATGTCGACAGTTGTTTAGTAGCCTCACTGGAGGAATCGTGATGTTAATTAACAGCTCATCGAAGCACTTCTGTCTAAACAAGGACTTCACTTCTTGACTGCTTTCATTACAACATACGATCTGTAACCCTAATGCCAGCTTTCCTGCGGCTTCTGCCAGAAATGCTGTTTGGTAACGTGGGTGAAGAGCTGGCAGATCCTGACTGGTTTTCAACACAGCTGGAAATGGCCCTTTTGTTTCTACAGGTGTCAGATTCCCATTCTCTTGGAGAAAAACGAGTGTGGCTATGCTGCCCTCTTCTTCAGGAGTGCGGATCAGATATGATGTGAAAGCCTATTTCTGAGCACAGACGTGATTTTTTTGGATATGTTTGGAGACTGAGCCAATACCCGCTGTGCAGGGTACGTGCACAGTCTCAAAGTCTCCCCTCTCTTCTGGCATTTAAACGGCGTATTACCTAACTGCTCCATGCCAGTCTTTATTTAAACAAATCCAATAAACTTAAGTCATCAGCTATGTCTTCTTGTCTCCAAATCCTTCGCAGGCCTTCCATAAACTCTTGATGCATTTACACTCTCTCTGAAAATGCCAAATTTAATCTGCCTTCAACTCTCTCGTTTATGGCTGGTTCCCTGGAACTTTGTATTTTATGCGCCCATTTTTAGGCTTGATTAGTATTTTTATGAGCCAGTTGCCCATTTTGATAATAAAACCTTTGCTTTCTGATGTCACCAGCAATAATCACTCCATTAAAAGCTGGAGGAGTAGGGGAGGGAGGCAGGACAGGGCAGCAGTGTTAAGTCTTCTAGGTGCTGTAAAGGGCATAAAATCATGTCTTACCATCTGTCGCTGATAGCAAGAATAAATATTACTCGGTGTTAGCCTAAGTGAATGAACCTTAATTAAGAAGGATAACCAGGCTAATCATTACGTTATCAAAGAGTAAAATTGAGGTATAGATGCCATACTAACCTGTACATAGCTGTATGCAGGATTAAGTTGAGCTCAACTCTTTGCCAGCTGGGTTTTACTAGTTTACATTATCTTGCCCTTCTCCTGTGGCCTAATAGCTTGATTGTTCTGTTTAAAACAATAATAAGTGTCTGTGCCTGGTAGGACTTAATTCGTTCGCTAGGTTTGGGGTTTCACAGAGATTGGCTTTCAGTGTAAGAATTTAGGTGGCGAGAAAATGGATTAAAACTAGGTTTGGGGTGTTAATACAGAGTTGGTAACTCTTTCGATCCATCTCTGGCTAGATGGAAAGCTCAGCGCCAGTAGCCAGCAGTGACTCTTTAAGTCCCTCAAAGATGCTGCCTCTCATTTGTTGTATAAGCATATCTATTGTATTAACTAGAGGATTCCTGAGATGTTTTACAGCACTGCATAGAGAAAACTTGAGGAGGTGTCCCCTAGGGCAGTACAAAGACCTTCCTGGGCTCAAATTGCCATGGAAATACCTTTGCCCGCTTTAGATGAGTTTGCTGTAGGAGTTAATTGTGAGCAACCAAGTCACGGTGGTGAAGGTTTGATAATATAAGTGATCCCAATTCTTTAAAATTAATTTCTTGAGGAAGCAATGTGTATTCATGAACTTTACAGGTTGTTTTTTTTTTAAACACATAAATGTCTGTTGCCCATCAGGGCCTGTGATTCTACATGAGAATGACAGGAAGCTACGAAGAACAAGGAGGATTAAAATGAAAAGTTACTTACTCTTGACAGAGGATTTCAAGTATAAAATGAAGCCTCTGGCAGTGGTAGGATTCCAGGGATTCTGCCAAATCTCTTTTTTGAGAGATTTTTTTACAAAACTCTTTTACAAATCTCTTGTAGTTTTTTTTCTGGCTTTCTTCTCAAGGAAGAAATTTTACCTTTCCCTTCACCAGGGAATACCGTGAGCAATAACTGAAAGCTTCCTACCTATAACTACCTGCTTTCTCTTGGTGTGGAAGGACAGGCAACGATGACAGTGTGTCAGCAAACCAATTGCCCAGACCTGGCACCTCTTTTCCTTCCCCAAAACAACCCTGAAGCATGGGGTGGGTTGAAAAAAGGGAAAGATTTATTCCAGTCCCTAGCCTTCTACATAAACAAGGTAAAAATGTCACTAAGCATCCATAAATGCTTGGCTTTTGTTGGGACTGGAGTAAAGCTTTGTGAAAGATTTCCAATAAATCTGTTTGGGAATCTTTGCAAAAAACTTATTTTATATGATAAATGCACCAAATAGACTTGCAAACCACAGGAAGGAAAATAAATACGTTGTGCAGTGTAGTGGTGGTCTCTTGATGTGCATTTGTTTCAACCATATGAACAAAGCAATATACAATTGCCAGGCAGGGGGGTGTTAATTTGTTTTCCATGTCGGTTGAAAATAAATGATGAGATTAAAACTTAATAATAGCAGAATGGCAGATTATGCTATACTTGTCGGGGGCTTTTTGTTGGTGGGTTGTTGGTTTTTTTTTTAATAAATAAAAAATAGGTTTCATTCTCTGCAGACACTTGTATTGGAATGTATCTCCATTCATCCTTCAAATGAGTTTTGAAATTTTCCCTTGTGGAAAAGTTTGTTGGTTGTTTTTTTTTGTTTTTTTTTTCTGTTATCAAAAAGGGTATATTGTAAGTAATCTGGTATGATTCAACCAAGTTAATGGTCTCTGTTCCTATGAGGCACAACAAAACTTTAGTAAGAAGTTCTCCGGGGAGCCTGGATATTTTGCTAGTTCTGAGACAGTATGTATTTTGATTTGAGGCTGTTTAGGAAATGCCTGTGTCAGGTCAAAAAATAGAGGGGGAGAGAATGGCTAGAACTGCAAACTTACTATTTCCATGTATGGAACAAATTTTGGGAGTCCAGCATTGCCTAAAGGTAGGTAGATCTCGACTTCTGGCAGATCTGTAGAACATGCTTGTCTAAAAATGACCATTTAAAGAAGGGATGCTCCTTTCTCCTCCTCTTCTGCCATTTTTAACCTGTGCCCTGGTTCCGCTTCCAGCTGTGACAGAGCTGTGTCCCAGTTCAGGCTTGGGCTGCACCTCACTGACCAGGACAACTTTGGAATGAGGATTGAAGCCTCTGTGCACTCCGTCAGCGTGGCAGCCTATAGCTGGACGATGTCGCATCTCTGGGTGTGCAGCATCCTTGCTGTCTGAAAGCTGGTGCTGAGGTTGGTACCCAGGGCAGCATCAAGCTGAGGGTCAGGCTGATCAATGTCTACAAATACTTAAAGAGGTGGGTGTCAGGAGGCAGGGGCCAGTCTTTTTTCAGTGATGCCCAGTGAGAGGACAAGAGGAAACGCGCTTGAACTTGAACATAAAGAGTTCTGTCTAATCATGCGGAGGAACTTCTTCATTTTGAGGGTGGCAGAGCCCTGGAAGAGGCTGCACAGAGAGGTGGTAGAATCTCCATCTCTGGAGACACTTAAAACCCACCTGGACACGTTCCTGTGCAACCTGCTCTGGGTTGACCTGCTCTGGCAGCTGGGTTGAGTCAGATGATCTCCAGGGGTCGCTTACAACCCCATAGCGTTCTGTGATGCTGTGATTAATATTCCCATGAGCCTGTTTACTCTGTTGAACTTCTGTGTGCTTAGTTTTTCCACTGTTTGTGCATGAAGATACAGTAGTCTTTGTTGTGGCTTTATTTATCCAAGAAATTATTCTGGTTTTACTGCAGGTGTTTAGTTATCAACTGTTGGAAGAATCTCCCAAGAGGAAGCGTGTCAATACTTGTATTTTGTACCAGAATTGCAAGGTGCTGCTGTAACGTACTGATAGCAAGTTTTAGAATGATCTTGGAAACTTATAAAAGTTATCCGGCATCATGTTGACAGGAAGCTGCTACAAATTTTGCTATTTGTTGTCGAGTGCCAGTGTAGGTTTATGAATGCTCTTGCAAGCACTCTACAGGGAGTTGGAGAAGTAATGCAGCTGAATTTTGAGTATGATTGCAGAGCATTCTTTCTCTGGTGTGTTGGGGGTTTTGAGGAAGGGGAGACCTCTTTTAGCAATTAAAGTAATCTTTTCATGTCCTGCATGCATACATGTTTTATACATGCATATAATTTTTTATTGATTTAGTATATTATGATTCTGCCTTGTTTACTTGAGCAGGTGTTAAAAGCAAACTATTAACAGGTTGAATATAGGAGTATCAAAGGATGCTTAGAGTTGGAAGGGACCTCAAAGATCATTGAGTTCCAACCCCCCTGCCCTGGGCAGGGACACCTCCCACCACACCAGGTTGCTCCAAGCCCCATCCAGCCTGGCCTTGAAACCCCTCCAGGGATGGGGCAGCCACAGCTTCTCTGGGCAACCTGTTCCAGTGCCTCACCACCCTCACAGCAAACAATTTCTTCCTAATATCCATCTAAATCTCTCCTTTTCCAATTTTAAACCGTTACTCCGTCACTACACTTCCTGACAAAGAGTCAATCTCTCCTTCAAATCCTGGAAGGCTGCTCTAAGGTCTCCCTGGAGCCTTCTCTTCTTTAGGCTGAATGATCCCAGCTCTCTCAGCCTGTCTTCATAGCAGGGGTGCTCCAGCCCTCTGGTCCTTTTCGTGTCCCTCTGCTCGACCTGCTCCATCAGGTCCATGTCCTTCCTGTGCTGAGTATGTTTCTTTGGGAGAGAAGGAAAGAACAGTTCTACGATTCTGTGAATGAGAAAAAAGATTTATTCGGTATTCCTTGTAATATGAAACTTGACCAATCTATTATAAGACAGTTATTATAGGATTATGGTATTATTTAAGTACGTATTATTGTAATGTGGAAGGATAATGGAAGTGCTATAAGTATCTGAGAACCCGTTACAGTGGAATTACTTTGCATAACTGTAGAAGCTCACTGCCCTTTCTTGGCTGGCAGTCCTTTTCCCAAGGGCTGCCCTGCAAGGAGAGCAGCACTCTGGGGGGGAGAAGGTGGGAGACTTGGCAAGGACCTGGCTTCAGGCCACGGGGCCGGCAGCTGGTGCCACTTAACCTTCTGGCTTTATCAAGGATATCTGTTGGGTGTGGTGGACAAGCATGTTCAGAGCATTAAATTAATTCTGCATGCAAGATCTTTTTCCCTTTTGACCAATTACTTGGCTATAGGTAGAGCAAGAGTAGTCTAAGAAAAATCATCGTTCTGGTCATTGTGTATGGGACAACTGGGATTATCCTGGTAATGTAATAGTCTTGAGATGTGTTTTCTCCATTTCATAAATCTCTATGCGAAGAATGAGTGCAAAGGCATTTTTGAATACAAGCCTGAATTGTCTGAGTGTTGGAAAGGGCATAATTTTCTAAGAGCTTTTTCCTGCAGGATTTTAAGATCTTCTTTTACATTATCTTGCTCTTCCCTCAATGAGCAGAGGTAGGCATAGCTGTGATGCTTGTGATCATCTTGGTGACTTTCATTCCTCCTCAAGCAAGTGACCAAGTTCAGAAATAACCAAGATTCATCATCCTGCTGACAAAAAAAATGGTCTTCTCAAACCTCACAAGGCCTCATAGTAGTGTTTCCTCTCACAGGTCCACAGATGGCAGTTCCCCACAGCAGAACCAAACTTTCCCTTAGACCAGCTGAGCTTTAAGCAGACTTCCAGGATTATGATGATTACAGGTTTACTGACTGTATTCCTACAAGCACTGAGGACTGCCAAAGTACTGTTTCTCAAAACCAAAGTAGCTCATTTTGGTTGTGGTTTTTTTTGTTGTTTTTTGTTGTTTTTTTGTCCCCCACAGGCAGTAAGTCAGATCATCTGAGGCTGCAGAACACTTGTGTTGTTACTCTGCCTCCTCCAACATACAAACTGCACCTCAAAGACAAAAGAAGTTGGGTTTTTTTTACCTTTTTATTAATCTCATCTGTGAGCACTTCTAATTTTGTCTTTTGTTTCTTTATTCACTCAAGAACATTTAGAAGGTGAAAGCTTTCCTTTGCTTTATTACCTTTCTTAGTGTCTCCTTGTTTAGTAGTTCCTTCAAAAATACTGAACACCACCGTTTCATACTTCTGTGCACTGCTGAAAGTCCAGGAGAAGGATGGTCTTTGTCTCCCAGCTTTTATGATATGTCAAGGACCAACTTAGGCAAAGACAAGGTAGATGTCCTGGTTTGAAATACAACAGAACCAACTGTGTGTTCTGTAATATTACAAATTCAGACCTCTTCTAAGTTTCTGAAATTAACGGCATATTGTGGAGAAAACTGCTCCTTCTCAGAGTGGTAAGACCCATGTTTGTACTTCATGCTCAGGAAGGGTGTGCAGAGGGGCTGTGGCTTATCCTCATTGCTGTAACAACCAAGGTCAGCCAGTTCTGTTATTTGCCCCATTGTAGAGTCAGAAAAAGAAAAAAACATAGAGGGGTCACACCTGTGGGGAGGAGGGGACAGGACAGGTGACCCAAACCTGGGGTAGTCCATCCCATCTGCCTCATGCTCCGTATAAAAGCTGAGGGACCAAAGGGTCAACTGTTTCTTCCATGGCCCAGGTCCGAAGGGGACACTGACTATTCATCTTTGATGATGATCCCTGTGTTCCCGACTCCAGAGCTGGAATCCAGTTCCCACCCATTGCTGAGCCCAGTCTGGGACTTCCCCAGTGCCTGCTGGTGATGTGACTCACCCTGGGAGCTTGATAGGGTTTTGTATATATTGTATGTATTTTTTTATTGTCATTTACATGCAGAGTGTTCTGCGGTCGCAGGTTCTCAGTTCTGCTCCTGTGGAAGTCAACAGCAACTCTCCAACCCTCTACAGAATAACTGGGTTAGGAGCCTTCAGCTCTCACAGTAGCAGTGAAGATCCAGAGCTGGTTTGTGTTCTCTGTTTACAAATATATTAATATTCTGGTTTATGGCTATAATCTGGCTGGGTATCAGCCTTGAAGTTGAACTCTGGAGTTTGTAATTCCTCATCATGTCCTCAGACTGTCTGATCTAGACCTTGTCTCTGTAGAATGGTGAGAAAAGAAATTAGTTTTAATGTGAAATTGATTTCCTGAAATTCCACGAGACTGCTTCTCCTCGTGATACTTTGCTAACAAGTTAACGATCCCATTTATTTCTTAATCAATACACAGCAAGGGACCCCTGTGACTTACCTCTCAGGCCTTAAAAATGTCTATAATTTTAGCCTTGAGGATACCTTAGAAAATTGGAATGTGCAGTCATTTCTGTTCTCTTCTGCTGAAGAGCAGATCCTTGAAGCCACAGAGGGGTTACCCTTTAATGGTATGTTTGAAGGCTCCAAGATTGAACAGTTCAATGTGTTTTTGCTGTGTCATATTTAGAGAACAGATGTTACTTAAGTTACGTCCTGAGTAGAAATTTGCTAATTCTCACTATTTATTAAAAAGAAACAAACAAACAAACGGAAACTATAGAAAGGGAATTTACTTGGAGCTTAGGGATTTCAATTGTGATTTATTGGTGCAAGAAAAGAATGCTGCTAGATGAAAGAAAGCTGCAGAAACTGAGATCTTCCCCTTGTTTGTTGCAATCTAACTTGTAATGGGAGGGTTTTTTTTAATAGTAGCCTAAACCTTAATGCAGTAGAAACAGTATGAAGTATGAACTTAACTCACCACCGCACATTTTGTGTGTTGTGTAACTTATATTAAAATACTTTAGTTGATTCTGTAGCCGTAGATGTTGCGTGTGAGGCCTGGGAATTGGTTTGGGTTTAGTTTACTGCCCATCATTAATAGTTAAGCACTGTGAGAGTATCCATAAAAGTTCTACAGTTTCTTCTCATTCTTTCCAGCTTTTAAGTGCCCCGGGCTGCAGAGAGACACAGCCCCCTACAGCTCCCTTATATACGGCTGCTAGAAGTGAATTAAAGTGGATGCTGAATTCACTCCTTGGTTTCCATAAGAACAGTCACTCTGTAAATGTAACCCTAATAGGCTTTTCCATGTAGTCCCAATTTAAAAAGCACTTACTGTCATGAAGAGTCCTTCCTTTCTTGGCCCCCCCTAATAACAGAGCACTTAGGGCTCATGGCTACTTTTAAGCAACCAATGGCTCTATTGACTTCATGCGCTGAAGTGCTTTACTGGATCGAGTTCGTCTCAGGAGACTTCTCAGATAAGAAAAGGTTTACAGAGCTGGATGCACAGACAGACCGACATGAGTATTTAAGGAATAAAATAAATCCTGGAAGTATTTAAGGCCAGGCTGGATGGGGCTTGGAGCAACCTGCTGTGGTGGGAGGTGTCCCTGCCCAGGGCAGGGGGGTTACGACTCGATGATCTTGAAGATCCCTTCCAACTCTAACCATTCTATGACTCTATATAGGACCACCTAAGGTCTTTTTTTACTTAAAGCAAGACCTTCATGATAACTTTCTACCTGGTAAATATGAACTTCGTCTGTCTTTGTCTGAACATCCAAGTCTCATCTCCAAGTTCAGAGTCTCATTGTTAATTGTGTTATTTCTTTTAATGCCTAAAGATTTCATGCAAGTTCGCGGACAGATGATTTAACATTACAAAAATGAATGTGTAAATTACAAAGCACATGCAGGGAGAATAATAGGGGCTGCCTGTGAAAAATGGGCTGCAGTGCTATGAACCGGGTCGCTAAAAACCCATGGTTTTAGTTGCCATCTGTATGTTTCATACCATGATCCAGAGTCAGCGGGCTCTTCCTTTTTCTGCTGCTAGTAGATGGTTTTGATGCTTGTATCAGGTTCTGGCTGGTTTTAGATTTGTAACGTTCCGAAGTGTGACCTGCAGTGCACCAGGGACTAATGGATTAGATACCCCTATTTCTGCATGGCCCATTCTTCTGGGTTTCATGGTTGCCTTTACAGTGCTAATAATAACAGAGACAATATTTGCTAGGAATCGAGATTTTTAAAAATTTTGTGTTTCAAAGGTAAGAGATAAATGCTTACATCAAGACATGAGCTTCAACTTTTTTTCCCTCATATATTTTCTTATTAAATTATAGGGAAGGAGGGAGAAAAACTAATTTCTTGCAGCTGTGTGTCTTCCAGTCCGAAAGAGTCGTTAATCCCAGGCAAGTATTTGAGCACTATTGTGCTGTTAGAAATTACAGCAAGGTTATTGTGTCCTGCCACTGCAGTACATGCCACACTTCAGATTTTCTCAGACGTCCCTTCCAGATTCAGAAAAAAAAAAAAAAGAAACAGAAAAAGAGAAGTATTATCTACTGCTGAATGGGAAGACGGTGTTCACAGAGTCCTTGGGGATCCTGGTCTTCTCAGGAGGAAACTCAAGTGATGGGCAGGGAGAAAGCCTTGGGATGTTCCAGTAGGTCTTTGGAGTCTGGTTGTGCGGGCAGAAATTGTTTGCATCGCCGGTTGTGTCAAACCAACACCAGTACAGGCAGATCTGTGTTGTCTACAAGCACACTTTATAGCCAGGTATTGATTTTAAGCAGCCAGTTTATTACAACATTACACCACCTCTGAAAAATAGATTTTCTGCATGTATAGCATGGATTATTAAATTACTTAGATGAATTATTTGTCATTTTCATTTTTATTTGTATTTCCAGTTTGAATTTCCACTTGTAGAACAGCATGGTTTACAAACCAAACTTTGCACTATCAGATAATAATATTTTCATTCTCTTTTATCTTACCCTCCTCTTTCTGTGTCCCAATTAAGTGTGTGAATACCTAATGTAGTTGATATTAATTTTTCATGATTGCTGTAACAGATCTCATTTCATAAATGACAATAGATGTGCAAAGCATTTTGACCCATATACCTCAGAAGACACAGGGATGTATTGAAAATCCTGTTGGGCTTTTTCACTCTTCTGTTTGCTTCCAAATATGAAGACCCTGATTGTTCCCTTTTGGGCCTTTTTGTTTTGGTTTTTTTTTTTTCTACGATACTCTGAAGGGAAAATCTGCCTTTTTCTACTCGAGGGGTGTAATATAATTTAACATTTAATGGAAAAGCGGAGCTTACGCTGCTTCCTGCAGAGGGACAGCCAAGACTTTGAGCCGTTTACCTCGAAGAATGTTGGAATTTCAGCAGGAGCTAGCAGGGTGCAGGAGATTTCCTGTGCTTTCACATGGCTGTTTCCAACCGAGCCGCTTCCCTAAGCACTTGCTCACAAACGAGTTGGAGCCAAAGCCTAGAATATACAAGCTCTGCGGGGAAAAAGTGGAAGAACTGGGCTTGCTAAACAAGAGGGAAAAAAATGACTCATAGGAAGCCTGGATAGAGATCTTCACAGATGTAAAAGAAGCTGTGGATGAGAAGGAAATAAATCCTTTTCTGTGTTAACTAGGCATAAGAGAAGTTATCATTTGAAGTGGCAGTATAGAAACTGTAATTTAGACATAGGAAGCTTGTTCTAACTGTAAGGATAATTAGACATTGTAGTATTCTCCTCTACTACCCATAATCATGTAACTTGGAAATTAAAGCAAGTAAGGATGGCAGGAATGGCTGTGGTACTGTGAGCTCTCAGTTGCTGCAGGGAATTGGATGTTTCATGCTTTTCTATGGTTGTTTCTACTGGTATTTGCTCCAGAACTTTTTTTTTTTTT
>VZRU01009366.1:21826-62100 GCA_013398155.1 Pedionomus torquatus | reverse complement strand
AGATAACATATGTGAAGTCGTACAGTTGTAAGTCAGAGGACGGAGGCTTCTTCCCCATTGACTTCTACAGGAGGAGGGAGACATTATCCTGAGAGCATGGGGGATTTAGCTGACAAGGAAAAATGAGTAGGGATAAAAAAAATCCCAGGTAGAGTGTTGCTGTGATGTGAGAGCACAGGGAGCGTGCAGTGGCACGGGCTGTGGGACAGAGGCATTTTGGGCTGGGGAGCTGCTCAACCCTCCAGCCCTTGCAAGAGAAACACCTCCCTGTCCTGCCTAGAAATACGGTAGCTGAAGTTGATCTGTAAAACATTAACCTTCAACAAACACTGAGCATTAACCCACCAGCCAGTCATCCGAGATCTCATCTGGTAGACACGCAGGAAAGTGCCACTGCTTAAGGATTTTTAGAAGAAAACATGCACTGGTTGGTTGGATTTTATTTTTTTTTTTTTTCCAGGGATTCCCTCAGGCATTCTCAGCACTGGCTCAGTGAAAACTGAGTGTCTTATAATAACCCAAGTGAAAACAGCTTGTCAGAGCTTTTCAAACGTAATGTTACTTTATGCCAAATATATTGGTCAGTTCATGAGAGGAATCTTATAGGAGATAATTAGTAAGTAATTTGTCCTGAAATTGGATGGGTTTTGTCCAAAGTAACTAGCCCTCAATATATCACAAGCAGGTCTATGCAGAAGCGATGTCAGTCTTTACCAAATTACCTTCAGCAAACAGCTCCCAGGCAGCGTTAGGTAGATTGTTTGACTTCTGGCTGCTGGCTTGGTGACAGGATAAATAAGCAGCAAGCATAGTATCCTGTACGTCTTGAATTTGCAGGGTATCATACTCAAGATGTCTGTTAGTTTCAGGTTTGTAGTCAGTATCTTGCTAAATCTTAAGACAGATCCCATTGGGTTGAGCTTGAGGAAATGGATATACTAAATCTGTGAAAGAATCATAGAATGGTTGGAAGGGGCCTTAAAGATTATGGAGTTCCCACCAGACCAGGAAAGAATTTCTTCCTAATATCTAATCTAAATCTCCCCTCTTCCAATTTAAAACCTTACCGAGTTGGTCACTGAGTCCTGTCTGGGATTTTTCCCGATGCCTGCTGGTGACGTGATTGTCATCCTGGGAGCTGATACCAGAAAGAACTTCTTTCTTGTAAGGGTGGTGAGGCACTGGAAGAGGTTGCCCAGAGAAGCTGTGGCTGCCCCATCCCTGGAGGGGTTCAAGGCCAGGCTGGATGGGGCTTGGAGCCACCTGGTGTGGTGGGAGGTGTCCCTGCCCAGGGCAGGGGGGTTGGAATTCGATGATCTTGAAAGTCCCTTTCAACTCTAACCATTCTGTGATTGAGTTGCAACAGGCAGAGATGTGATATATTTGGTTCAAAAAGCAGAAAGCATATCCAGTGAGGCGAGCTGTCATGTGGAATGGATTTGCTCTAGCATCCTGTGTCTTGGTTTCAACCAAAATTCCCAAACTAGACTGACAGGTGGCCCTTCCTTCCCCCAGAAAGGACAGGAAGAATTTAGAAGATTTATGAACGTTCTGGG
Source organism: Pedionomus torquatus (assembly GCA_013398155.1). NCBI lineage: Eukaryota > Metazoa > Chordata > Aves > Charadriiformes > Pedionomidae > Pedionomus > Pedionomus torquatus. The sequence goes on along the minus strand of VZRU01009366.1, from coordinate 60,544 downwards.
AACGTTGTGCATGGAGCAACGCCAGTCTGACCCACAAAGGCTGTTGGGATGAAGGTTTCCCAGGAACGTTTTGTGCCAAATTGGGACAGAATTACAACAAAGTGAGAAAGTTCTGGTGTTGGCAGGGAACATCTTGAAACGTCATCAGCTGTGCATTACACACTCGAGTGTCAGCGATTAAGCAGGAAACCTTTACAGATGTTCAGGTTAAATCTTTTGGGTGTTTTTCATGTTGCCAGCCCTAAGCAAATGCGCTGGAAAGCGTGTGCTGTACCCTATCAATTGGACTTCTGTGCAGTTCTTCATTTCGAGAATGAAAAAGAGATGAAAAAAGACCTTGAGACAAACTTCTTAAGAAAAATAGGATTCCTTGGAGTCGTTGTCATGTTGTCTTTTGTATAAACGGATGACGCTTTGAAAAACGCTTGCTAAATAACGAGAAGCTGATTCACCTGGGGATAATTTTAGCCACAGTCCTGATTCAGACTTTCTATACAAATTGGCAAAGAGCTGCTACGTGAAAAGATGATAGAAGGCTCCTCCTTCCCTGAATTCGTTATCTTCAGAAGGGCTGGATGCCTCACATCTTCAAAGCCTTGTATATTTTATTTCTGAAGAGTGTCTCAGTTTTTTTTCAGACAGCAGCTGCTACTGTGAACATCTGCAACTGGATGTGAAGCTGGGGTAGATGTGAATCATTACAATATTGTCTATAGTCCAGCAACTGCGCTACTGAAAAGCTAATGACAAACAAACAGAGTGCATTCCAATCATCAGTAATATTAATTTTCATTTCCTTAGGAATTTTTTTCAAAGCCTCTTAAATTACACTCAGTTGAAAATGTTGTGGCTTGTGCATGTGGGGAGGTTGCGGGAAGGCAGAACAGAACAACAATAAAACACCCACATCCTCCCACCACAAAAAAAAAGCCCACACAAACTAAAAAAAAAGTTTGCACATAAAAGTGCAGTATTCAGTTGTTCTATAATTCAGTTTTCAAGTGGTGAACAGAACATTGCCTGCATAAATGTTTAGTTTTTGTGAGCCATCTTAGTTTGGGAATGTAAAAGTTGTTGTTANCCAGCTCTCCTGGAGCTCCCTTCAGATCCTGGAAGGCTGCTCGAAGGTCTCCTCAGCGCCTTCTCTTCTCCAGGCTGAACAGCCCCAGCTCTCTCAGCCTGTCCTCACAGCAGAGGTGCTCCAGCCCTCTGAGCATCTTTGTGGCCCTCCACTGGACCTATTCCAACAGGTCCATGTCCTTTCTGTGTTGAGGACTCCAGAGCTGGACACAGGACTCCAGGTGGGGTCTTGGGTCCTTGCTGGAGTTCACAGGCATTTTTGGAGTTCACAGGATATTTGAGCCAGTTTTTCTTCTCTTCTCTTTGTCATCAGCCGGTGCCACGTGCCTGAGTCATTCAAACCAATGTAATGACCCAGAGTTTATAATGTGAAATGTTGTCAGTCATAGAGGGGTATATAGCTCCTGTTATTTTGCCTGTCAGAAGCTGAAGAGCTTGTAGTGGAGCTGGGGGGGAGTAATTAATTCCTTCACCTTCACATCCTTAAAATTAAGAGAATTCCGTGGGGCTCCTGAGCATGCACTGGAGGGGAATGGAGGCGCTCCGTACGCCTCCTTGTGCAAAATGCAGACCCTGTCCATTCAGTGTGTCCAGAACTGATGTCACTTCTGAGTCACGAAATAATTATGAAAATGGTATAGAACGTATACCCATGGACATTTCACAGGATTACTTGCTTTTAGCTTGAGTTGATGATCTAAATGTCACCGTTTCTTTGTCGGTTCTTTACAGGCAAACCTTGTTAGTGTCACAGCAGTTTAATACTAGTTAATTTTCTTTTTTTTTTTTTTTTTTTTTTTTTTCTGAAGCCTTCTGATAATAATGACAACAGGTGACTTGACAGTCTCAGCTTTTTTGAAAATTTTGATTTTTTTTTTTTTTAACATAAGTATTTAAGTCTGGAAGAATACATGCTGCAAAGCTGGGTTAGATGTATGTGATGGGCTATTTCCCCCTTTCCTCGTGCTGTTCTGGTTCATCAAGCTTTCTTGCACATCTTTGTTGGAACTGAGAGTGTGCTAGAAGTAACAACTTCTGTCTCAGCAGTAAAACTGCAAATCTGTACAATAGTTACACCTCAGCTTCTTGTTGCAAAGGGAGAAAAAGCAGTAATTGGATTGCAGTTGTGGTGAATAAGTTAGGTGTGCTTTGAAGAACTACAGACCTTGCCCTTGTTTCTATCAGCAGGAGGATCAGGAAGATGCTCCCGAACGCAATGAGACCCAGTTACTGCTGCCCTTTGACTTGGTGCCTGATGTAGTTCTCGTTTCTGGCAGAAATTGGGGATGGTAGTTGGTTGTAGAGTATGACAGTCTGGTAAAGATAACTCCAATATTGCAAAGTGAGCTAGGCAGGGAACTGAAAGAGGGATGAGGGAAGCCAGACTGGAACATCTGCTGGCCAAGGCTAGGCTGAGAGGTGCTGCCTCACACCTCTTTTCTTTGCACAATACAGTGCACAGATTCCCCAAGGAACCCTCTTGCCTTGACCTTCTTCTTTCTCAATCTTATGCCTAATGGACTAATTCCCTAATCTGCCTATAAAGCCCACAAGAGTTTCACTGTCTTTCTAGAACAAGACTTTTTTCTGTAACGGATAAATATCCACTGCTCGATTATTACTCACATAAAGGGTATTGTCTGTCTGCAGAGAAACAAATGTGAGCAACTCTTCTTGGTTAAGGGATTGGAGCATCTCCCTGATGAAGAAAGACTGAGAGAACTGGGACTTTTGAGCTTGGACAAGAGAAGGCCCTGGGAACACCTTCTAAATGCTTCCAAGGATCTGAAAGGTGGGGTGAAGGAGGATGGAGCCAGACTCTTCTCAGTGGTTCCCAGGGACAGGACGAGGGGCAACGGGCACAAGCTGGACCATAGGAAGTTCCATTGGAATATGAGAAAAATCTTTTTTGGGTGAGGGTGTCAGAGCCCTGGCAGAGGCTGCCCAGGGAGGGTGTGGAGTCCCCTTCTCTGGAGACCTTCAAGCCCCTCCTGGATGCAGTCCTGAGGGATGTGCTCTGGGCAACCCTGCTCCAGCAGAGGAGTTGGACTGGATGGTCTCTAGAGGTCCCTTCCAACTCTGACAATTCCTTGATTCCATGATTTCAGCCACCTCAACTACTCGATGCTCTGATACAGATAAAGGAGGCCAGGAATTTGGTTGGACTAGATGATCTTAAAAGGTCCCTTCCAACCTAGGTGATTCTGTAATTTCACCTCTTCGTTTGTGCACGTATTCAGGAATAATAATGAAATATTACACCAACGTTCACATCAATTAAGATGTTTACAAATAATTTTCTCTTTGTTGGTTTGACTTTTGCAAGACGGGTTTTCAATGCAGCATTTATAAGGTCATGTGAATTATGATGTGTGATTATCAAATTATTATTATCAAATTAGTGATTATATCCATGTCATTTTTGATCAGCTTGTCGTTTTAATACACAGGGTGCCTGTGGCTGCTCTGCGCAGGGTAATGCCCGACTCTTTTCCTTGGGCTCATTGTCACCAGGCATTATCCAAGTGATGAGCTCAGTCAAAACGTGCTGTACAAGTGGTTATCTCAATTTTCTGGTTCAGCAACTGACATTGCTCTGGAGGTTTTGTGGTGGTGGTTTACTGTAATACAATGTAAAATGTAATGGTGTGAAGAATATTGGTGAGCAGCTAAAGGCCAAACTCATGGAGCTGTTTGAGCTAATTCAGGAGTGATGCTCGGAGGCTGTAGTAACACCATTTTATACATCCAGTGCCAAATATCAGTGCTGTTGTTCAGCCTGAAGTAGTGAGGTGGATCAACGGCAGCGTGTCTGTGGTGGTCATAAACAGCATCTTCTCATTGGCCCACCAGATAATCTTTAAAAGGTTTTCAGACTTCACTGTAGCACTCCTGGTGACTTCTATGGACGTTGAAACTGAAATCTTCAGTGTTTGGGGGTGAAGTAAAAAGGTGTTTGCGAGAGGGAAGGCTCTTTTGTGACAGACCCTATTTTTCTGAGGCTTTCTTTTGCTAGATGGTGCAGAAAGATGTAACTAGAAGAACTTTCTTGCTCCAGATGACTAATTCGAATATTATAAGGTAATAAGCATATAGATATGAAATTAAAACCAAACAAAACTGATTGTTGGATATTTCACACATTTCTCAGAGAACTATTTACAAGTGATTGTGTTTTTGAAGTGCATTTCACTCCAGCTGAGCAAAACGGTAACACTTTTCTTAAGCCGCTTCAACATGGGAAGCACGTATCTGTGTGCTCAACACTTGAAGTGTTGCTGTTGTTGACATTGTGCCCAGACAAGCCATGAGTAATTCTGGAGCCTTCCATGGCGCTTTATCGTTCCTTCCCCTTATTCCCAAGGTTCTCTGTCCCCTTTCCAACTGCTGTTTTCCCTCTATTAACTCCCTCCCTTTTTTATCCCTCTCCTGGTTCTCTGGGGAGATGAGGTTGGTGGCAGTTAAACAATGGGTGGAAAGAGCCAAGAATCCAAGGGAGCGGGTCTGGGAGCCCAACACAGTAGCTGAACCCACTGGGTTGCTCTCAGCTTTCGTCTTGCCATGCCCCAGCGCTCACAGCCTGCATCTTCCCAGGTTACTGTCTAGGTGGCAAGAGAGTTCGCTTGGAATGGTTGAATGGAGGAGGATCTTGGAGAAAACCAATGTTTTCCCTGAACAGATGAACAATAGGAGAGCAAGCAAACAAGAATGCCTCCAGTAAGGCTACTCGTACTGAAAATCAAAGTGATTTTTAGTTTTAATAACGGAGAGCCAGTTTGAAGTGTTGATACTGACTTGAGTTTACGGTTCGGAGACAAACAATCAAAAATAATTTTGCATAGCACAGTGATGGGGTTTTGTTTGGCTGGGAAATCCAGGCCATTCATTTGTTTTCATCAAAAGAAGCTTTTTTTGCAGTGCAGTCTGTTATCATGAGCCTCAAAGTCCAAATTACAGATATTCCTTTTACGATGCGTTTGTACATATGAAAAAAGAAAAAGGAGTATGAGTCTCTTTTTTTCTTTTTCTCTCTGAAGATGCCAGTTCCAGTGACAGGAAAGACTTTTGTTGAGTACTGAGTGGGAAGAGGTGATGGAGGTTAGATAAAGCATCCTGAGATTTTAATAGGTTTCCTCACAGTTGAACAACCCATTTAATAAATAAATAAATAAATAAGGCAAATATAGATCTAATTGATGATTATCTTAATCTGTCTCCCCCCTTCTTCAAATACTCCTGAACAAGGATTCCAAACCCCTGACTTCCCCTGTATTTCTTCCTCATGGTAGCTCATATATTGTTCTAATGAAGACTACAGGATTTGATGCTCAGGGACATTTATCAAACTGTATCAGATATTGGACAACTAAACTAAATACATTTTATGAAAAAGAACACAGGGGAAGAGAAGAACAACTACATTCAGACTCAGATTTGTCTCTCAAGTGATGTTGAGGTGACCCTCAAAGTCTTGCCGCGAGCTTCAAGGTCTCAAAACGGTGCAAGCACGGAAAGTATTAATATTTTGTTGCAGTTGCAAAACCCATTCTTCTACCAGCTTTTACTTTTCAGCAGGAAGAGGCTGGATGGCAAGGGCATGGTATCATTGGGTCTTTTTGCAATACCTGGTGTTTGAAGAAGTTAATAATAGCTTAGAAATTCAGATGAGAGTATGCTCATTGCTGGCTTATTCCAAGCATTTTATGGCTCCAGAACGTGTCCCATGTGAGTCTTTCCATCTAACAATGCTGTGAGGGTTTCTGGAAGACAAAAGACAGAGTGATAGGTACCAGACTTTCTCTGTTAGGCACTTGAAAAAGATGAATTTGAGTAGATGCATACAGTGTTTATTTCTATACCATTGAACTTGATTTTACTTTTATTAAATAAGCTGGGTTTTTCTAATAACGTTTCTCTGTGTGTGAATACATTAATTGATATAGAAAAATAATCTATTACCTTGGTGGTATTTACTGAAAACTGGATTTGTGTATGTGTTGGGAGTAATGAATGAGATCAGAAAGAGTTCTTCCAATGGTTTCAGGGAAGAATGTAAGTTCCAGCAAAAAAATGCAACCAAGCACATCTTGTGGGTGTTTTAAAGCATAGGCAGGATTTATGCATCAGAATAAAAAATAGTTAGCCCTTACCTCCCCAGAATGGTGAATGAACTTGGCAGCAGTGAGGAGAGCATGACTTGGTGGCGTTAGGGAAGCTGTGGAGTTATGTACAGCTTCTGACTTAGGCAGAGCAGTCTTTTCTTCTGCTTTCTAGTGGACCATCTGATCGATTGCTCTGTAGTGAGTCTGGTTCTAGGGGAAGGTTTCTTTTTCAGTGGAAGATCCTCTTTTTTTCTTTTTTATTTTTATTTTTTTTTTTAAATTGCAAGATGAATAAGAGCAATATTTCCTCACAAATTTTAATGGGAAAAGTCTGCTTTACACCTGCTGTAACGCAGTGGAGGTTTACCAGGGTTCCAGTGGTGTGACCCATTTAAGCCGTAAAACACGGCGAGTTGTCACATCTTCCTTGCTCACACGCACTCCCATTTGGTAACATCATCTGAGCGTAAAAGGACGTGCATAGTTACAAGGGCCTGGAAAAAGATAATGGTCACCTTGTTTGTTTTCCAGACATAAAGACTTTATTCCTGACTCTTTGTCAGGTAGTGTCATGATAAGACAAGGGGGAACGGTTTTAAATTGGAAGTGTTGAGATTGAGATGAGACATTAGGAGGAAATTCTTTGCTGTGAGGGTGGTGAGGCACTGGAACAGGTTGCCCAGAGAAGCTGTGGCTGCCCCATCCCTGGAGGTGTTGAAGACCAGGCTGGATGGGGCTTGGAGCAACCTGTACTAGTGAAAGATGTCTTTGCCAATGGAAGGAAGGTTGGATCTAGGTATCTTTAGAAGTCCCTTCCAGCCCAAACCATTCTATGCATTTATGATTTTTATTACATAATGATGCTGCATGGAAGTATTTCTATAAATTGTTTGACTTGCTATAGGTGGATGACAGGTGAATCCTTAAGAGTGACGGTAGGAGGCTTGGACTTTTCCCCTGGTGGAGGGACAGTGACTTCTTTTGGTTTTTGAACAACTAAGCAGATCTGTTTGAGACTAAGAAATGGAAGTAGGACTACACTCAATCCTCTTTGGAGTAACTCCTTTGTAATAAATTTCACCATTCTCTTCTAAATGCTAGAAGAAACCACATCTTTGCCTTACCTTCACTCTCCTTTGCTGTTTTCACTGTACAGAACTGCATGAGCTCAGAAAGACTCTTCTCAGTTACCGGCTTCCTCCCCCAAACACTTGTTACAGTGCCAGGTTTAATCTAGTTCTGCACATCTGAAGGAGCTGCCTAAAGATAATGAATCTTCTCTCACATCAACGTAAGCAGAGAATAAACGTGTTCAAATCAATGAAGCATAAAAGCACTGAGAGGAGTCAGTCTAAGAATGGAAAAGCAGTCATCTCTGCCCAGAGTCTTTTACCTAGTCTTTGAAGAAAACTAGCCTATGTTTTGAAGTGTCAACCTTCTGTAGAAGGGATGGGGCAGGAGGACCTGATGCAACAGCTTCATTTTGTACTTTCTGTCAAGAGTATTGCGACACAAAGGGGGATTTTGCCTTGTATTCCACATCTGCAGCTGGAAGAGGCAGGCAGTGGTATTCACAACTCACTGTTTATTTGCACCTGCTTGTGAGTAAGGATGAAGGACTAATTCTCAGCAGCTCTGACAGAATTATTCCTTAAGTCCATTCTGTTGGTAAAGTGCTGTCGAGACAAACTTTAGAAATGAGAGTTGGTTCTTAAGGACCCTTAAAGGCAGGGAGCAGGAAAGACAACATTAAATGTTAGAAAGAATAAGATAAAAACTAAGAACTGGAATTAGTGGAACGAAAGATGGAGGGAATGGGTTAAAAAGTAAATGCAGGAATCAAAATTATCTAAAACACAGTCAGCTTGTTGTAGAAGTTAGTCATTCACTTACCTCTTCATGGAGTTACACCAGTTTATTTCAGCCAAGTGCCAGACTAACATAGAGGCTGCAAACAGAGATTTTTGTTCGTTGCCAGTTGGCTTTTAATTTTCTTTTATTGCCTTAAGACCTCATTCTTCAGGTAGCCCCTTGACATCAATAGGACAGTTTGTGGAAGTTTGATTTTACTCAGTGTGAGTAAAAGTGGCCAATTCTGACCCCTTTTAAGATTTTAACATTATTTTCTATGTTATACGTTACTTGTAGCTGATACTGGGCAAAGTCTTTCGTGAAAGCCTCAATGAATCAAAATTATCCAGGTTTACACTGTTTTTAGGATATATAAGATACAAGTGGAGACAGTCATTGTAATGACATTTTATGGCTACTCCTACTAGATCACAAAATATATACTAGCCTAGAACATGTGATGTTGCAATTGCAGCGATAAAGATGCGCCAAAATAGGATGGTGTTGGACTTGAAGCACATAAGGTAATGCTATAAAAATACAATTTAAATTTGTTTCATTGATGACCCTATGCAGTATTAAAGGTTGTTGATATTTAATCATAAAAGTTTAGGAAATTAGGATTGGAACACCCTGTGTATGAGTATAAAAACGGTAAAAAGAAATCAATTCGTATTTTGGCAATCATTACATGGCCTTTTGCCTGATCATGGTTCCAAGTTTAATTTGGGGGGAAAAAAAAAAGAAAAAAGCATTAAGCCACAGTGTATTCTGTTGCAGTTGGCAGCTGCTCCAAAGCACGGGTAACACAAAAGAAGATATACTAATGGATTCAGTAGAAACTGGAAACATCCTGCTGTTGCCACTGGCTAAAGATTTATCACTGGCTTATTCCTGAAACTAGTTTCTGTGGATTGAGGGGAAAAATAAAAAAAAAAATTACCTTGTCTGGTTGTCTTGAAGTCAGAAAATAGGAGAACTGTGTATGGAAGGGAGGTTACAGATCAAAGGACCCCTGAGAGATACCTGGAAAAGAAAAAAGCAAGGGTTAGGAAGGGATTGGACAGGACAAAGATCATAAAAGATAGGAGACAGGTAAGTTGGGATCAGGTTGGTAAGTTGGGATCAGGTTTTCCATCAAACCCCACATGGAGTGAGACAGGTGAATGTTTCTGTCATCTTTACCTATCTCCTGTCTCCAGCATCATTGGTGGTGAACAGAAAAGCCTTGATTCTGTAGCATAAAAATACATGTCAGGAACGTGAAAGGGCATCATGGAACCTGTCTTTCAGTTTATAGTGGATATTCAGGCTTCCCAGCTGGTTCTGTGCCTCTCCCCAAAGGCTGACCGTGCCTACTGCTGTTTGCTTGGGTGGAATGAAGATGAAGAGTGGAAGTAGTTCAACTGCCTAAGGAACACATCTCTATTATTCCTGCTTCTTTTTGACTGCCCTCCAGAAAGCAGACCTTCTCCAAGCCAGTATCTCAGGGAACGAACAGATGTGGATTTCGGATGTGCACTCGCACGCATTTGGCAAGATCCATCCCATCCAAAAGGGGATCACGATGTGGAAATATCAGCCTTGCACAACCGCAGCTCAGTCGCCGGAGGGTAGGCTTGGGTTTTGTGAAGTGAGAGACTCAGATGAATTATTTCTAGGATATTTTAAATAATTGAAAGGTGATGAGTTAGTGAGCAGAGACAGCACTGAGATTTCCTGAGAGGATGTTGGTTTTTAATCCATTCCTACTACTATGGGAGTGGGAACAGACCTCTGTCCTTTGCAGGTGCACTTGCAGCCCCCCTATTCCCCCATTTTAAGTGGGAAAAAAAAAATATTTCTAACTGAAACGTGCTCATGCAACTTGGAGTGTCTTAAAGCAGTTTCTAAGTAAGGAGAAGGTGTACGTATGAAGTGGCAGTTTCCCGTTCCTGTGTTAGACTGGCAGCCCTAGGAGGTAACTACTCAGAGCTGACAAACTGAATGGGCAGTCTGAGGCCCGCAGCAGTTCAGGGATTTGCTCACTGTCTTGAAAAACTCACCAAGCCAAACCTGCCCCCCAAATCCCCAAACCACCCATAATTTTATCTATGCCCATGGGAAACTCAGTAATTTGAGCTCCCAGGTGCCATTTCTGCAGCTCTTCCTTTTGCTTTTGAGATAGATGCTTTAGATTCTGCATCTTGGGTATTTCAACAAACTCCACTTACTCCTAGTTTCTTCCTCATTTTGCTCAGCACAGGAAGACAATCTAACGCTGAAATAGCAAAGCTTTTAAGCATACGAGGGCTCCAATGATCCTAATAAGAAAGCAGGGTCTGTAAAAGATACAATGGCTAAAAGGCATCCTGTGAATGGGCTCATCGTCATCAGATGCCTTCTGCACTAAGTACTAAGGAGAAGCCTTTCAACAACTGCATGAAGCCCAGGATGGGGTCTCTGTACAAAGGAATATCCAGCTGTTGGCCTCTTCAGTGTCAGTACATAACAAAAGAATTGGACCTATTGGATTTCGACTGCAGAACATCTTTTGTAATGTATGCATTCACCTTCATCTGCTTGTTGCTGGTCCCATCTCTGATTTGTTTTTGTAAGTCTTTCTAAGCATTTTTGGAAAGCTGAGGTAAATCTTAACAATTGGGAAATACACATAAAGGAAGGGACTTTTTGGTATTTCTTCACAGTTCACTTGGGTGAAATAAAAATTGCCGAAGACTTTTCAGTGCCAAAAAAGATACAACTGTTAATATTATCTTTTGTCTACTATTTGTGTGAATTATTTCAACCCCATCGTTTCTTCCCACTGAATGCTGAGTATTGCAAAAGGTAGAATGATCATGTGGAATGTGAATGGCTACAGTATAAAGTTCAGCAAGATTCTGGTGTGTTCAATAAAAAACAGATTTGCCATCGCTAGTCAGCCCTGGATAGAGTTTTGAAAAAGAAAACAAAATCATAGAATGGTTAGAGTTGGAAGGGACCTCAAAGATCATCCAGTTCCAACCCCCCTGCCCTGGGCAGGGACACCTCCCACCACACCAGGTTGCTCCAAGCCCCATCCAGTCTGGCCTTGAACCCCTCCAGGGATGGGGCAGCCACAGCTTCTCTGGGAAACCTCTTCCAGTGCCTCACCACCCTCACAGCAAAGAAGTTCTTCCTAAAATCTCCTCTAAATCTCCCCTCTTCCAATTTAAAACTATTACTGTGCAGAGCTTTCTTTTAAAGTAGAATTTTCTGTGCTGCATATAAGCTTGAATGTATAGAAATGAATAGAATTGAATGAATAGAAAATTGCACATATTTAATAGGAATCTAAACTCTTTAAAACATTTGCCTTCTCTTTCCCGGTAACTTTGTGTGGTTTCTAATTAGACTCTTGAAGGCTGTTTGTCAAAGTGTGATGTATTATCTGCAAAACAAGCTTGAAAACATCTGGGTTATTTCAAAGCAGTTTATTCTCTGTTTTATCAGAAATATTAGGGGAAATACAATACTGAAAATTTGAATTATTTTGAAATATTTTTACAAATGAAGAAAATACACTGGTATCTTCCCAGTTTCTCTAACTCTGGAACAGATTTTTCCAAGCGTGGTTCACGTAGCTTTGGAACAAGCATTCAAAACAAATTTTACTGTGTGGCTGCACATATATCCATGCCAGTCAGCCATACAGATGCAATTGCTGGCTTGATATCTCAGAGCTCATAGAAAATGATCACCTTTATTTTCCTGGTCTAATTTTAGGGCTAACGTGTAATTTCAGCTCTCGTTGACTTTTGTGTCTATTAATTGTCTGACATCTGAGCCATTCTTCATACTTGTAGAATAGTTATAGAATCAAGTAGGGAATTACTAAAAGTTAAACTAGAAATAGTGTAACTTTTATTAATAGTTCAGGTAGTGACATCACCTTTGTGCATTTGGTAATTGTGAGCCTGGGAGCAGCTGAAATACATTCTGTTTCATGGCCCATATTCAGAATGTTTAGACCCGCTCAGACTTTGCAACTGCTGTGACCAATCTAAAACCAGCCCCTCCTGAGGACCAGTAAATCTGTTTCGGTGGATCTGGTGCCTGAAGAACTTCCAGGCAAGGCAGGGCTGCCAAAGCTCAGAGCATCCTGACTGCCCACACTTGCTCACCCCGGAGAAGCTGTAAGTAATTTAGCATGAACTAAGCTGAAGAAAAAGGCAGTGAGAGCACTGCCATCTCTGGGCAGGGAGAATACCCTAGTCTTCACAGCAAGAATGGACATCCACAGATCACAACTGTCCTCGTAGTAGTGATATGATGTATGTAAGTATGTAGTGATAGAATTTCTCTTTAAAATGCAATCTGGTGTTGTTTTAACTGGATGGAAAAAAATGTGGACTGAATGATACAAATGTGCTTTGGAAGAAGGTGTCCACTCTTTCTGTGATCCCTACGCCTTTTAGTAGGGGAGCACAAGAGTCAACTCATCTTATACAGCTAAATTTCTCTTCTATCTGCTCTAAGTCCCTTAAAATAAAATTCATCATTTTCCAGATATCCTGGATGCTTTCAGAACAGACAGGGAGTGTTGAAGGCCAGGCTGGATGGGGCTTTGAGCAACCTGCTCTAGTGGGAGGTGTCCCTGCCCAGGGCAAACTGCATGATCTTTAAGGTCCCTTCCAACTCGAACCATTCTATGATTTACCTAGGCAAGCAGGCAGACTTGATTCTTCATCATTTTGGCCAACACAGAAGAAAAATCTACAGCTCCATCAGAATAGCTTATGAAAGCACAAGGACTTCGTTGGTTTGCTAAGAAAGTGGAATCTGTAAAACGGTGCCTCCTGAAGCAACCCAAGCTATCCTGGGAAGCAGTGTTTCAGAAGCAGATTCTTTCCTTTTTTTTCCTAAGTCTAACCAGCAACCTGTAGTAAAGGTTTTCTAAAAAGCAGCATTTTAACGACTACAGCAAGTCCTCAATGAAAAATCTGTGTATAAAGGCACAGCAGCTGCTGGCTGCTTCAGTAAGCAGCGAGCGAGCCTGACCCATTATTACATTTCAGTGCAGAGGGAGCCGAAAATTTTAGATTGTGTTTAGGCAGTGCTACAACTTGGCAAAAGATAAGTCCTCTACTAGGTGAGCCCTACTTGAAATGTACTCTTAAATGCTTTGTGACTTCTAATTTCTGTTTGGTAATTTAATATCTTCCCTTTCCTCCTCAAGTTTTTTGAGTGTTTCCCTGGAACTAAATTAATTTTCCACCTGCTGCTATTTCCCCTCATTTTCATTTATCTTGAGATGTCAAGATAAACAAGATCCCTTCTAAATGTAATTCTTCTTCCTTTAAGCCCAGAAGATGGTTTAACTCAAGCTGCAGGGCTTCCAGTTGTTAAGGTGAAGTTCTTCAAAAACAAGACACCCAAAAAAGCAGGGAACAGTGCTTTGTCAGTGCTTGGCAATACCTTGGTACTGGAATGTTTCTGTCTTCTTTGAAATTATGGATCCACCTATCTCTGTGGAGCAAACCAGCTCTGTGGACCACTGGAGAGTTTACTTCACAAGTAAACGTTACTTGAAAACACACACACAAAAATGAAGAGAATAATCTAAAAATGCTCATTCTTCAGGAGTGGATTAGTGTATGGATTAGTCAGCTGTATAATTCATCTTTTCTTCGTCCTGTTCCCAGATACCTATATCTCACTCCTAGCAATCAGGGAGAGTTTGGCTGTGTTTTGAATCTGCTGGTCAGCTGCAGGCAGTCTGTGTTGTTGCTTATAGATGTAGTTGGCCTGAGTCAAAGCATCTTGGCTTACCTGTCTTGACAGTAAGATGTCTGCGAGTTTTTTTCTTCTGGCCATAGGGAGATTTTTCTTCTGTGCTCGTATCTTGAGTCAAACAGCTTTATGAGTCTTAACATCAGGCCAAAATCGGGTTTCTGTGACATTATTGTAATCAATGCAAATAAATACTTAATGGGTGGGTGTCAAAAGGAAGGGACCAATCTGTTTTTAGTGGTGCCCAGTGACAGGACAAGAGGAAATGGGCACAAACTTTATCATAAGAAGTTCCATCTCAACATGAGGAGGAGCTTCATTTTGAGGGTGGCAGCTCTGGAGCTCTGGAAGAGGCTGCCCAGAGAGGTGGTGGAGTCTCCATCTCTGGAGACATTCTTAATGCACCTGGACAAGTTCCTGCTCTGGGTGGACCTGCTTTGGCGGGGGGTTGAACTAGATTGTCCCTTTCAACCCCATATCATTCCGTGACTCTTGCAGTTGAACTGCTTCTGTGATTCTGAAGTGAATGTTCATGTGTGACTGACTATTCGGGTAGAATCATTTAATGATAACTTTAAAACAGTTCAGTACTAACTCCAGGAGTTGAAGGTTCATATATTAATTTCAAACTTTGCAAGACTGTCTTGGAAATTCTCATTACTGGACAGAAGTACAAATAATTTTTTCCATACGTCTCCAGGTGAGGCAGTGAAACATGGTATGTGACAGCAGTGGCCATGACTGAAAGCTAAAAGCACGTCCTGGGCATTTAAATGGATCTCAGAAGGGATTGTTCAGGAGGAAGAGAAGTCAGGCTCTGGTCTTCGTTGTAGCTGGGGGTCTCTTCCAGCTAGACCTTTAGAGCAGAAAGATGGTTCCTTCTCAACTATCAAACAACCAGTAATGAAAGAGTTAAAGCAGTCCATAAAAGCAAATTCTGGTACATTTTGAAGTCCCCAAAACATACCAACTGTTGACAAAATTAGCATTTCCTGGGAATTCACATCTTCATCCCAAGTCCCTCAGAATGAAGGCACATAAGACAACTGTAAATATTTGGGTTAAAAAATAGCTGTTGCTGGAGAGAGAATTGTTATCTTTAGGTTTTAATTAATTCTTATCAGTTAAAAGATAATTAGAAAGTAATTGTGTTCTTGTGAAGTAGCCATTGTCTGGTTTTTGAAGTAACATGTAGCTTTCAAAGGAATTCTGTAAGTCCTAAGAAAACCTTTGATCTGTTGTGGATGGGGGAGACATCATGGCTGCTTGGAACGTGTATTTCCAATCCAAGAAAAAGCGTCTAAATTAAATACACTTTGTCAAATGAACAAATACAACTTGAGGAAACAGGCAAGCTTTTGGGTGCAATATTCTGGTCTTTTCTCTATTCCCTCTATTTTTTAACAAGCTGAAATTTCTGCTGCTTTAACTGAACAATGTAGTGAATAAAGTGAATGAAGAAGTTTCTGCTTGATGAGGGGTGAATAGATTGCTCTTTATTCTTCTTGCCAAGGAGTTAATTACTACATTGCTACAGTTGGTCTTTAAGAGTTGTACTCTTAAAAGCAGTCTGCTGCTAAATAGAGGATTTGGTGGTTTTTTTTTTTTCTTCTGAGAGAACAATAAGTTCTGTGGAAGAGACAAAGGTAGCAAGAAAAATATCTGTTTCTAAAAGATATTCGACTTTATCGCTTTCATCATAAGCTGGTAGATGCATTTGTTTCAGTTGGCCCTTGAAGGGAAGGAAATTAAAGCATTGTAAATGTACAGGAGTGAAAATGCTGTGATCCTGCAACGTGCGAGCAGTTATGCAGCAACACGGGTGTTCCAAAATTATATTTTTGATTAAGATATCGTGTGCTAAGTGTTGGCTGAACGATAGTTCTAACTGGCTCCTGGTAGGTATTCAGGGGCCTAAAATCTTCCTCAATTTATGAGTAAGATTTTAGTTCAACAAAATGCCATAGAATCTGGGTGTCATAGAATCTGTAGGGTACTGAAATGCAGACCAGGGAATAGTCAGGTGTTCTTAAATTGGAAAATGGCATTACGGGGGTTAATGCTGCACTGGAGTTCCAAAACTCTATGCTGTATTTCCCAGTCAAGGTATTTCCAACGTGGATATATATGATTATATGTATTTCTCCAGAGTAGCCTGGATTTTAAATGTGATTTTTTTTATTTTTTTCCTGAGCATTACTCTCTCCTTCTATATTTTGATTTTCATATTTAAGGAAAGCTGCTGGATTTCTTGTTGCTTGATTTGGTTTGGTTGTTTTTTTTTTTTAATTACCTCAATGCATTTATTTCCTATAAAATTAGTAAAAATTATTTAAAAACAGAAGAAAAGGTAAAGTCCAATTTATACGGGGCACTTAGTGGCAGCTGGTTTTGCCTTTGGAAGTAAAACACAGGGATGACATGCTGAATTCTCTGTAAGAACACAGTAACACTGTCCTGTAGCCTCCAAAAGGTATAAGAATGACAATGGGTCAAATCTTGCCTCTCTTATTAAAAATCTTTGTCTAGGATTGCTTGTATTTATATCCCCATCTCTTAAGACTTGAGCAGATGCTGAGTTCTGTATTTTTTCACCTCTCGTACAGAAAATCTCAATTACAAAGGCTTATCACTTCTTTTGTTTTTATTTTAGTCTCATCAAGATTTTCTGCGTCCTGCTTTCCACTTTATAGCTTTCACTGTCACATGGAAAACCACATGTATTATTCCAGTGCACAGAATTCAATTTTCTCCCATCTTGTACTGCTTCAATGACTCCAGTCTTAATTCTGCTTTATAAAAAAGAAAAAAAGAATCTTCTGAAGTATTACATGAGCCCATGCATTCCTTTGTCACTTGATGTGACAGCTGAATAGAGGAACACGTGCCCACGGGCACTCCGCTTTATTCCAACCTGTTAATACAGAGAGCGATTTAGTGCCATTACACTGCTATGAAACCATATTTGATGCAAGTAAGCAATAATTATTCCACATTTACTCACCCTCACTTCTTTGCCTTGAGGAAAAATGTAGAAATCTCAAATGAGTGCTAACAAAAAGAAAAAAAATCTAGTGGAAAGGCTTCAAATAATAATGTTTGTTTGGTTTTTTTTCTTGTTGTTGAAAGAGGGAGTATTACAATTTTAAAGAAAAATATTTTAATGACATAAAGAAGAAATTGAAGAGTATTGTAACAGAATTAGCTACTTATACTTTTAATGTAAAAATTCAATGTAAGAAGTTACGTTCTAAACTGCTGTAGAAGGAAAAAATGTTGAATTCAGAAGTAAATGCTTAAGCGTTATCCAAACTAGCCATCCGTCTTGAGATACAAATGGGATTTTTCCAAACATCTTTTTTAAAATTGCTTTTTGCTGTGATCGTGTTGAATTTCTCATAGAAAATGAATTCTCGTTTTTAAACAGTTACAGTTACAACTGCCTTCTTGAGACACAGGCACCTGTCAAAGTAAAAGTTATCCAAATACCACTTCTATTGCCTTTTAAACAATTTAATGGAATTTTCACAGACAATATCTATGCATGTTGTTTAAAAATAAATAGGATTAAATATTTGCCTGGTATACAACTCGTAGCAAAGCCTGTTCTGGTGGAAGTGAAATGACTGTCTTTTCAGTGCCAGGGCCTTATGTGATATTACTAACCTCCTGTCTTGAAACGTTAAATGCCTCATTGATCTGTTTTGCCTTTTGAATTAGCATTTTAAATGTCTTTCTCACCCATCTACACACAGACATGCACACACCCTTTGGCAAATGTAATGTGATTGGTGTTTATTTCATTAAGAACTGCAATCAAACATAGAATCATAGAATGGTTAGAGTTGGAAGGGAGCTTAAAGATCATGGAGTTCCAATCCCCCTGCCATGGGCAGGGACACCTCCCCCTAGAGCCGGTTGCTCCAAGCCCCATCCCAAAAGATGAACCCAAAAGATTTAATCTGTAGAAAAACAAGCTAAAGCACTGATGTACTTGCGTGTTGTTATTATATTTGGGTTGGGTTTTGTAGTGCAGCCTCTGCCCACCAGATAGTTTTGTAACCCGGAGATAAAATTCACGCCATAGTCCAGTACATTTATTTTTTTTTAATTAGGACACTTTTTAAACAATTTCTCTTGCGATTGCATGTTAGCCAGCAATAGTCCTGTGCGCTCTCTGCCATTTTAACGTGGTCCCATTTTGCTAATGAAGTTCAAGCTGCTCGTATCAGAGCCATGCCATCGTACCGAAGTGATTGTGTCATTACTTTTGGAATTTTAGTAGAATCCTAGCAGCGTTCTCGGGTAACTTCATTCTTATTGGCAGGTATCTTGTATGACAGTAACGTTTAACTAAAATATCCGTCCCTTTTTATACTCCGGCTCTTTTGGTAATCTTTAAAGCAAGAAGAAAGACTAAATGGATTAAAGCGCAGGGGATATCAAATGAATGTTTCATCCATCCTATTCATAAAGCTCATTGCACAGTCTTACAAGCCTGACTCTTGCCATTTCAGAACGACAGTCTTTTTAACTTGCTCGATGGTACAACATGTGCGGAATAATGTAAAACATTAGAAGATGTAAGATCACGCTGACAAGAAGAAGAAAAATTTCAAAGAATTACTTGATTTCCACGTAAAGTAAATCATTCTTCCTCAATTTATCTTCTGTTTGAAGTTCTATTGAGCTTTCCTAGTGAAAATGCCATATATCCTAGAACACCTTTGGTTTAGATACAAGGGGCAGTTCCTCAATCTTCTCTGTTCTTTCTCTTTATTCTTTCTGTTTGTCTGGTACAGTCTTCACTTCCAGAGGCTACACAAGCATGAGCTCCTCTGTCAGCCACGCAGCTTTAACATCTCAGTTTCACAAGCAGAAAAACAGTATGCAGAGACAGTTTATTTTAGTAGAGCAAAAGGAAACGTTTCTGAGACTGTTCTCTGAGCACTGAGGCCAGCTGGCATCTAACATCCAGTTGCCCACACCACTGTTCTCTCCTGCCTGCTGACATGCACCAAGCTACCTATTGGGAAAGGCCTCTGACCCATCCCAGGTCCAAGGCATGGCTGTTCTCTAAAAGATGGCTAGCTGCCCTCATCCAAAGCCATGCCAGCAACAATGACAACAATCACAGAATCATAGAATTGTCAAGGTTGGGATGGACCTTCCAGATCTAGTCCAACTGTCAACCTAACTCTGATTGAAAACCATCACCAAACCATGTCTCTAAGCTCTATGTCAACCCATCTTTTGAATACCTCCAGGGCTGGTGCCTCAACCTCTTCCCTGGGCAGCCCATTCGAAGGCTTAAGAATCCTTTCAGTGGCAAACGTTGTTCATAATATCCAATCTGAACCTCTCCTGTCTCATCTTCCTCCCCTGTCCCAACCTTCCTCTTGTCCCATCATCTGTGACTTGATGTAGCCCACCTGGCTACACCATCATTTCAGGGAGTTGCAGAGAGCAAGGTCTCCTCTCAGCCTCCTCTTCTCCAGGATGAATGTCCCCAGCTCCCTCAGCCTCTCCTCTCTAAGGCTTAC
Organism: Pedionomus torquatus; assembly: GCA_013398155.1. NCBI lineage: Eukaryota > Metazoa > Chordata > Aves > Charadriiformes > Pedionomidae > Pedionomus > Pedionomus torquatus. Next base: position 41,214 of record VZRU01009366.1, on the reverse strand, counting down.
TCTCCAGACCACTCACCCCCTCTGTTGCCCTTTTCTGGACCCGCTCCAGCCCCTCAATGTCTTTTTTGTGGAAAGGGGCCCAAACTGGACCCAGCACTGGAGGTGGGGCCTCACCAGTGCCCAGTACAGGGGGACAATCATCATCTCCTGAGTCCTACTCCCCACACTGTTCCTGATCCAAGCCAGGATGCTGGTGGCCTTCTTGCTCCCCTGGGCACACTGTTGGCTCATGGTCAGCCCACAGTTGACCCAACACCCCCAGGTCCTTTTCTGCCAGGCAGCTCCAGCCACTCTGCCCCAGGCCTGTAGCACTGCAGGGGGCTGTTGGGATCTTTGTCTAAATTAACATTACATAAGGATGAAGTTCTAAAATCCTGCAACGTTTTTTGTAACACTGCTTAGTAAGTTAACACAGGCAAAGCCAGAGGGGTTAACTGGTTTGACCCTAGAAAAAGTAAGAGAAAGGTTGAAATTAAATTTGTGCTCTTGGTTCCTAGTCCTGTACTTATTCCTTCCAACACCACCGTCTTTTTCACTCATGATTAATACACTGTCTGTTGGATTAGCAGTTCAGGGATGTGTCTCTTAATATGCTATACACACTGTGAAAGTGCACTCTTTCTCAAAGAATTTGTCAATCCTCTTTTCTGGAATTCGTTATGTAAGTTGAATACAGCATATTATTTCCAACACCCCCTCCTACCTACTCGCCCATTAACAGGATTAATAAAAGGAGTTTGACTATCGATTGTTGTGTAATTCTTCATAAAATGTAGGCAGTAAAAGCACTTTGAGTATAGCTCTGTTGGCATTTTTTTTTTGTGGGGGGGAATACCCTGGTAAGGTATTGTTTTCATTGTTTTTACAACTTCACCATCTGGAGTTGAAGCAAACTGTATCAGATTACGGCTACTGAAGGAATGTTCCATCTAAATGACTCTGTCAGCACAGATGAGCGCTGGCGTTTCATCAATGCCCATAGAACACCTTCCTTTGGCTCAGTCTCTTGTCATCTGTGCACGGGTCATCTTTGCTTTTTTGAGCAACCACAGAAACTTGGAACAAAGAGGAAAATCTCTTTTAAGCAGGCTGCGAGTTGTTAAGAGCACAATCTAGAAGTCTGTCGTGGTACAAAGGGGGACACAAAAGCATCAGCAGCGGAGCAGGGCTGGGAAGCCTCTGAATAGTTGTGTGTCTGTGCAGGATTTCCCACAGCGGGGGAATTGCACGCTTGTTGTCCCACGAGATGCTCTTTGCGTTGTCTTGTGTGGGCAGAGCTGCCTTCCGAATGATGGGAAGGAAAACATGTCTCTAGCGAGGCAAACCAGGCTGTTTTGAGAAGCTCCACAAGAGCTGGCAGCCCAGAAAACCACGTGTATCCTGGGCCACATCAAAAGAAGTGTGGCCAGCAGGTCACGGGATGCGATTCTCCCCCTCTATTCTGCTCTGGTGAGACCCCACTTGGAGTCCTGTGTCCAGCTCTGGAGTCCTCCACAGAGAAAGGACATGGACCTGTTGGAACAGGTCCAGTGGAGGGCCACAAATGTGATGAGAGGGATGGCGCACCTCTGCCATGAGGATGGGCTGAGGGAGCTGGGGCTGTTCAGCCTGGAGAAGACAAGGCTCCGGAGAGACCTTGGAGCAGCCTTCCAGGATCTGAAGGGAACCTACAGGAGAGCTGGGGAGTGACTCTGTGTGGAAGTGGCGTGACAGGACAAGGAGTAATGGTTTCAAATTGAAAGAGGGGAGATAGAGATTGGATATTAGGAAGATATTCTTCACTGTGAGGGTGGCGAGTCACTGGAAGAGGTTGCCCAGAGAAGCAGTGGCTGCCCCATCCCTGGAGGGGTTCAAGGACAGACTGGATGGGGCTTGGAGCAACCTGGTCTGGTGGGAGGTGTCCCTGCCCAGGGCAGGGGGGTTGGAACTGAATGATCTTTAAGGTCCCTTTCAACTCTAACCATTCTGTGATTTTATTTAAGAGCTGCACTTACTGGGGAGAAAAGAAACCACCAGCAGAAGTGCTCCCAAGAGTTGCTGTAAAATATTCACCTAACAATATGAATGGCGTGTGGCATTTTTGGCAGTTAGAACAGCTGCTTCCCTCAGCTTATTTTGCTTTTATTGGATCATCTGTAACAAACCCTGTGCTCAGGAGAGCTGGCTAGTAGCTCGGCACTCTTAATTTACAAAAGTTATCCATGTCTCCTGTCACATTCAACTTTGCTGGAATGTGGCAGGAGCTTGCAAAAGTCACCCAGACTTCAAGAGAAACCGACTTCTGCTGAACACTACCTGGGTGGAAACATAAAATATTTATTCTCTTGAAATAAGGAACTCGATCATTCACTCACTTTATATATTCCTCACCGTGTAAGCATTCCTCTAGGTGCTCCTTTCTCTGTTAAATACAATTATTTGGTCTAGCACTGCCAAGAGTAAAAAGAGTTGCTTACACTATTTTCAGTAATGCGGATGATGGCCATAACGTTTGAAGAAAAGAATGAAAGAATTATTTTGGAGTTGAAACTCAGGCAAATCTATAAAAAATTAACTTCTTGCCTGAGAGTTTCGGAGCAAGTCCAATCGCAGACAGAGATCTGATGGGGTTTTTTGAGCTGTGCAAGTGGGGAGGAACTTTGTAGCTCTGGTACTGATATTTAAAATAAGGAAGCAAAACCGATTGTGAAGGGCAGTTTGAAAAGTTAGTAGTTAAAAGCAATAAATCACAACTCAGCACAAGCCATGCTAATCTGCTGGCAGGAGAATGTCTGCTGGGCAGCTGAAGCAAACAGCAAATGCCAAGTGATGTGCAAGCCTCTCTTATTTTTTAGTACCAGCTCTCCCATTTTTGAGCTGAAGCTGCAATACTAGAGGGTCTTTGTGCTACTGCTGTTACAAACTGCCCTGACCAAAGCGTGCTGTTGGATCTCATCAACCTCCCCTTCTGCACGGAGATGCGTGGGGCATGTTTGCACATCAGCAAACGTGCTGTTATTAAGGGTGCAAATGTTATTCCTTGTGTACTCACACACAGGCTGTTTGAGGCTTATAGGACTTTCTATATCCTCTTTTATAAAGAGAGTAATATTACATGTGGGATATCTCAGGGATAGAAACAACCAAAAGTAATGGGTTTGTAAGATTGCAGACAATTTCCTAATTATACGAACAACTTGCATTTTCCTCTATTTTAGCCTGACTAAATGACACTGAAAGGACCAAGTGAGTCCAAACTCTGGCCCAGTTGAGGAGCACTCAAGGATGTGTAGCTTGAGGAAGACTTTAGTGCAGATTACTTGTAAGTTTTCAGTACACATTTACAAGTTGTAGTTCCCTATGAACTGCAAAATGTTACCACTGGTAGAAAAAAAATTGAAGCCAGCCTCATATATTTGCATGTGCATCCCTTAGCAGCAGTCACTGCTACTCATCTGTGTGACAGTTGTCTCTTAAGTCTTCTTAAGGTCAGTCTGTTAAGTCTTATTTCCTTGCTGTATTCGCCCGCACAACTTTACAGATACAACATGGAATAGAGAAGTGCAATGCCTGTCTTGCCCGTCTACTTTGTGGACAGCAGGATTTTAATGGTGTTTATCGTGTCTGAATTCCTCACCTGGACTCGCTCACCCGTATTCCTTTTAGACCTCAAATGGTTTTCCAGCTTTCTTCATCTTACACCTCTGCAAGATGTTGCTTTTTAAGGCTCCCATTCAACACTTTGCACTCAATTTCTTCAAATCTAACGCTACCCAATACGGTAAAAGACAGCAGTGATCCAGCTTCACAGTCTCTGACATTTCAAGTCACTAGGTCGATTCTGTGCGAAAATACCTTTCTTTTAACAATCTCCCTCAATAATATTTTTCTCTTTGTCTGCTGGCATAGTATCTTCTATCCCTAAATTGCTCAGATTCAGCTTACAGCTTTCAATACATGAAAGCAACCTATCATTCAGTATCTAGCGATCCATCAGAATTTGTCATATTTATTTTTCCTGGTAAAAGCTGTTTCGTGTGATTATGAAGGGCTTGCCAAATGTATTAATTAAGTAATTTTCTTCTACGCTATAATTAGGCTGGCACTTCCTAAAGAAATTCAGTTTTACAGTCTAGTAGAACTAGAATAGTCTGAATAGCTTAAAAAATTGGTTAATTTTTCATAAGTAGATGGACTCACAAAAACTTCAGAAATCTGAAGCATTATTAATAATTTAATGCAAATAAATAATGTACCCTGTATCAAGTTCTGCAAGAGACCTGGAACAGTTTTGCACCCACATCATGGAATCCTGAGACGAGCGCACCCATAGTAGGTATGTGTGTCTGAAGGCAGATGGGGAAGGGCAAAACTGCGGAGAAGTTTCTTTCTCAAGGAGATTTGTTCAGATGAGGGAAGGGAAGGCTAGGGATGGTTTGCAGCGATGGAATTTTACAGCTTCATTTCGCCCATCTGCACACCAGAGGCAGTTGATGATGAGTGAAGGCAACCACCCGTATTTCCAGTAGGAGGCATGCGGCGGGGGGGCACCCAGAAGGGAACTGAGAAATGCTGGCAGTCCTGTGGAGGGCAAATGAACAGGAACCAGGTGAATTTAGAGAGAGGAGTGATCTGTCCAGGAGCAATTTCTCTTCATTCTGCCTTTGAAAGAATGATCAGCTCTCGTCTCTGATCTCCTTTCAAGTATCTTAAAAAAAAAAAAAAACAAACTATACAATGTCCCAATATAAAGAATCATTACCTGGTTGCTTTCATAATCTGTAGCTACACTTTGGTAGAAATAAATAGACAATAAAAATGTATTTCATGCCTCTAACTACCCGTTTCCTATAACCTGTACTATTTGTTTCTCCTATGAAAACAGAACACAACGGTGTCTTTATGTTTATTTCAATCAGATTTGAAGGAGGCCACCGTAAGGAAATGGGCTTTCATTTTCTTATTTATTTTTCTGTGGAGTCGATGTTTTGGGTTTTTTTTAAAAAAAAAACAAAAACCACAAGCCAAAACAAACCAAAAAACTATGAAAAATAGCCTGAACTCAAGCTGCCTCTGCTGTCTGACGGCTGTGTCTGTTCTGTGGGGGTGTGTATGTTTTTGTACTGTGTATAAAACCAGGGTCCCACTCTCCGATTTCCCCAGCTCAATCACAGCGGGCAATAGACCATGTACGCTTCAGTATCTTCTGCTTGGCTTACTGCTTGATGCTTGGGATCAAATGCAGCATTTCATTTCCAATCTCACGGACGATGGAATAAAATCCAGAATGCCTTTCTGCAGATGTCAGAAGGGAAAGAATGGTAGACATAGGATTGCTCAGTTTTAGTTTTGTATTTTTTTTAATTGGTCATTTATTTAAAAATACTCTTTCTAAAGCTGCTCTGTTTTTTTCTATTTACCGAGCAATTTATTTATTATTTTTTTTAATTGGCACTGACTCTGTGTTTATTGATTTCTAAGAGTTATAGGAATCATTCAGAGGTTGATCAGATAGTTCAAGTCCGTAGTTCTCCACCTACCAACGCATTTCAGGATTCTATTGAACCGAGTCGGTGGGCGGATCCTTCATTGTTTTTCTTGGATGTCAGAAATAAAAGTATTTCTGTATTTATAGTACCTATTGTGAAACACTAAAATACATTACAGTTGTAACCTTCAAAAAGTTTTGGGTTTTTTGGTTTGTTTTTTTTTAGCTGAGCAGTAAAAATTTTTCAACCTTGTAATTTGGTGGTGTCGGGCAAGGGCTAGAACAAGAGCACAGAAGACAGACAGCAGCTGGATTGAAGCAGTAACAAATTCAATGGAAATAACAGAGATATTTGTGGACCTTAGCAAGCCTGATAACTTGAAGGTTTGATTTTTAGAAATAATGACATAGCAAATATTTTATAAGCAATATTCATTGAACCTTCAGTGCTTCATGGTATCAAATTTATCTTAAAGGAGGTTGATTTTAATTTGAAAGAGGCAGAGAGGATATCCATCCTCATTCTAGTTCTGTGCAGTACCAGTTCTTCACTTGAACATCTATTCCCCTGGGGTGCAATTACCCCTGATTTTCTGGGTTCTAAGTTGGAGAGCAATCAGACTTACTTAACTTTATGCACTGATGTGTTGACCAGAGTCAACATTTTAGATCTCATGACTGAGGCACAAAAAGGTGCATGAAGAAGGTTATTATTTTGAGTGAGAGCGCCTGACCAGTCTCTTGCTCAGATTGGGAATTTGAGAGTAGCTGGAAGCACTCTGCTGCTACCTGGGGATCATTAATAGAAACTGAACAACTGCAATTTCTGTAAGCTGTAGGGGGAATAATGATAAAACATACAAATCTGGTGCATTTGAAATATGTAAAGGCTACGTAGATGGAAGTAATTTAAATGGCTTTTCAACTTTCCTTACTTAGAATTCTTTGGAATAATTAAATAAATCCTCCCGTTCAGTGTTAACTTCTTACTATGTGTGTTTGTGATTTGTTTGTTTGATGTTGAAGCAAGGGCATACATTTCTAAATATCTGTGGCAGCAGAAGCCTTTCCTAAACATACGAAGCCATTGTCCTGCTGAAGAAAACTGACATTCATTTTTAAAACTACATAGAACATCTCTAGTTTGACTGTCTCTCAAAAGTAAAGAAAAAAATGCCCTAGGCATGCAAGCTTTTCAAGCTTGCTTTTTCTTTTTCTATATTTTAAAATCTTTAGGCTATATTCTGTCATCATTTTAACACAAATACCGCTTCTGGTTTTACTTTTATGGGAAAGATAGAAGAAGGAGGCAAACAACTTCTGAATACTGTTGGCGTTAGTCTGTGCTTTAGCTTCAATTTTTCTTATGGCTTTTGCATAAGACTTGATGTAAACTCTCAGTGTTTGGGCAGTTTTGCTGGTGTAGGGCTCTGTCCAAATTCAGTTATCATCCCTAAGTCCGCTCAGTGAAGAAGTTCCTCCTCATGTTTAGATGGAACTTCCCATATACAAGTTTGACTTATGGCACAAGAGGAATAAGAAAGTACTCGGGAATTCATGATCGATGGGCACAATCTGCCAGAATTTTGGGGATGATAATACCCATTTAGAACTGATTGATTTTTTTTTTATTTGGCAATAATACAATAGAGAAGCAAGCTACATTGCTCCCCAGAGCCTTAGCTGGTAATATTCAGATGCACTAGCACTTTTTTCTTCAGCTGCTCAGTCATAGACTTCTGACTACATGTTGTTTGTAAGGATCAATCAGGAAAGAGGAGTGACTTCCAGCAAGTTATGTCTCCTTGAGGTCACTGCCTCCTAATTTTGTGAAGTTTCGAATTTTCAAAATGGAATATTGAATAATCTGAGGGAGTGCTTTTCAGGCAAACTTTAACATTACTGAAAGATTAATTCAGTGTCTGAAGTTAGGTTAGTCTGGGGGGAAAAAATAATTGCAGTGGAAAATGTTGAAGAAATTGTAGATAATAGAAAGGTAAATGTCTCTCCTGGGTTTCATCAGGCAGCAAGTGCAGGGCCTTCCCTGGGCTTTGTCTATCCACAAGTCTGCCAGCAGGTGCTCATGTAGAGCTTTGCAGCCGGGAGAGAGGAGGCTGGAGGAAGGCTCTGCCCTTGCAGCATGTGTGCCTGGGCACACATCACAGCACCAGAGCCGGTTTCTGATGTCTCTAGAGGGAGCAGAACTTCCCAAGGACTATCTGGCACAATGCTCTGATGTGTACTGCTCCTATCCAGGCCATTAGAGATTATTTCTTATCTGAATGTCTTCCTTTGATATTTCATTGAAGATATTGTACGTTTCTCAGCACAATTACTGTGCTAAAGCTTTTAGCTTAAAGGGAAGAGGATCCTGCCTGTGGGTTCCTCCCAGCAGGGTTGGTGTCATCTTTGGTCTCTCAAAAACACTTAACCCATCAGGGCTGAAGGGATGCCCTGCCTGGGTTTGAAACAGGAGTCGATTGTCCTCATAGCGACTGCAGTTTTTGGGGCTCTGCTGAAGTGGAAAAATGTTGCTTCTAATTCTACTGCAAGGATGAGGAATTTGATAGAGTCGGTTCAGCTGTGTCCTCTCACACAGTTCGTTCCATCTATTTTGATGGTGAGTGCTTTAGAGAAAGTCTGTAGTCAAGACACCTCTAAACTGTATTCTTACTCATAATTTGAGCTTGAGAAAACTTTATTTTGCACAGACCAGACCTTTTCTAGAATTAGAACATCAGGTTTTAAGGACTTGCATCGCACTCATATCAGCAGCTCGCTCTGTTTAATCAAAACTCAGAGATTTAGTTTATTTATTTGGCATTTTCACCTGGAACAGAGGCAGAATCACTGCACAGCGGTACTTGAACTACTTATTAAGAGAACTGGTGATGGTGCATGCTCTGTGGCGTCTTGCACGAGAACTTCTTATTGTGGTCAGCATCCCTGCTTTCGCTCTAGTGCTGCATCTGCTATGGGTGGGTGTCCCTAGGGGTCAGCCTGCAGTTAGTTTTGAGTGGAACCCTTTTTTCGAGAAGTCAATTTGTCTGAAAGAAAGAAGTTATCTAATTTAGAATGAGGAGTAACTCTGGAAATCAGCTTTCCTCATCTAAAATTTGAGTTACAGTTTTACTTTGGATTATTTTAAGCAGACAAAATATACCTTTTGTGAATTCCTGAACATTTGGAAAAAGTTGTCCCTCGACCGTAATTTTTATTTGTCATTTGGACACCTAGGGAATTGTTTTTCCATTTTAAATAAAATTTTTTAAAAACTCCCCTGGAAATCTATTCTTCAGCTACCTAGGTAATTTTGCTGATTCTTGTCAATGAATAACATTTCTGTTTGTGTTTATTCTCTCCAGAAGTAGGTCAGTCAGTGCTGAGAAACAATTCACTGTGATCATGGAAGTAATTTGGCTGTAACCTCTTACAACACTTTAGAATTATTCCAAAAATTGCTAACTTCATTTTCCAGGTGAATCACAGGTGAAATACAAGTCCTGAGGTCTTCTTAAATACTTCTTGCTCAAATGAGAGTGAATCAAGTAAAAATTATAGCTCTCCTGTGATATTCACAATGCTGTCTTGTGCATTATCTGTCACAAATATTTTGAGTGTTGTTGACAGGTAATCCCTGTTTTGTCACGGAGGTAGACTTGAAATAATTAATTTTAAAATTGCTAGGCAGATAAAATCAGTTGTGGCAATTTTGTGCTCTGTTCCAGTGGTGTATTTGGTGGATAGCCATGGCCAGACCAAGGGAATGCCTTCTTGAGGAGCGCTGCAGAACTCACTTTGTTCCCTGCAGACCCAGGGGTGGCAGCTGGGAGAAATGGGATGCAGAGATGTTGCCAGGGATCCCATTGCTTTGGACCACCCACTGGGTCTTGCCAGGCATGGAAAGGATAGAATCATAGAATCGTTTAGGTTAGAAGTTCAGTTTTGGGATCCCCAGTGTAAGAAAGACCATGGAAGGTCAACAAGGTGGTGACAGGGTTGCAGCACACAGTGATGAAACTAAGAGAATTTGGTTTCTTCATCCGTGAGAAGACTGAAAGGAGACCTTACTGCTGTCTACAACAACCTAAAGAGAGGGTGCAGAGAAGACGGAGGCAGACTCTTCTTTCAGATGCACTGAGATAGGCCAAGAGGCAATGGACACCGGTTACAACCTGGAAAGTTCTGGTTTCAATGCACCAAAAAGCTTTGTTACTGTGAGGGTGATCAAAACACTGCAACACGTTGCTCAGAGAGGTTGCAGCTTCTCCATCCTGGGACGTGCTGACTTGGTCACATCCTGGACACAGCCCTGAACAGCTTGATCTAGATGGACCTCCTTTGAGGAGAAGCTTTGACTAGATGATTTCTGGAAGTCCCTCTCAAACTGAATCATCCTGTGACTCTGTGAGAATAAAATAATAATTAAAACTTTATTAATGTTATAAAGTGACTTAATTTTCCTAAAGAAGGGGATAAATACTGAGAAGTGTCAAAAGCAAATTTTGGATGATAAATCAGACCTCTAAGGAGAGCTAATACGCTGAAATTCCACACTTTAGAAAGAATATAACTGTTGTGCAACTTCCCTTTACTCAGCGGTAAAACGAAGATGGAAATGAGAAACGAAAAGAGATACATAGAGCAAATGGAATAAAAGACATACGGATGGGAGTTAACAGAAAGTACATCTTATGGAGTATAGCGTGTTCCAGGAAAAAAAAAAAGGGAAAGAAAAAAAAAGAAAAAATAAGTGATCAATCCTAGGAATGAAGTTGTCCTCCTGTAGGGGATGAAGGTTAAGTTCTCAGCGGTGCTAGTACAAAATAAAATAATAATAAAAAAATGTATTTACTTCTGCTTTATATTTGCATAGGAACGGGATAATATGCTTTTGCCACAGTAAGATGATAAAACACACTGTATTTGTTCACAGTCAAAGGTGAATTAAACAACCAGTATCAGTGCTTGGAAGAGGTCAGAGAAGTTGCAGGGCGAGAGATGTGAAAAAATCTGGAAGAAAATATTTTTTCCTCTTCTTTTATCTCCCACAGAACCTTTTCTAGCTTTATAAAAAGATCTACACCCCTGTAGTAATTACTTGCCTATTGAGACTAAATCTTATTTACTTTAAGAGTGAGGAATGCTTTATGAATAATTTATTTAAACCTTGACAGTATTTAAGAAGTACTTATGCATGCTTATTACTTCCAAATATAACTAAGTGTGAAAGGTGGAGCTGTGCTGAGCTTCAAAATTTGTATGTGGAGGTTTTTGTATTTCTAAAACAGCAGGGGAAGAAAAATTGAAAACACACTATAGCTGGTCTGAAACAAACCCCATTTGCTGTATTTATCGGACTTAAAACCTGTAGGTCTGTTGTTACAATACAGCTACAAAAATTACTGAGGTTCTGAGATGTTACTTTTGCAAAGTAAGTTAATTGTTCTTTGCTTTATGTTTAAATCATAAATTATTTCTAAAATAGACTGTTAATACACACTACTCTCTCAAGTTTGGGGTTGGGGAATTTTTTTTGTCTGTTTTATTGTTTTTTAAAAAAAAAAGGCAATTGAAGAGGTGCACTTCATCTCCCTTTATTTTTCTCAGGGACTTTTCTCCAGTCCCCTGTTTGCTGGTTTCAAGCTCTTTGAAGCTTGGATATTAGGGAAAAAAAATTCCACGGAAAGGGTTATGCAGCCTTGGACTGGGCTGCCCAGGGAAGGGGTTGAGGCCCCGTCCCTGGAGGTATTTAAAAGATGGGTTGAGTTAGCGCTTAGAGACATGGTTTTGTGATGGTTTTTATCAGTTAGGTTGATGATTGGACTAGATGGCCTCAAAGGTCCCTTCAGCCTAAACAATTCTATGATTCTCGTGCAGACACAATATGTCTTTGCTCTGACATAGCTGCCTGGCTGTGAAGATCCCAACTGAAATGAAGTCAGAATAACTACAAACATATTGCTAGGTCAGTCTGAGTGTTTTTAAGTATGACTGGAAAAGCATTCCTTCAGTAAATGAGGGCAGAAAGACAGGCAAAAAAAGATTATGATATAATCCTAAAAATCTCATTTTCTTTGTAAAGCAGAATTAGCGAGTGGATTTTTTTAACCGATGTGCTTAAATATGTTTATCAATGTGTGTTATTGTGTATGGTGTACGGTAGAACTTCTGGTGCTGAACTTGCATTCCTGTAGCAAACCTCTCTGACTCTTTCCTGAGGTATTTTCTTTCTTAGCTTAACTGACCAGAAGAAGAACAAATTTTGTGTCAAATCGTTCATAGGTCTTCTAAGCGATTTCTTTAATGATGCTTCAAATAGTCAATAACAACAGTCGGATGAGGTTCAAATGCTCCAGCAGAGAAGACACTAGAAAGAAATAACACAAATGGAACAGTGGCCTTTTCCCAGTAAGTTACCAGGTTACATTCAGCCGCTTCTACTGCCCAAATGAGTTTACTCATGAGCTGTCTTTATGCTCTTACATTATTATAACCTTATTGAAAAAATACAGTAGTGGAACTTTATGTAGCTCATTAAAGGTATTAAATTATTGCTGGGTTACTTCCTAACACCAAAAGGTCTTATAAGAGGCGACAGCAAGTCAGAGTGGAATAGTGATTTGTTTTGACAAGTGACAGTGCTTTTTATGCATTGGAACATCACTAGAGTCATTACAGTTATTATTTTGGCTTCCAGATTATACCTTGTATGTCTAGAACTTAAGAGTTACTTAATACATTAATGTAGAACTTAATTACTTTAATATTTCGATAGTTTCACAACATGTTTTTATTTATGTGTAAAATGAAAAGGGAAAAGAATGCAAGCAAGAAAAATGGGGGAGTTTTTAAAATAGAGTTTCTCTGAAATGAAACAAATTTGGCTTTAAAAATTAATTTTTATTGATTGATGAATTTTAAAAAAAAAAAAAGGCAGAGTTGGAAGGTTGTTTGTTTGTTTTAATATGAGATAAAAGCAAAATTAAACCATCCGCAATGAGCATTTTCCCTTGGTCAGTGGGTCATAGTAGGTGAAATACCATTTTCCTTGCATGGAGTAACAAGCCCTGGAGAAACCCTTTCCAGCATGTTCAGACATAGATGATGAAGTAACAAGAACAAAAGCACAGCTCTAAAAGCTTGTATGCAAAGCAATTAGGAGCCACACTACAGTCTCTAGGCAGAGCCTTTCCTTTAAGTGGATGCAGAAAGTTAAGGTATGGCTGAAGTACAGTTCCAGTAGAAAAGGCACACTCCTTATTATTTTGTGGAATGAAGGAGGTTAAATTCCACAGCTGTTTCATACCGTGAAGGCAATGGCAGAAAACCTGTTAAATCTGTAAGTAAGCTATTGTCTATAAACTTACATTCCAATTAAAAAAAAACAAAACATCAACAACATGATAAAATAGTTGTCTGGTTTAGTTGTCTTCCTGTAAACTACTAAAATATTTACATGCCAATAGAATCAATCCATCTGTCTTTTATATATATATATATTTATGCATCTCTGTTTATGTGTAAGTATATCTACGTACACACACATCTGGTTTTGTATAGTTTTCATTTCCTATAAATAAGCTTTCAGCTTCATCCAAACCTCTTCGCAACATACTCCTTTTTGCTGCAAGTCAAAATACAGTTACAGCATAAAAAAAAAGAGAAATATTTGAAGTCGGAGGGAGCTAAGGGTACATATTCAGAAACCCAAGATACTTTGACAAACGTACATTCTTAACTTTGGCGTGGAGGGTGCACCGTGCAGCATTCACTGCGGTTTGCTTCTGTGCCCAGGTTGCCTAAATTCATGGAAATAATCTCTTCTTATACACTGGAGGTTAATTTGGTTGCCCAATGATCTACGCCCGACTGAGTCAGCGTAACTAACAGCTTCCTGCACTAGACATCAGTCTGCGAGCAAGTAGCCCAAGAACAATCTCATACGATGCTGCAGTGTTGCTGGAAGCCATTAGCACACACCAAGTGTAAATAACCGAGGAGTCGGAAGGAAAAAATACATCAGATGCGGCCAAGTGATTTCAGAGATGCTGGCGACAGAAAGAGTTCTGCTGTCTAAGAGCTAAAGCGCTCAGTTGCAGTTGAAATACAAACTCAGGAAAGACTAGAAATACAAAGTTCTGGAAAAAAAAAAAAAAAAAAAAGAGCTGGCAAATGAGGCGAAAGTAGCAGAAATGGAATCGTTAATATAACAGAGTAATTGACCCGCACTACCAGGAAGAGAATTCTTTAGAGAAAACTGCTGAGCTGATCAAAAATGAATGGGATGTCAGGTGCCTGAAGTCAACTACTTAAAAAGTGTACATGCTGAAGAATCTCGTTCTTTTTTCCTACTGAAAAAAGCAAAACCTGAGGAAATGGCAGTTGTAGAGCAAAACCTTTAATTCTTAAAGAATAATTTATATATTTCCATGTTGTACTTAGACGTACAAACAAGAGCTAGTGGTTAATGGTTTTGATGAGGGAGCAAAAATCATGTGCAAACACTTGACCTTCAGAAGAATAGTATAGAGCCCTATAAATACCATTGCTTTTTGACTGTTTGTTTTTTTGTTTTTTTTTTTTAAGTTAAATCACCACCTCTAAATCTCCACCTTCCTGTAAATGTTCATTAGGAAATATGATGGGTTAGGTTCTTCTGTGCTGCGGGATCTTCCTGAGCTGTGGCAGAATGCCCTGAAGAGGGCACAGGGCTGTAGCAGCTTATCCAGCCTCCTTGTGTAACAAGGGACAGCAACGGAGCATCTGGAGGCTGTCTGGATGCCGGTACACGGCTATCTCATCTGGGGCAGACGTGTCAGATGCTTAACGATAAATAGGCTCAAATAAATGGATATGAAGTTGCATGGTTCTTTAAGCTAAATGTTTTTATTTTCTAATTTGGCCTCCTTAAGGAATCCGTGGGATATTCTGTAGCATCTTGCTGATGGAGAAACAAATTTTGCGCCGTCTCTTAAAACATCGTGGGGCTGGACAATTCCATCACGTATCTTAACAGTTGTCGTACCTCCAAAATAGGAATTTTAGGACATTTAGGGCTCACACGACCCAGATTGCTGATAAATACAATGTAGAAGATCATCATCTAAAATCCGCCGGTTCTGTTCACTAGAGGAGGGCAGTAAATCAAAAGGTGATAGTCTGCCTGCTTCAAATTCCCCTATTTCATGTTCTGCAACAGCGTTTGTTGTAGTTGCATTTAGCTGTTGTCTCTATACTTGGTGTTTGTTTTAGGAATGAGAAATGGTATCAGGATGTGGCAGATGATATGCAAGCAGTTCACGAGGCATGGTGAAAGTTAAAATAGTACGTGCATATAGAAAATTATCTTTGTATATGATTTTAACGAGTGTATTACACAAGCATCTAGGGGATATAATTAAGGCTTTTCTTATAATGGCTTATAATCAAAATAATGGCCCAAAGAGCTAAAGATGAACTTTTGTCTCGCAACCTGAGGACTCTGGAATAGAGTGAAATCAAAGAGTATCTTCTAGTTAAACTGTGGGCTTTTCATTAGTGAGTTAGCATCGGAGACATAGCCTCAATCTATGAAACATGACTAAGAATATAGCAAAGAATAGAAAACAATTTGGCAAACAGTCGTCAGAGAAAAGTCAATCAGTTTGAAATAGACTGAGCAGCAGTTTGCAATATTAGACAGCCTGTGACCTTTTAATATCTATTGCTGATCATGCCTTGAACGCTTAAAATGAAATGCCATCCTTTGTCATGGCATACACAATGCCATACAGAAACTGATTGCGTTTTGGTGTGTGGGTTTTTTAATCTTTAAAATCAATGTGGAAATATCTTTTTCTCTAAGATCAGAGTGCAACTTTCAGGTTTGCTTTTCTGAGTAATTAAGGGCTGCAGCTAAATCACATGCTTATCAAAACTGAAGGGGAGCAAAAGATTATAACGTAATGAGAATTAGTTTTGATTATTTAAATTTTTCTTATAAATCTTCAAGGCAAGGATGGAGTAATGTCTTGCCCTTTTGTTGCTGTAGTGACAATGAATAAAAATTGAAGTTGAAATTTTAATGAAAGCAGTTCTAAATTCTGATCTATGATACATTATGCAAGAGTAAGTTTTGAGCAATTTAATATGGTGTAACGTGTTTAGTATGTAATATGGTTATGGTGTCTCTTTTTCATCAAAGGTAATAGTGTATCAAAATAGCAGCTATCAGATGTCATGACTGAAGAAAAATCACTGGGTATCTATTCATTGGACTGTTGACTTTCACAAAGTGTATTTTTGTAATAGGTTATATCTCTATAGGCTTTATATACGTGCACACACACATATATATAGGGTTATTAAGCCCTGGATTGGGCTGCCCAGGGAGGTGGTTGAGACCCCATCCCTGGAGGTATTTAAAAGCTGGGTTGACATAGTGCTTAGTGATGTGGTTTAGTGATAAGTTGTTGTTTTATATCAGATAGCTTGATGATTGGACTAGATGATCTCCAGAGGTTCCTTCCAGCCCAGACAATTCTAGGATTCTATGATATATAAAAGAGTGGAACAGAAAAGAGCATAAATCCATTCTTCTAAAAATGTCTACAGTTTGGTAAGCCTGTTTAGGAAATTAACAATGAGATAGAACTATTCTATATGAAGCTGTTTGCTTAATTCATTGACAGTGAGCAAAAGCTTGTGTGAGAGATCAGGTCCTCACAGTCAAGATTTTCCTCCAAAAATCAATCCTCTACAGTAACTATTTCAGTAGACTCAGATGGAAAAAGAGACATTGAACCAGCCAAATCAGAAGAGTATTACATTTTTTTAAAAATTAGTCTTCTCAGTCAGTGAAGGCAAATTTTATAGAGCATTTTGTGATACCTTTGGCCTTCGCCTGAATTCCTAGAAATGGATTGATGTTACTTGGGGTTGCTGGTCTATTGCCTGTTGTGCCTACATGGAGAAAGAGGAAAATGTAAGGGAAATATGATCTGAACAAACTGCTGATAATACAGACAGGGCCCCTCCTTCTTATTGACCATAAAAATAGAAGTTTGAAATACGTGTTGGAGTCTGTTTCAGAAACACTAAAGAAAATGGATGGAGTGGGTGACAAAACATGCATGTTCTTTATGACATAGAAATCTTAACCCAAGATGATTAAACTTGCTGCTTCTGCACTTGACAGGGTTTAATAAAAATGGAGAAACATAATGTCTCTTTTGAAGAGACAACGCAGTGAAATTCAAAGAAGTCAAAGTTAGAATTTACTGTCAAGGAGTGGAGCACTAGTTGAAAATAGACCCTCTTTTCATCAAGCTTCCAACTCAGTATTCTGGCAGCAATAAAATGTCTGGTCTGCCAAAAAAAAAAAAAAAAAACAACCAAAAAACCAAAAACCTAGAAGCTCCCCATTATTTTAACTCTTCTTTTTCCTAAATACCAGGATTTTCTGCATTTCTTAATGATATTGTAGTAGATGTATATAGACCTGCAACCAGTGGCACTGGACACCGTACAAAGGGACATGATTGCAAGTAGGAAATACGGCTTCCTTTTACAGAAATATCAAATCTTCCTTATGTCCAATGGTTTATTTTAGCAAAGAGACTTGGGCAATGTTAGAGCAAAAAAGTAAGTATTTTTCCTGAAACCTAATGTACTGAAACTTGTTAAAATTACTTCATATCATACAGCCTGGAGCAGTTTCAAAACTTGTTCAAGTGTTAAAGCTCTCCTTGAAGAAAGCTTAGATAGTTAAGGAGAAAAGGGGTGGGTTTTTTTTCCCTTGTAAAACTGCTGACAGTAGCCCCACTGCAATACTGAAGTACCTCATAATGCATCGTGTAGTTTGAAACTGGAGATATACCGGGGAAACTGAAAAACCAAGTGCTAGCTACCCCCTTAGATTTTGTGGAAAAGCCTGTCATTGTCAAGAAAACGTTGGCTGCACGTATAGTAGAAATTACATTTAGGAATATCATCAGCTTTTAAATAAATGCATCTCTGAGAGGAAGTAAAATTTTGAATAAAGAAATAATACAAATAATAATAGCATAGGAATGTAATAGTCTGCTACAACACTCTCTGTTAAGTCTAAGACATGTAAAAATTTATATTAGAGGTGTGTATGAAAGACTTCCAAATCCCAACTTGAGAATTGCGTTCTAACTAAACAATAGAAGTGCCTGTCCTTTACTTTTTCCTTTAATTGAAAATGTTAATTCTTGCCTGTGTCATTGCAGCTTCCATTCATATTCATTAAGGGATTTCCTGTTGTCCATTGATATCACAGCAATTTTCTTACCCCCTGGTATTTCTCCTTGCTTTCCTGCCCTCTTGGCTTTTTCGTCCTCCTTACCTGCAGAAATCATCCCAGTGACCACAACCCCATTAGTAGGTAGTTCTCTGAGGCATCTCCTTTTTACCTTCCTTGACTTTCAGCCATATGCTGTACCTTCAGTAGCAGCCTCACTTCCAAATAATTGCACCCTCCTTCCCTCGTTTCTCAAGAATTTTCATTCATCTCTTCACCTGTAGAAGTCCCGTCTCAGCTTCATGTTCTGGTGTCAGGGGTGTGAAAAGAAGAGAATGATCCTTGGGAAACAAAGTCTGTCTAGGCCCAATCTCACACCTCAGTGGTTCGTGTGTTCATATAAATATTTATACATTATATATATGTAAGATTTTCCTTTTTGAGTGCAGAAACCTGCTTCATTCATCTGATCTCTCTAACACAATCAAATTCATCTGTGATATGACTACCAAGATCACCTTCTGTACATGCTGATGAAGAAACCTAGGTTGCACTTTGAATCACAGAAGCACAGAATGCTCTGGGGTTGGAAGGGACCTCTGGAGATATCTAGTCCAACCCCCTGCCAAAGCAGGTTGCACAGGAACGTGTCCAGGTGGGTTTAAAATGTCTCCAGAGATGGAGACTCCATCTCCTCTCTGGGCAGCTTCTTCCAGGGCTCTGCCACCCTCAAAGAAAAGTTCTTCCTCGTGTTTAGATGGAACATGTTATGGTGAGGTTTGTGCCCATCTCCTCTTGTCCTGTCACTGGGAAAACTGAAAAAAGACTGGCTCCTTCCTCTTGACGCCCATCCTTGAAGTATTTATAGGTGTTGATAAATACTTAAAGAATCTTAAAGCAGAATCCTCTTTGTGCTTTCCCCTGTTGAACTTGTTGTTCTTTGCAAAGTTTTGGCTTTTTTTTTTTTGGCTCTCTACACAGCTTAGGATTTTTTAGAGCAAGGGAAGTCCACTTAGTGTTAGAGATAAGAGCTGCCTCTTATCTCTAGGCATCTGGAAGTAAATAAGAGGGAAAACATGCCTCTAGATTGTTATTTCTTTTAGATTTCCCGCTGTTTGCTTAAGGCAACGGCGGTGTTCATCCTTGCTCCAAACTGGGTTTATTGCAAACCCTGTCTGCGGGCAAATCTCAGTGAGGGGAAAGAACCACTGCTGCTGCTGCTCGTAGTGCTGCTGCTGCTGTTGAAAATTCTGTTACTGGCGCAAATGAGGATGTTTTGAATACGGGGAATTGGCTGGGAGGAGAGCGGGAAGCCTCTGTTTTGTGGTGCTGGGACGGGCTCGCAGGGGGAGCGCCCCGAGTCGGGGAAAACGGAGCTGAAGTTAAAGGCGGGTTGAGAGAGACCCTCCCGGCGGCGTCACGTGAGGGAGGCGCGGGGCGGCAGTCACGTGAGGGCGTCACGTGAGGGAGCCGCGGGGCGGCAGTCACGTGAGGGCACCGCGTGAGGGAGGCGCGGGGCGGCAGTCACGTGAGGGCACCGCGTGAGGGAGCCGCGGGGCGGAAGTCACGTGACGAACAGCGTGAGGGAGGCGCGAGGCGGAAGTCACGTGAGGGCTCTACGTGAGGGCGGCGCGAGGCGGCAGTTACGGGAGGGCACCAGGTGTGGGAGGCGCG
>VZRU01009366.1:3319-21251 GCA_013398155.1 Pedionomus torquatus | reverse complement strand
TATGAATGTCACGAGGCTGTGGCCAGCTCGGCCCTGCAGCGTGAGGCGGGCACACGGGGGCAACGTGAGGGGAACAGGCGCAGGAGAAGTAGCCAGCAGAGATTAGGCCCTTCCCCTCCCGGCAGAAGAACGTGGCCGGGACACACGGCGAGGAAGAACGCGGGGATTCAGCCTGAGCTCCCGCGCCTGGAGAAGGGGAGAGGTGGCTGAGGACTGGAGGAAGGGAAACACCGCTCCGGTCTGCAAAAAGGAGGACCCGTGGAGCAAGGGGCCGATTAGTCTCACCTCTGTCCCTGGTAATGGAGTGACTCGTTTGAGATGTCGTCCTCAAAGAGCAGAAGGTCATTGGAAGCAGTCAACACGGACTTACCAAAGGTAAATCACGCTTCACCAATCAGATAGACTTCTGTGGTGTTGTAACAGGATGGCTGAATGAGGGCAGGGCAGCAGATGTTATCTACCCTGACTTCAGCATGGCTTTGGGCACTGTCTCCCATAACATCCTCCTCAGGAACCCGAGGAAGTTGGGGCTAGAGGAGGGTGCAGAGAGATGGATTGAGAACTAGCTGTGTGACAGGACTTAGAGGGTTGTGATTAGTGGAGCAGGGTCAGGTTGGAGGCCTGTCACCAGTGGCGTCCCTCAAGGGTCAATACTCGGCCTAGTCCTGGTCAACATATTCATCAGTGGTTGGATGAGGGGATTGAGTGTGTCCTCAGCAAGTTCACTGATGATACCAAACAGGGAGGGCTGTGCCACCATCCTGTGTGACCTGGACAGGCTGGAGAGCTGGGCAGAGAAAAACATCTCCAAGTTCCCCTTGAACATAAGGAGGAACTTCTTTGGTGTGAGGGTGTCAGAGCCCTGGCAGAGGCTGCCCAGGGAGGGTGTGGAGTCCCCTTCTCTGGAGACCTTCAAGCCCCTCCTGGATGCAGTCCTGAGGGATGTGCTCTGGGCAACCCTGCTTTAGCAGGGGAGTGGGACTGGAGGATCTCGAGAGGTCCCTTCCAACTTTGACAATTCCCTGATTTCTGTGATATTTGATTTTTTTTTTAGATTTAGGCAAGAAAAATTGCAAATATTTGTTTAAATTACTTCATATTAATCACACAAAAAACATACTTTTGGCTTCTAACGTATCAGGCGTTTTTATGCTAGCAAAACAAACTAATTTTCAGGCATCAAGATGGTTTTCTCACTTTGTGAATAGAGCCTACTTGTTCCTAGTGCATCAAAAGTTGAAAACTACTGGAGTAGGTGTTTGAACATGAATTAAACATCAAACGATCTGGTATTTGACAACTGTTGTGTTTAATTTTCTGTAACTGTGATCGAAGCTACAGCTAGCCGTCTGACAGAAATACATTTCCTTGTTTGTTGAAGCATTCTGACACAATCCAATCATAAAACTTACCTAATCTTTCCAAAGTTAAATTATAGAATATTTTTAATTTTATTTTTCAGTTAAAAATATATAAGCGTAGGGAAGGGATCGTTCTAGAGACCTCTTAGGTGATAATATCCTGTTGCGTGCTAGTAACTGCGTAGTATGAATCCTCACAGAGGTGAAATCTAGCTGAGAGAGGCTGAGCTTTCTTAGCCTTGCTAACTGTATTTGAAGTTTATGTCAGAATTTCACCCCTGCTGCTGGTCAGAAACCTTTCCCCAACTTCTGTCCTAATTTTAGTAATGAATATATGATAATGGTTGTGTCTTTTATCATGTTTTTCCTTTTGTCTCACTGGCATTTACTTTATTACATTTTTTTAATAAACAGGAGTCATAAGTTTTTTTCCTTTTCTCTTTGCATTCCTGTGGTTCTCTGGTAAGGCAGATTTTCTGTTTCCTTGCTTGTTCTGAGCATTTTTTCTATAATTCTTTAATTATTTCTTTTCTATAATTCTATAAATTTTATTTTCACTTTAATTTTTTAGGGCTATAAAGATGGAACTGCCCATACAACAAAAAGCGAAGTTTTCTGGTGCCTCATTACACTGACATTAATATTTACTTATTTCTGCCAGAGGATAAAAAAAAGGTTTTAAACATATCAAGTTGCAATACGTGAAGATGAAGTTTGCTTTTCCTGTTGCAGTGTAGCAGGCACTTCGTAGAATGAAACACAACAATCTAAGCATGGCCATAATTATTCAGATGAAAGGTCCATGTGTTGTGTCTCTCACATTGTTCATAAGGAAATGCTTGGGAAAACATAAAAATAGAGGAAGTGTGTACTGTGCTTCTAGCCCCTAAGAGCTTCTGCTCAAAGACTTCTTGAGTCACATGTGGTGGTGTGTATTTAGGAACCCTCAGTGGATCCTTTCTTGTGTGTTTTCTCAGCTTCCATTTGTAGTCCCACACAGGCCTTTAGTATCCACAGCTTTTGTTGTGTTAAGTTTTATAGGTCACTGCCCATTTGCGGAGTTTCATCCCTTTCTGATTGCTTTGAACCGAACTTGATTTGGCGCCCAGTGTGTCTTTGCTCAGGAAGAGCCTGTGTAAAGTTGATTCCTCCTACACTCCCTACACATTCCTTGTGATTCCATAGATGTTCTTCATATTTATTAAGTAATTAAGAAGTAATTAATTTTCCAGGTTGAAGAGTCATAGATTATTCAGTTGCTTCTCATGCAAAAGTTTCATTCCTTGCCTCTTTTATGTCCTTTTTGAGATGAAGGAAGTAGAACTTTGCATTATTTTCAAACTGTAGATGAACCGTCATTTACAGTGGCATAACTGTATTTTCTCTAGTCCTGTACTAGCATTTCATTTACTTTTTAACTGCTACTGAGTATTGAGCTGACTGTTTCATGGAACTGCTTAATATAATCTAAGGTCTCTCTTCTGAATAGTAGAGTTCATCGTTATTATGTGAAATTAGGATAGACTTTTCCCCATGTGGCATTTTACATTTATCTACACTTAATTCCAGTCATTCAGGCTCAATAGACGTATTCTGCAGCAGTTCTTTACGGTGCTTTCTCACCCTTACTGCTCATGCTACTTAATTCAGTACCGTCAGCAAGCTTTCTTATCTCTCTGCTTACCCGCTTTTCTCTATAGTTTATGAACATGCTGAACACTCCAGGTTTAGGAGTTTAGAAAAGGAGTAGGAGTTTAGCCTAATTCTGCTTAAGTGTGTGCACGAGACCCTGCTTGGAGTCCTGTGTTCAGCTCTGGAGTCCTCATGGGGCTTGGAGCATCCTGCTCTGGTGGGAGGTGTCCCTGCCCAGGGCAGAGGGGTTGAAACTGGATGATCTTTAAGGTCCCTTCCAACTCTAACCATTCTGTGATATTAAGTCTATGATTAAGATGTTCTTAATGTTCTGTAACGAATTTGTACTCCTGCTTCTTGCTTCTTCCTTGTTTAGGATTGAACCAGTAATGGTAGATGCAGGGTGACTGCCTTCAGTCCGCTCTCTGGCCTTTACAGTAGCGGTTGGTTTCATATGTTTTGTTATGACAACCAGCAAAAGTAAGGTTTCCTCAAGTGCTGTAATTCCAGTGAGAACATCAGTACTGGAGATAGACAACGTAAAGCTGTTATGAAGGCCAGCATAGTCGTCTGCTGCTTGAGATAGCTTGCAAAAAAATAAATTCAATACTGTCTATAAACATGTTGTTTAATTTTTCACTCTCTGCATCTCTTAGGGATAGAGAATGTTCATCATTTTGCATACATCAATGCAAGTGCAATTCAACTTAGTACTGACATATAGTTTAATTGGCTTTAAAATGGAATTTTGGGTTTTGAGTGCTAATTTTCAGGTAATGACTTTCTAATTGATTTTCTTTTTATTAAGGTCCATTGATTCATTCCCTTCAATGAAACTCAGTCGGCTTCCCAGGAGACTTTATGAAAAGCTGCTGAAAACAAGGAGCTATCACTGCTGCTTTCTTCCCACCTTGCTTTACTCTGTGTGCTGTCTAAAGCATATTCTTACACTCTTCTCTAAGCAAGCTTAGAATAATAAGGCTAAACAATTTTATTGTGTATCGGTATGAAATGAGCTCTTTGAAACAAAAGCCAATTGTGACATTCTTCCTAAAAGCTAGATATTTACCATGGCCTCTGATATATTAATGCAACAGCTGTTTTAACACATGTACCAGAGTTATTCTAAGCAGTAAGCTCGGATCACATAGAGATTATATGAACTGATGTTTTTTCAGAAAAAAGGAATGATGATTTTTAAATGGAAGTGTGAGCCATTGTGTTACCATACTGATTGTGTCATTAAGTCACAGGTCAGTTGATATGAAGCCCGCTGGAGACTGCATGAACGTTTTCTGTTACAGTACGATATAACCATCCCAGCTAGACAATAATGCACAATGTGAGTGATAATTGGAAGCCTTTTGGTGGTCTTATTTAAGAAGAGGTTATTCCCTGATGTTTAAGACAGTGACATAGCAAGAGAATGAATTCAACAAAAACTGAATGGAAACCCATGCTATTTTCTTAGTTTCATTTTATGCATCCATTGGAGGAAGAAGAGGAGGGAGAGGGAAGCTAGTGTCTTTAAAAGAAAGCCTGTAGGGATTTTGTGAGCCAGGTCACGTTATCATTCTGCAAGCTGACCCAAATTGCTGGTTTTGATTAATGATCTGATGATTTTGATATTATAGAAGTATAGCCAGTGTTTTCTCATCGTAGTTTGCCAGGTTCTTGCAAGGAAGAATTTATTCATGATAGTGATCCGTTCTTTAATGGCGAACTAAAGGTGTAATGAGATGTAGTGACTAGATGAATAAACCAGAGAAAGCCCAAGTATTTTTAACACAGAATGTAAGTATCCATTGGAAGAGCTTCTGTAGCAGTGTGATAGGTACGGTTTTCCACTCCTTTCAGTTTTGAACTCAAGACCAAATAACCTTATGAATGTTACACGATAGCTCAGACTGAGAACTCTTTACTTGAAGGATTGCATGGTAGTCTGTAGTCTGTGTCTACTGAGCTCCAGAGTAGATTATCATAATTCTCCCTTCTGGCCACAAAAGTCAATGAGTCTGTCATTTGATTTATTTTTCACTTCTTAAGTGAGCAGGGATGTAAAGGTAGTGCAAGAATTGTTTGTAAGGTATCAGAACATAAAAAATAGCCAATTAATTCTCAGGAACCACTTAAAATCTCCATTTTGCAGACAGAATGAGTTTCAGAGACATTACTCAAGTTCCCACAGTAAGTAAGCAATAAAGCACAAGACCAGCAGTCATTCCTGCTCTGCTCATACTACTAGGATTTTCACAAAGCTTTAGCAAATGGCTGTAAAGACATTTCCTGCAGGTGCCTCCTGTGATGCTATAGACAAAGAGAGTAACAGTATGATAGACTCTTCCTTCTGAAGAACTCCACATTTGTTTGGAGCCTTTGCAAGAACGTTTTTAAAATCCTCTCAAGCCATAAATGAATTAGGGTGGATAAATAAATGACAGGGGAGGTGAAAGATAGGGAGATCCTGTTTCCTTTGTCCTTCCACTCTTCCTTCCTAAACTAACCACAAAGAGTAATTCTGGTTTCTGTCATATTAGCTGTAGAGGGGATATACCAGAGGGGTGTATACCAAGGAATATACCAGACTGATAAATAGCAACAAGATCATGATATCTTCATTATGAAAGCAACACAGCAAAGAACAGCAACGTTGGTGTGATGCAGCTTTGCAAAAAAGAGTATGGGAGAAGATGCACTGTGTGTCTACTAAACTTTTCCTGAGCAATTCGGGGCTTTGAGTAGGAACAAAACCACACCCCACCTTTTCTGTGCTGCTGCCAATTCTTATCACAGGCAAGTAGATCATGTAGGGGAAATGTAGGGCCTCAGTATTAAAGCTTTTTGTACATGAGAGTTTCCGTCTCCTGAACAGGAAAACCCATGAGGCTACTCTCTGCACAGGTTTTGCTCTGTTGACCTCCAACTCTTCCTTTCATTCTGTGACCGTAGAGACCCTCAGCCCTGCTCAGCAATAGATTCAAGGGACTGCCATGACCTCTCGCTAAACTCAAAACGTCACCACTTCCTTGGCCAGGGAAGCATGTGTCCTGGCTGCCAGATAGCTCCTCCAGAAATACCTGGGTTGGATAAAATAACTCATGGTGCATTAGGAAAAAAAAACAAAAACCAAACCAAAACACAGCTAGTGTTCAATTGACTTTAGATGTTTACTCCTCTAAGATTTATAACATAGCTGAAAATTAAGTTTAAGAAATTTCTCTTGGAAGCAAGTAAGGCCATTAAATCACTTTACTGTTCGTTTTATGAATAAGTATAAGAATAAGAAAGAATAAGTAGACAGGTGATAAAAATTATAAAATCCTTCCCCCAAGTTATTGTTTTTGGAATAAATTCCCTTTGCTGATTATTAAAGAAGAATTTTGATACATGGAAGTCCTCTGATTTCAGATGCTAACAGCTGTTTTAGGGCATTTAACCTAAAATATTTCTTACAGTTACTTTCAGAACAGTACCTGATGTAAACCTGAATGAGGCAAAATTATAGGGAAATTAGAGGCATGTTATCTCTGTGAAAGGAAAAAATGTAACTCCTGAAAGAGTACAGTTGAAAAAGAGGTAATGGGATGAAATTGCATTACTTGCTTAAGAACAAAAATATAACCTTCAATACTGTCCTTCGTTAAGACATTGATGGTTTACTAAATTCCCAGGGTTTCCATTCATAGATTTCTTCTTACTCCAAATTTCTGTTACGGGTATCAGGCACTTTCTGCATGAAGGCTGAGTTGCCATTCAGTGTTGTCAGAATACACTTAAGCAGATACTCAAAGATTCTGCACTCCTTCCCAAATCCTTCTATTGGTTTTATCTTAGCAGAGGGAGGAGAAAAAAAAAGTTAACTGAAGAAATCCCTGGAGAAAGAGGTAACTTGTACCAATTCATAGACTCCTTTGCACATTCCTTTATAAAATATTCTTGTGGCTTTTTGGTATAATTTAAAAAGGCCAGGTAGTTAAAACTGCCCGTATTTCCCTAGAAAGGCACACGGCTTTTAGATGCAAGTTGAAGGACAGGCAGGCATGTTTGAAGACTGTCATGTATTGCAATTCTGCCTTTGGAGATTTCCTAGTAATTTTGCTTTGATTGGTTTGAAAGGATTATTCTACTGAGTCCTACTCCAGGTGTTCTTCCTGAGACAAGAATTTGGGGCTTTAAGTTTTTCTTAAAATTCTTTGTTTGGAGCCCTTTTAGACTTGCTGTGAGTTTCAGAAAGGATCCGTGTTGATGTTTGTTATGTTAATATTTGATTTAGACTTGATCCTGGGCCACAGAGCGAAAGGTTTTAAACTTGTGATCCTCCATCAAGAAGATGCAGACTTAAAGGCAGTGATTTTCAGTGTATGGGTTGTGCCTAGGGCAAATAGGAAAAAAGGAAAGGAAAATGGTTAGAGATTTCCTGTATCCTGATTATCACTGATTACTGCATCAGCTGGTGGAATGTTTGATTTTAGTGCCTGCAGATGGTTTTAGATAAGCTCTTTTTATTTTCTTCCCTCTTGACGTGTTCAGAGAGTACTACAGCTACAAACAGAAACTGAGACCACTTATGGGTGTTAGACGGTAGAAGTAATTATTTTCTTTTTCCCCCGTTTTTTCTCTAGATGTCATCTGCTCAATCTTGACCTGATGTTATATACAATTATTTTGTTCCTTACGTAAATGTGGGAGCTTGGAAGCATACAAGAATGAAACAAAAGACACAGAACTATATTAGGTGCATACTTTCCAATTTTCTATAGTTTTTAAGGCATTTTGAATGTTCTAATGTGGTTTAAGGACAGCTAAGGATGTGTTTAAAGTAAGCTTATTGTTTTGTTGTTACCCAGTGCTTACCATTATGACAAAGTCCACTTGAGTTATGAGGAATTAGAAATGCTATTTGCGATTTAGTGTAATTCTAGTATTCCACAGATAATGCAAGTACACCGGGAAAAAAAACCAATGTTATTTAATTTTTGTCTTCAAATTTTGTATGTTTTTATGCCCATATGCAATATTAACTTCAAACTTGAAACACTTACTAGACAATTACCAGACTTTATTCCCCATTTTTTTTCTTCATCTTGATTTACAGTTGTATTCCTGTAACAAGCTATTTCAGTTCTGGCACATGTTTTGGTTCAGGGTTGTTTCTTGCACACTGATACTTTAGGCAGAATTATTGTGGTCTGAAAATTAGTCTTTGGACGTTTCTGTGATTTCACATTGGAATAAAAACCACTCATAACTGAGAATTGTTTATCTTAAAAATTGACTATCCTGATTTCCTCATCACTCAAAGGGAAAGAATATGAAAAGAGCAAATACGGTCATTTCAACTCACAGTGACAAATTGATGTCAAAATGAAGGTTTTCTATCAAGGACAGAAAACATTGTTTATATTAATGTTTAACCAGTTAAGAGCTCAGAAGCTTTCCTTTTTCAGTTCTGATGTCCTTACTGAGCATAGACATTTCTGAACAGGACTTAAAGTAAGTAATGGTGTTGCTACTACTTGTTGGTTTGCAAAATTTTACATAAATAACCCAGTAGAGTAATGGAGCAGAGATACAAGAAGCTTTGAGACCAGAGAGGTCCAAAAGGAATAAATACTGTTCTGAACATGACTTGAAAGCGATTTTAATAGCATCAAAGTGGGTGAAAATTGCCAATTACATCAATACTAAAGAGGAAAGGAGACCAAGGACCACTCTGGGCTCCTCTGTATTTGCCCTTCTTCCCAAGGTGACAGCTCCTGGGACTGTTGAGCTCCCCAGCTCGGCAGCCAGGGATCAGACAGCTCTCGATGTCATTTTTTCAGTAGTGATTGTTGTTGTGTTCAGTTAGTTTAGAAACACATTCTTCCTGTCTCTTGCTCATTCTTCAGAAGATGTAGCAAAAGTAATTTTTGACTATTAATGAATGAAACCTCTCAGGTCCCTGGGAGGAAAGCAGGCTTTATTCCAGCGGTATAACCATTTCACACTGGGTTTTGTATTCTTTTTCTATGAATGTGAATCAGTCACTAGGCAACTTTTGCAACTTTTGTTGATTATATTCTCCATTTTGTAGAATACATTTATATTACAGCCAGGAAAATTTATGTTTTACTGTGTAGCCAGTGAAGAGTAGCAAGCTTTTAATTTAGTTCCTATCTCCCACTTTGCTTCACTGACCACAAAAGGCTCAGATTTCTAATTTAGGTGCCTATGAGAATACTTGACTAAGTACTTAATAAGTATTATTTTATTTTTACAACCCCATAAAACAAATGAATTTTTAGTCCCTCTTTTCTACACGGAACTGAGACAGTGAAAGATTAAGTCAAAACAACCTAATGATTTTGTANCTCCAATTCTTTCATCTTCTGATCTTCTGTTATAAATATATGACTGGTTTTTTTTTTTTTTTTTTTTTTTTTTTAAATTACTTCTCTGGCATTATGTGGGAGCTGTCACAAAGAGAATCTAGCTCCTGCGCTATATGGAACGCCCTCTACCTTACCTTCATGAAAGACAGCCTGTTCCCACCTGGCAGAGCACAGACCACACTCTGCCCATGCTTCACTTCGTTACGCAGATTAAGGATCTATGTACCCAGGTGGACATAAAGGCCACCAGCATCCTGGCCTGGAGTAGGACTTGGGAGGGGATCGTCCCCCTGTCCTGGGCACTGATGAGGTCCCACCTCGAGTGCTGGGTCCAGTTTGGGGCCCCTTCCCACAAAAAAAAAAAGACATTGAGGGGCTGGAGCGGGTCCAGAGAAGGGCAGTGGAGCTGGTGAGGGGTCTGGAGAATAAGCCTGATGAGGAGAAGCTGAGGGAGCTGGAGGTGTTCATCCTGGATAAGAGAAGGCTGAGGGAGGACCTTCTCAATCTCTCCAACTCCCTGGAAGGAGGATGTAGCCAGGTGTGGGTCGGTCTCTTCTGGAGATCAGGAATAATTTTTACGCTGAAAGGGAAGCCTTGGAATAGGCTGCCTTAGGAGGTGGTTGAGGCCACATCTCTGGAGGGATTTAAAAGCCATGTTGAGATAGTGCTCTGTGCCACTGTTTAGTGATGGTTTTTTATCAGAGTTAGGTTGATGGTTGGACTAGATGATCTGGAAGGTCCCTTCCGACCTAGACAATTGTATGATTCTGTGATACTGGTCTTACTCGTTATGAAACCCCAAGTTATCCGTGAAGTTGGTCTGCCCTGGGACCTCTTATGTCTTAGGAGTTAAAAATCTGTTTAGTTTGTTTAAGACTAAGAGCATCGTAATGATTACTCCCAAACATGTTAAGGAGTTTTTACTAATGATGTGAGTAGTTGATCTTGACAGTAAAGACGTAACTTTATTCAGTGGCTGGAAGGCTGTATTTTCAGCAAATTCAATCTAGGTATAAATCAAGGTCATCTGTTTTTGCTGTTGAACAGAAATACGACTAAATATGGGGAAAAAAAACCTACGCCAAAACCTCAAGGCACTGCAGCCTCAGTTGTTCAGGGTATCATGATGGATAATAAAATTATCTCTTGGGGTATTGTATGAATCTCTGGGGAATAAATAGCATGTAATTATGGAAATAAATATCATTATATTATTCAGGAATTCATTAAGAATTTTCAGGAGACCTTAATTCTCATCCTTCAGTGTTGACTTTACTTACTATTTTTGGTCTATATTTTAGGTTTTAAAAAAATGTAAATTTTCATGATTTTCCATCATCCTAAACAAAACTTACATCGTTCAGTGGAGGGGTTGAAATCTCCTGCTCGTTACGCAGACGTTATCTGCTAATATTGTGAATATCAGTAGTAGAGAAGTTTCTCATGGTATGTTTGGTGTCCACTCCAAAAAGGGAGTTAGATACACGCAAGTACTCTATTTGGCACATCTCTGGAATTTTATCATAGAATCACAGATTCTGAAATAAGACCCAAGATACTGTATCTTGCTTTATGATTCCCCCAGTTCTCTGTCTTCAACTTTTAAAAACTTTCCAGAGCAATTAGTGTACAAAATTGAAACCTGTAGGAGTCATCTCTGAACAGAAGATTGAATTATCCCTTATATAATAAAAAACTTAATGTTCCTGTAGATGAGATTAAGTTCTTTTTAATTATACTAATGCTTGAGCAGGGTAAAAAATATTAGCATGTTTTGTTATAAAATCATTAGTCTTATGTTGCTGAATCATTTAGTCTTTCTTGGAGATGTGAAAGGGTAAAAAGCGACAAATAGAACATTTGGCATTTTTCTTTGAATTTTACATTATATTATACATCTATTTACAATGTGTACATGGTTACAATATCTTTTAATCATACAAAGACAGAATTCGAACCTGAAAGTAAATGCCTTAGGAGTCAGTAGAGAATTAAAGGGAGTAACGGGATCAAAATTATGGGTCTTTTTAAAAAACTCTAGGAAATATTTTGAGAATAGTAAAGATGTTTATCCAGTTATATTAAAAGCCTGTTACTAGATGTTCCTGACTTGGAGTATGCGAGTAGTTTTTCAGAAATCACTGGTGCTGCGCTTGTAACATTGCCAGCTTGCTTAACAGGGATGTGTGGTTGAGGGAGGCATGTGACTGTACTAAAATTGGGAATTATTGATATCAGTGATATTGATATCACTGATATAAGCACAGAGCATCATCAACAGGGTTATGTTTGCATTATCCACATGTTGTTAATCCTGAGCTCTTAGGAACTGGTCATTTTATAACCATGAGTCCAAGATGAGATTCTGCACTTTTTGAAGGTATCATTTGGCATAAGGCAAATACCTGCTATAGCTTTTAACTGCTTTCTTTTTTTTTTCTATTTAGATACATTATTGTGTGTGTGGGGGTGATTATGAAGGATGCTACAGAAATGTTGTTTTGCCGTGTGTTTGGTTTGGTTTTAAGGAAAGAGTAAGGTATGCATGCGGTCGTGTTACTCGTACTGTTCAATAGAGAATGAAGAAGAAGAATGAAGAAGCAAAAGGTCATTACTTCCTATTACCTATTTTTACTCCACATAGCACTGAGACAGGAATGTACAGGAATTTGTCAGAAAAGAGCTAAAATTAACTGAATATCAATTTGTTGCTTTCTGGCCCATTCATTATTTTCTTTTCCCTTTCCTTTTGCAACCAGTTCTATTACCAGCTGTAGGTTTTCCTTCACCCCCCCCCTCCCTTTTTTTTTCTATAAAAAAAAAAAATTCAAGGTTTAGCCAACTCCATGTTTAACTCACCTTGGAGTCCTTAAAGGCAACCAGGTTATGTTTCCCACAGACATCTTCTGTCTGTCTCTGGATGCTTCTGTATTTTCTAATAGCACACTTTTATTAATGTGGCTTTTATGTGCAAACCCTGGTTCTGATTATGAGAGCCATTTATACAGCTATAATTCCATGGAACATAGAATCTGTAGTGTTTTCAATAACACTGTGTCAAAATAAAGCTAGAAGCCTGGGATTTTTTTTTTCATAAATTCAGACTCATAAATTATCCCTTCCTTTGCTTAAAATTCCAATAACAAAATATAACTTTTTAGAAGTATATACTTATATAAACTATATAATGAAAGTAATTTAAACAATTACTAGTAATTAAAGAAAGCTATGAAAAAAAATAGTCCTTTTTTATCTGAAAAGAAATGTCATCTTACTATTTCATGGGTTGCTCTGTTTTTACATCAAGAGCATACACTGAACTGATTTTAATACTTCTGTCTGAATAAATCATTAATTTGAATGGAGATTTCGTCACCTGAATTAAGTCAGGTGAGGAATGACTTGTTCCACTTAAGCAAGTTAAGTTCTCTGGTATACATGTGATGGTTTTTTGGGTGAAGTACAGTTTTTTTTTCTCTGCTTCACTATGAGTTGAAAGGTTGCAAATGTCTTTTTCTTCTTTTGGTTGAGCATCTGGCCCAACATGCTTTAATTTTTCCCCTCTTTGGCTAAAGTATGAAAACTTTCATTCACTTAATAACATTTCTTTTCATTCCGTCTTGAGCCTCCTGACTTCAGAGATAAATTGTTAATGCTTCGTATTTCTTTTTAATCCTGTATTGTAAAAGGCGATCAAAGCATTTTCCCCAAATGAGATTTTTGTGTTGTACTTGCTGCATTCATAAAATTGAGTACTGAATGATATTGCAAAAACTGTTCTTATACAGGAAACTAAATTTATTTTTGTCAGTTTTACCTAATTAATGCTATAAAGCATTAATGCTGTAAAGCATTAGTTTGTCACTTTACTAATGTGCTTTGCTACAATGCAAAATTTATGACAGCTTTAACATTTATAATTATTGATTAGAATATCATTGTTCTGTAAATATAGGATACAAAGTTGAGCCTGAATCTTACA
The DNA here is from genome assembly GCA_013398155.1 of Pedionomus torquatus. Classification (NCBI taxonomy): domain Eukaryota; kingdom Metazoa; phylum Chordata; class Aves; order Charadriiformes; family Pedionomidae; genus Pedionomus; species Pedionomus torquatus. Next base: position 7,905 of record VZRU01009366.1, on the reverse strand, counting down.
TTTCCCTATGTTTCTTCCAAACTTCACAAAATTTTTCATTTCTCACAGGTTCTTTGCTTATGCAAAGAAAATTATACTGAGTGTCTCTAGGGTATCTCTGCACAGTGGTGGGGCTGCAGCATATTGGTGAAGCCAAAGTGAATTTCGAAGATTGTACAGCTGCTTTTTGCTGCTGCTTCTGCTGAAGAAACCTTCTTTGCCAGAAGCTTTTTTTTTTATTATTTTTTTTAAAGCTTATTCAGTTGGATCATCAAAACATATTATCTGTCCCATAAACCTGCCCTAGTATTTTGGAAAAATACTTGGAGTTGAACAAATTTTACTGTTAAGAAAGCCAGTTGCAGAACTCTCAGTGATTACTTTTGAAAGCTCTGTTCCACATATGTTCAAAACCAGTGTTTAGAAACGTTTTGGGGGCATATTTTTTTACCTTTCTTCATTCTTATTACTTTGCTGTCCTGTGGAGCACTGCCTTTGAGAAGAGCGGTTGTTACTCACAACACTTGAAATCTTTACGTTGCAATGTGAGCTGAAACATAAAATAGTTTACAGAAGTCGGTATCCAGTACAAGAAGAGAAATGACTTGCAGAACAGAGATTTTGGAGGTGGACTAGTGAGATAGTGCTGCCCATTTCACAGACGAGTCACTTCTGCCATTTCCCCAGGTTGAATTAAAGAAAAAAATGTTTTACTCGTTAAAAGCAGAATTATGGTAATAATACTTAAGTCAGTTCATGAGATTAATAGTCTGAAAAAAATGTTTAATTTATACAGTTTTTTTTGCCTTTCTCTGAAAAGTAGTTTTGGAAAGGAGTTTCTTACATTACATTTCTGCCTTTTTTTTTTTTTTTTTTTTTTTTCCCCCAAAGTAAAAAGGAAGAGTCTCTTATGAGACTTGTGGGTCTAAATTGTATAAACACAGTTTTAAATGACAACCTGCCTTTCTGAGTCCATCTACTGTTCTTGGTCAGAAAAGGAGATTTTACACCAATGCTATATAATTCACGAACTCCTGTAAATTGATTTTTCAGCCTCGTAATGATGGATTTTGGCCTGATGTTTGCTGTTCACAGAGCGTGTATTACTGTACTGCGTTTATCTAAATGAAGGCTGTATTTTAAAGACATTGTTCTACTACAGACTAAATGGAATGCATTTTAATAATTGGGAAAACTAATGACAGACTGTCCTATTCTCTATTGACTGTGTTTATGCATTCAGCAGGTGTTACTGGATCATACTCAAATGGAAACTCTCAAAATATAAAATACCTTCTAATTTCAGCCCTAAGTCTTTTTGAGAAAGGACTGGTAAAGCACAAATTTAGAGTACAACGTTTGAGAGCTACAGAAAAAATTCTGATTTTGAGAATCAGTTTTTATCCATCAATCATTTAATCAAATAATATATTAAATACCATGCCCTCCTGTATTCAGCTTCCTTTGCCCCTAATACTTACAGGAAATCAAACAAGCAAAAAGCCAAGCAGCAAAAACCTATATTAAGAGAGTTTTGATAAGATTGTGCCTATCACAAAAATAAGACATGCCCAAACAGAATTTCCTCTTGAAACAGAGCATTAGCTTGGACACTCACTAAAACATATTTTTTTTAAAGGATCAAATTTCTTAATTGCCTCCATGAAGTTCTGTGAACAGGACTGAGAGAACAGGCTGCCATGCAACAGGATTTTTTTGTCTTCATTCAACCTCTGCTTCCCTTTGGTGTTTATTGTATTCTGTTCAGCTCAGAAGACAGAACTGTTAATTTCCTTATAAACATTTGCCAGTTTCATATCCAGGTGCTTCATAGACATTAGTTAATGTATCTTACAAGCTCAGCTACGAAGAGAGGAGTGTCATCTTCCTCATTTAGCACATTAATAGCTTCAGTACAGAAAAATTCAGGTGAATGTAGTCATTAATATCTGTCATAATATTTAAAGTCCACTGAGGAAGGGATCCCGTGGATCTTCTTTACATTTACCATTACCTAGATGTACTGTGCACTGTAGAAACTAATTATTCATCTAAGATACCCTTTTGCAATAAGTTGTATCTTGGCATGTAATTAAGTATTGCTACATCTGAATGCAAAAGACTGACTTAAATTTTGGCTCTTTCAAATTTTTGGTGATGGTATTGTGCAGTAATACTATTTACAGCCCAGTTACTTTTTTACTTTGGTTTTCATTCTACTATGGGCATTTATTATAGAACTTTACGTAGATTTATTCAGATGGCAACTGAGTGGATACTACTACTGATATTGATTCTCTTTAACAAAAATATCTTTTTCATGAGAATGCCCCAAAGTTTCTTATTTTCTAGTAATGGGTCATATTTTTTTGTTTACTTATGAGTACTCTGTTCACTGTTACAAGACACTTAAATTTATTGAAAATTATCTATGAGGAGATGTGAAAATTCTTCTGAAAATGCTGGGGTTGACTGCATGATAGTCTTTAACGTCTGCCATGAGTGAATTAATAGGTTGTCCACAAAATGATAGGACAAAACCCCTACCTATATTATGTTAACTAATAGGTATTGTTTGCTTTTAAGCTTGATGCTGTGTGGCATATTTAACAACAGGTGCAAAAGTACACACCAAATGCTCAATATTTAATTCATTGATTTTTTTTCCAATCTCCCATGTCAACTTTCCTGACTTCCAAAGTTTTATTAACCAAAAATAGGCTACAATGTGGGTGGTGGCTATGGATAGTAAAGGAACTGGACACTCGCTTTCCAGTGGGTAATCCATCAAAAGGAGTATTTTTACATTTTTATAAAATTGATAAATTAAAGGGGGGTCCCTGTCTATTGTAGGAAGCAAGTTATTCCAATGTTCCTATTTAAAGGAAAATTACTAGTGTATGCAATCTTACTGCAGAGGATGGGTATCTTCCCCAGAAAAACCACTAGGGGTTGGACACTTTTATTAACATGGTGATGACTGAGTAACAGATTGCTGATGCAAAATGGATTTCTTTCTTACCCAGCAGCACCCTTTCCATGATTTCCACTGAGACAGAGTCTCAGTGCTATTGTTTCGGTATTCTTGTGAAACTTGGTAAATCAGCTATTCATTTTGTCCCTGACACAGAAAGATTTAAACCAAACTTCACCATAACCTTGAGGCTCAGAAGACTTCACTACCAGATGTTTTTCCTGAGAACAGAACCTCTCCAGCCCTGGAGGTAGATGTAATACAATAATTTTCTTTTTTTCTTCTTTCCCTTAGGCATTTCCTGGAAATACAAACTCTGATAGTGTGGTCCGGCATGACTTACAACACCCAGTTATTGCTCGCTATGTTCGGATAGTTCCTTTGGACTGGAACGGAGAAGGCCAAATTGGGTTAAGAGTTGAAGTCTACGGCTGCTCCTATTGTAAGTTTTTCTATGCTCACCTTTTCTTTTTTTTCCCCCTAAATAATAACTGTCTTTGGATCTCAGATCAAATAAGAATCATGAGCACTTTTTACTTAGATTAAGATGTTCTAGGATTGCTAGTTATATTGCCCAGGGCCTCATGAAATATTTATTGTAACCCTAATTCTGAGTTACTATTTTGTTCTTCTCTGGAAGATGCGACGTTGGAATTTACTATGGTGCTTTGAAGTTACTCCTTTTGATCTTCATGGTTTCTTCTGCAAACAACTATTGTATAAGCTTGAATGGGCAAGTTGAGGGAAAAATGGTATTCAGGCAAATAGCATGTTGGGTCTTGAAGGGAACTGGGAAACAGGACATAATTCATTGTGTTTTGCTAGAGATAAAATTAAAGCAAAAACGTAAGAATACTATCAGAGTGGCTCAGATTGTCTAAATACGTGACATGATTCAGAGGTTTTTCCTTTAGTATTTGAATATGACTTCAGAATTTCTTTAGAAATCCAGATGAGCAATGGTACAAATGCATTTGAATTTAAGAGCAGAACCGATTATGTTTTAAGAAAAGCAAGGGCAGTTTCTAAATGCCTGTCCTTGAATTCAGTCAGGGCAGTGCTTAATGGAAGTCTACAGATCTGCAAAAAATTAAATCATGTCCCATTTCTAAGTACTTATTGCTTATGCAGTAACTGGTCTGTTGGTATTTTAGCTGGAAGGAGCTATTTCATATTTGTCTTTAAGTAACCAGAAGGAATTGGGCTGCCCCCAAAATGTTCTCAGCAGATAGCAGCAGAGCATTTGAAAAGAAAAACTAAGAATTCTCTTGTGTTAAGAGGGAGGAAAGCAGCCCTTTGGTGTGTCTGCTGGAACAGGGAGTAATGGGGACAAATGCCCAACTTGTCTTTAAATGCATGATTTGCAGCCAGATTAATTTGTCAGCTTCTGGTCAAATCTGCCCCAAATATTTGAATCTTGCCTAAATATAAAGACTACCCAATATATCATAATTATAATTTTTAAGTTTATAGATTCATATGGAATATATTATTTTATTTAGATATTTTAGAGAGCATGTTTTCAGATATAAAAATGAGCCTTTAAGTGGTAGAGTTTGGCAATTGAAGACCCAGAATGTTGCCTTTCTTTATAAGCATTCTCAGTATGGATTGTTTTCCTTCATTCCCTGTC
>VZRU01009365.1:1337-12987 GCA_013398155.1 Pedionomus torquatus | reverse complement strand
CCAACCTCAACCAGAACCCCTTGATCAATGTGCGTGACCGCCTCTTCCACGCCCTCTTCTTCAAGATGGCAGTGACCTACGCTCGACTCTTCCCACCCTCCTTCCGACGTGTCTTTGAGTTCTTCGTCCTCCTCAAGGTGAGGGGCAGCATCGTGGGGAGCACTGGACACTCCCGTTGCCTGCGGTTTGGTGCTGGGGCGTGAATTTCCTTATAAACACACAAAAACCCCCTTGGCTGTGCTAGAGGGTGTGGTCTGTGTTTGGGCCGCTGTCCCCTGGGCCCCTTATGGGAAAGACCTGAGTGGTCTTACTGGTCTGAGGTGGTGCCCACACTGCCAGAGCTCTGCCACCGTGGCAGGGAATGATAAGGAAATCCCCGAAGGGATAAGGAAAGTCAGCTCGGTGGGCAGCCGGGCTGGTGTGGCTCAGGTCCAGGGGTGCAGGTGTGGAAGGTTTCCCTTTCTGTTTCCTAGAAACTGCTCGGTTTGGATACACTGAGTGTGTGAGATATTTGATTGTTGCAGTCTTGCCCTTTCTGGAAGCGATTAATGCATGACCCCATCTTAACCCCGTTTTGTTTCAGCAGCCAGCACAGTGGCACACCTCTGCGTGCCAGGGTACAAACCTGCCTTCTTGTTGATGCGGGTGCAGGTTGGGGGACCCACGGAGAGGCCCGTCGCTGTCTGTGGGGCGAACTGTCCATGGGTGAAGTCCTGCACCGCAGCTTCTGGGCACACACTGGCACTTCTTGCCAGCGCCACTGTGGGAAATTAGATCAGGAGAAAGGGGAGATGAGCTTGCCAGGTGACAACAGCACAGTTCTGCTCTGAGTTCCTAAAATTCAGCTGCTTAAAGCAAAAAGATATTTGGGAGAATTTGTCTGATACTGCATATATACATTTTCTCCCCTCCCAATAAACGTTTAAGGTTTTAACACCTTCCCCCCTCCACCCTCCTTGTATAACTGGATTCAGGGAGGCCGGAGCGGGGCTGGTGCTGGTGGGGAGGCTGTCGGGCAGCGCGAGTGGTCTGGCCTGTAGCGGTTCCTGCTGCTGTTTGCCTTTGATCGGAGCGCTCCTGAGGAAATCGGAGCATTCACAGGGCGTCTGCAGAGAACGGCCTGCGTCCGCCTGCAGGGTTAGGAGTCAGCCAGGCTCTGGCCGCTCTCGGCTCCGTGTGCGGGGTAGGGGTGAGGTCAGAGCCCGTGGTCCCACGTGCTGCTGGTCACAAAGTCCTCCAGTTGCTCGTGGCTCTGCCAGCTTCATCGTGGCTCCTCCTGTGACGAGAGAGGTGTTTCCAATTTGCCTTCCCCAGCGTCTTCCTATGCAGCTCCTCTGCAGATGTGGTGTTTACCCATCTGTTTATTCATAGCAAATAGGTCAAGAAGGATATGTAGCAAGGACAGCTGGTTTAATTGGGAATAAGCATCTTCATGAAGTGTTTGAAGCTCAGCTGTACCGGCATTTCTCAGAACTCTCAGCTCTGAACTTTGAACAGCGCTGGGTAATGTCATGCTGGATTTGCCGTGTTCACTGCAGGGAGTCAATTTTATTAGTCTGCTTTGTTTTGCTGTGACTTTATAGCTGTTCCTTGGGGCGAGCCAGGGCATGGCAGTGGTGGTGCCCCCAGGCCCAGCTCCACCTCTGCCGTGGCCCAGTCCGTACCTCGCAGGAGCGAGCGGTGGATCTGAATGTGGAGCTGGCGGCTCTGCTGTGGGTTTGTGTCCTCTTACTCTTGTTGTGGGTTGTCTTCTGTCAGGGTTTGCTTCTCTCTGCCTTTTTGTAAAGGTGTGCGCTCTTCTCCAGGCTTCCACAGGGAGCACTTTGTGCTGAGGAGGGAATGGTTGAACGCCACGGTTGTGTTTCTGTTTCTTTCAGTGCTTTGGAGCCTCGTCACATCTTGGTGCTGTGTTTGGTTGGTTTGCAGGACGTTGTGCTGGAGCCTGCGTGTGTGACCTGTGCCTTCAGCAGGACGTGTGTCCTGCACGGGTATTGGCAGCAGCTCTGGTCTGGCGAACAGGAGGAGGTTGTTGCTGCTGTCTCTGCTGTGTTCCCCCGTTGGTGCCATAGTTCTGAAATTGCCTGATTCCGGGCTGCTTCATTTGTCCCATTTAATCTGGTGTCTTTATGGGCGAAGAAGAGGCTGTTCAGACTGGGGAGTCTATAAACAGGTCAAAGTTGGTTGGGCTGATCGGTCTCTCCTTTCTTTCCTGCTGTGTGTAGGCTCTTTTTGTGCTCTTCATCCTGGCTTACATTCACATCGCCTTCTCCCGCTCGCCCATTAACTGCTTGGAGCACGTGCGAGATAAATGGCCACGCGATGGCATCCTGCGAGTGGAAATACAGCGCAACTCCAGCCGAGCCCCCATCTTCCTGCAATTCTGTGGTGTTGAGAAGTTCCCAGGAATGGTAGTTGAATCTGCAGCTGAGGAAGAGGAGGAGGAAGAGGAGGAGATGACTGTGGATATGTTTGAAAACAGCTCGATCAAGGTAAAGGCGCGTTCCCTGTACTCGGAGGGAGATGGGAACCTGGTTGTGGGTTTGGGGAGAAATAGTTTGTTGGTGCAGTCATCTCAAGAGTGCCACAGTCCCTCTGTGATCCCTTGGTCATCTGGAGATGGAGTGTGTTCCTTGGCTTTTCTTGAGTCTTTTCATTTGGTTTGAGAGAGAACTTTGAGCCCAAAAAGGTGGCTTTTGTCCTCCTTTTGGTGGTGGAGGCCTTTGCTGAGGACACGGAGGGAACACAGAAGGGGGGAGCTGAAGTGACTGCTAACGTGGCTTTCCCTGCCGTGGTTTTCCAACAGTTTGAGCTGGATATTGAGCCCAAGGTGTTCCTCAAGCCGTCGCTGGTGAGCAGCACCGAGGCGCTGACCCACAATGAAAGCCAGGAGTTCTCGTTTAGTGAAGCGGCCACTAAAGGTATGCAGCCTCTGAGGGAGACTGTGTCCGAGTTTGAGATGCTAGCCAGAGCAGGTAAAGACACCTTACGCTGCTATCTGTGCTCTCTCCTTCCCTGCCCCTTCCCTGCACGTCCCCTTCCTTCTGGCTTCTCTGAGCACCTGCATTGTAACCTTAAATGTCTTCCCTGGCGCCTTCCCCTGCGGTTAATCGTGTCGATACTAACGACGGATCCACAGTGGTACCCATCCTTTGGCTGGAGGGAGGCTGGGAGTCGGGGATCGTCTGGGCTGTAAAATGTGCTGAAGCCTCGTGGTTTGGCTCCACCGTGCTTCCGCAGGTCGCTCAGGTGAACGCAGACCTCCCTCATCATCCTCTTCAGCTCTGCAGGGATCCCCCTGGCAGCGCACCTTCCTCCTCCTACTACCAGGGTTTGGGCTGTAGTTTGGGTCCCTGAGTCAACACCAGTACTTGGAAGAGCTAATTAATCCTGAAAGCCACCAAGCAAGTTTTATTGGATTGCGAGATACTGCATCGCTGAGGGTATCATCCTGCTTTATCCCTCCCCTTCTTCCAGCATGACTTAAGCTGCTAATGTCTCATAAACTCCAGGGGGAGACTTAGTGGCTTTGTATTATTTAAAATAGAATTCCAGTGTTGGAAAACTTCTGTTTCTAATGGTTAGGGGAAGAAATCATTTAGAAACATGGCAATTGGGTTCTTGATCTAATTCTTCCATTTAATTTGCCTGTTTCACCTACACTTCTTCCCTGGAAAGACTGGAATTCTTTGCTCTCCAGAAGTACTGGCTGTGGAGGCTTGGGAGACTGGACACTGTTCCCTTGGTCTTGCAGTGGTTTTGCTTGATGCTGATCCAGAGCTCATTAGTCCTGAATTTAAGATCGTTAAGACACGTAAGACTAGAGCGCAGTAAATATTTTTGGTGCAATACCTTTATTGATGGTTGCCTGAGCTCTGCAAGAGCCACATCGTGCAGCGCCGGGAGCGCCTGCGTTTGCTGAACGCCTGGTTGGAAATGAGCCAGGGACGGGGTGGGAAAGATGATGGTGCTGCTTCCCAGCGCAGTTAAAAAAATGCATCTCTTCAAATGGGTCCCAGATACCCGTTTTGATTGTTTTTCCTCGTTTCCCGTGCTATAAGTACATCAAATTCAGTGTTTAGACAGAAGTATTTTACTGTGGAAAAATGTTTTATGATGCACAGGGAGTCATTCTTTTGTTGATATTCAAACGCTTTATTTCCATTTGGTCTTAATACTGTTTTACACTGGAAAGGAAAGATGAAAGGAGCCTGTGTTTGCCGCCCAGGAGGCGGGATCAGGTGGGGAGGGGAGGTGGGCAGGAGAGGCAGGTACATTTTGTGTGAGTTGCTGCAGCCTTTCAGCTGTGGTGCTGCGAGACCCCGACAGCCGCCGCCTCTTGCAAGATGCCCTGTGACAGTTTTAAAGATCGGGGATTAAATTGCTTGGCTCCTGTTTATCAGGAGGTTTTGTCCTTTCAGAGATGGCATGGCAAAAAAACATCTAATTTGAACCTTTCTTTAAAAAGAAAAAGAAAAATCAAGGAAACTCTAGGCACCATTTTTTAATTGCTCCATAATTGCTCCTGCCTTTAGTTCTGGGATTTGTAATGGCAGCAGTGGCCTCTGTCTCCTGGGAAGTGCAGCGCTCCTGCCCTCTGGAGCCTCTGCTCGGTGTTCAGCAGGTGTGAAGGGTATTTTCCTGCTATTCCCTAAATAACACAGAAAGCAGAAATCGGACATAGCGGGAACGAGTGGTCTGGGACTCCCTGGGCAAAGGTGTGGGCAGATCCTGGGCAGTGTTTGACACGGCTTGGAACCTGAAGCTTTCCCAGAAGTTGCACATTAAGGACTAATGTCAAGAGAATGGGCTGCAGTTTCAAAGAAATTGATTTGTTTTAAATCGGTGGAAGGAAGCCCAGAGCCTGGGTNGGGGGCTGATTTCACCCCCGGTGCTGGGTCTCGCTCTCCGCAGTGTGGCCGCAGGAGGAGTACATCGTGGAGTACTCGCTGGAGTACGGCTTCCTGCGCCTGTCCCAGAGCACTCGCCAGCGCCTCAGCATCCCCGTCATGGTGGTGACTTTGGGTGAGTGAGGGGGCCGGCCCGCGCTGCCGCAGGGGTGGGCGAGCGCTCTGCGCAGGTACCTACGTGCCTTTCCTCCTTAGCCCTGTGGAAACTATTTATAACAGCTGATGGCGCTCATTTTCCACCTAGAGGAGCAGCTCCACGGAGGCTCCCTTGCCTTAGTAGGTCATACCCCTCCAGGAGGAGCGCTGTGAAATGGTGGAGCCTGTTTCAGGGAGCCTGGATGTTACGTCCGGCGCTTCTCTGGCCGGGGAAGGAAGAGCCTTGTGCTGGTGCTGGAGCTCTGGGCTCCGTGTGGAGCCACCACGGCGCAGGGTTGGAGCCTGGTGGCGAGAGCGGTTGTGCGTGTGTCAGGGACGGTACCGAGCAGATCTGCCTGGCACCGTCCCAGCGCCCCTGGGAGCACCAGCAGGGCATCTTCCTGGAACACAACTTCTGCTTTCGTTCTGTTAAAACCCGCCCAAGTCAGGGTTACGGTCTCAAACCTTCTCGTGCCTGTGACCTTAATTGGTCTGTAACAAGCTGTTAGTGCAGCCCTCAGAGTAGATTTCGTTACTTACTCTTAAGCAACCTGAAGTACTGCTGAGCTGGAGTGTGAAGCAGTTATCCCATATAGGTAATGGGCTGCTAAATGTCTATTTATTGACCTGGGTTTTGCAATTCAGCAGCACAAATTCCTTCATAAGTATCCTAGTAATTTACTGAAAGATTATTTGCATTCATGCTTCCTGTTTTACTTAGATTTGGGTGATTTTTACAGGCTGGTCAGCGTTTGTGCAGTGGAATGCTGTGCCAGCCTCATGAGATAGAGCTGAACAGCCTGTGCTCGTGCCTGGAGGCGTTGGCATGTCCTTGCCTCAGGAGGGTGAACAGGGACAGTGGGTCCCAGCAGTGTCGTGCTGAGCCCAGCTGATGGCTAAAAAATCTCAGCCCGGTCTCTGAGTCCTGCCAGGACTTGTTTCTGTGGGCCATTAGCTGGGGTGAGCCCAGGGAGATAGTCCAAGGCAAACTTCCTTTGTGTCTGTGACAGCCCTGGTGTCATTCCTAAGGCCTGATTGACTTTCAGCATTTTGACAGCACAGCTAGATTGGTCTGGGTGTGACATTTTCCCTCCCAGTCCTGCCCAGTTCAGTTATACTGTCAAAGGTCTGAGCGCGGACACGGGTCTGCTGGCACTTGTGTCCCTTGGGTGAGGAGAGGGCTCTGTGCTTGCCTCCGTGGCTTCCAGTGTGAGCAGTCTGAGTGGCTTTTTGTCTTCTCTCTAGATCCTACCAGGGATCAGTGCTTTGGGGACAGGTTCAGCCGCCTGTTGCTGGACGAGTTCCTGGGATATGATGACATCCTGATGTCAAGTGTCAAAGCTTTAGCTGAAAATGAAGAAAACAAAGGTAAGGCTTGGAGGAATGGCTTTCAGCAGCTGTGCAGAGCAGTTGATGCTTTTCTGTGGATGCGTGACTATCATCTTGTGACTATTCATTAACCTTTGCGCAGGGAACAGTTCCCTGTGTTATGTGGGGATGTTATTGTCAAGGGCAAAATGAAACGAGCAGGAGGGGAGAGATGTCTGCAAACACGATTTCCCACTGCTGTGTTGCACTGCATAACAATAAGAGTGAGGCTGGGAGGAGCTGTTGCCATAGACTTGCTTTAAATCCTGTTCCTTCAGAAGGCAGTGGAAGTCTGTTCTTAGTTTGGGGGTTAAGCGTGCTGAGCTTGAGTGTTTGTCTTTGTTTTTCTCCAGGTTTCCTTCGCAATGTGGTGTCCGGGGAGCACTATCGCTTCGTCAGCATGTGGATGGCCAGGACGTCCTACCTGGCAGCCTTTGTCATCATGGTCATATTTGTAAGCATTGCCTGGGCTCTCAGCCTGTGCTGGTCAGCGTGTGTTTGCTCTAACAGGCTTGAGCTCTCATCTGCTTTTAAAGCTAAGTGGATGAAGTTTGAGGTTCTGCTCTGTTTTGTTTTGGTTTTAATGTGGGTTCTTAAAGTGCTAACGATGAAAGAGGAGGTGAACTGGGATGACGTGATGGCTTTGTTGTCCAAAGGGCGATGCAGGTTCAGGAGGTTCCAAGTTAAACGCTGCCAAGGCACGGGGTGCAGAGGTTTGTCCTCTGGATCTTTTAAGAACAGGTCTAACTAATTGCCAGGAGTGAGCAAGGTAGAACCAGGCCTCCTGTGATTACATGTGAGACGAGATGATTACAGATAAGTATTAGACAAGATCCCAAGTGATAACGAAGCCTGAGTTCATAGTCCTGGGCTGTCTCCTTTCGTGCCTGCCCACGCCCTGCTGCAGCTCTTGTGCAGTAATGCCGTGGCCGCTGAGCGGGGCGGCAGCGATCCGTGGGGCTGCTGGAGGAGCACAGATGTGGGGCGGGAGAAACCCTGGTTCCAGCTCTGCTGCTGCTTGGTTTGGCCCCTGCTCAAATATTCAGAATCGGTCTCTTTATAAACAAATTACTTACTGCCTATTTCACTGCAGTAATACAAAGATTAATTGCTATTTGTGAAGTCCTAATTACTCTTTGGGAAATCTGTCTGCGGAGCTCAAACTAATGAACGCGGGATACACGCAGCATTGCGAGTCCAAGCTTGCCTCTCCCCTGTGTGATTCTGGGTGGGCTCCTTGGCCCTGCGTGGCTCTAACCATGGTTTTTCTTCCGTTTCAGACTCTGTCCGTTTCGATGCTGTTGCGCTACTCGCACCATCAGATCTTTGTCTTCATTGGTAAGGCTTCTCTAAGGGACTGAGGGCGTGCTGGACTGCTGCAGCACAGTGTGTCATGCATATGTGTGTGACTGTTGTTTAGAAGGGTCCTACATTTCACAGAGAATGTAGAGTCATAGAATGGTCAGAGTTGGAAGGGACCTTGAAGATCATTGAGTTCCAACCCCCCTGCCCTGGGCAGGGACACCTCCCACTAGACCAGGTTGCTCCAAGCCCCATCCAGCCTGGCCTTAAATACTTCCAGGGATGGGGCAGCCACAGCTTCTCTGGGCAGCTTCTTCCAGTGCCTCACCACCCTCACAGGAAAGACTTTCTTCCTAGTATCCAATCTAAATCTCCCTTTTCCAGTTTAAAACCCTTCCCCCTTGTCCTGTCCCTCCACTCCCTGACCAAGAGTCCCTCTCCAGCTCTCCTGGAGCTCCCTTCAGATCCTGGAAGGCTGCTCCAAGGTCTCCCCGGAGCCTTCTCTTCTCCAGGCTGAACAGCCCCAGCTCTCTCAGCCAGTATATCCCCCTTCCTGTGCTCCAGAGCTGTTCTGTCTCCTGACACGTTCTGCGGGCAGTGGGCTGCAGCGCTCTGATTCAGAGGGGGTTGGGGGGTCTGTGGCCCCACATCCACTTCATGTTACAGAATGTTTTCTGTCTTGCAGTTGACCTGCTGCAGATGCTGGAAATGAACATGACGATTGCGTTCCCTGCAGCTCCCCTCCTCACCGTCATCCTGGCTCTAGTAGGTAAGGGCTCTGCCTGCTGGACAGTAGGAAAGTGTAATTCCCTGTTCTGACCTGCCCTGGCAGGTGATTAGCGTGTCCGCTCGTCACAAGGCAGAAGGCTCCGGAATTTGATGGCACAGTGAGCTGCATTGTCCCTCTGGGGCCCCTAGAAAAACAGTTCATTTGGAAATCTCATCAACTGAAGCTTTGTCACTTCAGTTCATTTCAGATTTGCGCTTCTTGTGGCCGTGTTCCATCAGCACAATTAAAGCACACCCAACAACAAAACCCCCCCAAATCTGCACTGTGCCGAGCCGGCTGGTCCTTGGGCCTGTGCAGGGACACGTCTGGCCTTAGCCTTTTGACACAGCTCGTCTTTGCTCTATGGTCACGCAGCCCCGGCTGTGGACATGACAGAGGGTTCCTTCACTTGCCCCTTTGGAAGGCCCTTGCCTCGTTGGGGTCTGTGCCCTGCAGCATCCTCATCTCCGACACCCTCTGTCCCCTAGGGATGGAGGCCATCATGTCCGAGTTCTTCAACGACACCACCACTGCGTTTTACATCATCCTCATCGTGTGGCTGGCTGACCAGTACGATGCCATCTGCTGCCACACCAACACGAGCAAGAGGCATTGGCTCAGGTAAGAGCTGGGACCTCGTTGTGCATCCTCACAGCGTGTCCTGTTCTCCGCTGGGAGGTGGCTTTGGGTCCTCTCCAGTCCTCCCAGGCAGGAGAGCTTCCACGAGAGCTTCTGTGGGCCCCCTCCGGGGTTGTGCCTGGATGTCAAGAACCACCTTGGTCCTTTCCCTGCCCTTTGTGTTTCTCTGTTGAAGACCTGTTGACAGCCACGAGATTCTAATTACCTGTTAATAGGAGTCTGCTCCACCCTCTGCAGAGTGCTCCAGCCCAGAATGGAGTCAGGAGTAGGAAGAAGCTCCTGCTTGTCCTGTCCATTGCCCAATCCTGATGTTTATTGCCTTTCTGTCCAGGTTCTTCTATCTGTACCACTTTGCCTTCTACGCCTACCACTATCGATTCAACGGGCAGTACAGCAGCCTGGCTCTCGTCACCTCCTGGCTCTTCATCCAGGTGAGTCGCTGCCACTCGTGCTGCCAGCCTTGGGGCCATCCCGGGAGTTCTCTCCAGGTCGCCCCACATGCCTCAGAGGGGTCTCCCTGCTCACAATTTGAACTCTTACATGGGTGATTTTAACGGCACGGCCAGTTGGGGCAAAGAAAAGGAAATAACTGTGTTTGGGTGGGTCGGAGAAATGCCTTTATCCTTCTGGCTCTCAGCCCTTGGAGGGGCAGAGTTGTACTACGCTGCCTCTCTTCAGAGAGAAACCGTGTCGGCTCTGACAGCAGCTTGCAGGAGTTGTAGTGGAAGGGACAAATCTCCAACATTTCAGATAACTCTTGGCTGCCAGAGCAGCCCAGTTCTCCCAGCGGGAGGGGAGCGTGGTTTCCTATGGGAAATGGCACGTCTATGTTCCATGGTGAGTCTGGGCTCGGCCCAGCCCCAGTGAGTGACTCCTTTCCCTTCGCCTCCTCCAGCACTCCATGATTTACTTCTTCCATCACTACGAGCTGCCAGCCATTCTCCAGCAGATCCGGATCCAGGAGATGCTGCTGCAGAACCAGCAGGTGGGGCAGGGGACGCAGACCACGCTCCAGGACAACCTCAACAACAACACCACGGCTGCCCCCGTGGATGTGGGGAGCCGCCGGCCTCACTTGCCGGCCGGACCCTCCGGGGAGGGCAGTGGCCCGGCCGCCCTGACTCCTGGCGAAGCCTCCAGCGTCATCGCCGCTGCCACGGCGGCTTCTGTGGGCAGCGATCTCAACTGGGTGGCCGAGACCGCTGCCATTGTCACAGAAGCCTCGTTCCTCTCCGACCTGAGCTCTACCCTGCTGGAGCCCAACATGGTGCACGAAGCCATGGCCAACAGGAACCCTCAGGATGCTGCCGCTGCCTCCAGTTTGGTCGCCCGCATCAGGGTCAGCAGCGACCACCCAGAGACGGCCATGGGCTCCATCACCATTGAAGTCACCTCAACGTCCGTGGTGGCTGCAGCAGACGTCCCTCCAGATACAGAGGTGGCACCGGCTGCCCCCCTCGTCCCACTGCAGGAGGAGGGGACCCCTGTCCCCAGCCCTTCCCGTCCCGGGCAGACTGAGGCCGTGGAGGGCTCGGAGAGCCAAGCAAGGCCCAGCAGCAAGGACTGTGCTGCAAACAGCAGTGCGGCAGAGACCCCTCCAGCCGCAGCCGAGGACACTGATCAGGACAGACGCTTGGGTCGCGCTCTCGGGGACCGGGGACAAAGCAGCCCCTGCCCAGCACCAGCAGATGACACGCCGAGCTCCAAACCCTGCTCGGAGCCAGACTCCAGGAACCTGTCTTGAGCCCCAATTACTGTAACTCTGGACTGCCAGGAGGGCGCTTGGATTGCGTTTGTTACTATTTCTCACTTCACCATCATCCTTAACCCACGAACTCCTCTTGGCGGAGGCGGAGCCCTGGGACAGAGAGGAGGGGCTGCACTTGAACTCCCCCGGGAAAGGCGTGTGTGCGAGAGAGGGGCTGTGGGGACGGAGGGACGAGGCCTTGGCTCCCACTGCCCCTCCAGCCCCGCGGCCGGCTCCCTGCCACGGCTTTTCCTTGCCCCCAGCTTTGCCCCCCCCGCTCGTGTTTTCAGCCCAGGCGCTGCTCACAGGCATGAGCTGGTTTGTGACAGCACCGCGTGTGCGTGACAGCGCTCAGGTTAGTCACGGCTGCGTATGAAGAGGGAGGCTGCTTTCAGAGACCTGGTAAACTTCCCTTCTCCTTAAGGGGAAGTGGAGCTTATGACCTTCCCCAAACACTACATCTGCTCACGCCAGGGCAAAGCTGGGCAATAACCAAAGCAGAAGCTGCAGTTCAGCCCCATTTTTTCTGTCCTTGAGCTTCCCTCGGTCAGTGGGTCTGGGGGCAGAAGCTGCTGTGTCCAGGTTGGAGCTTCCATCCCAGGAGGGGTGCGTGGGGCTGGGGTGGGCTCCTGCGTGGGCAGCCCCGGAGAGGTGCTGTCCCTTCTGTGGCTGGTGACCTCCACGAGGCCTTCGGGAATGCGGCCTCTCAGGTGTTGGTGGCCGGTGTGAAGTGGGAGCTCCTGGCCCAGGTGTCCACAGGGACTGATGGGTGGCGACGTTTGG
>VZRU01009363.1:232598-251947 GCA_013398155.1 Pedionomus torquatus | reverse complement strand
AGCCACAAAAAGCCCCTGGTTATTGCCACTCTGCTGAATGGCACAGGATGTGGGGGTGAGGGGTGGTGGTGGTGGGCTTGCAGTTAATCTCTGGCTTCCCAGGATAGTTTTCTTTCGCTTTCCTTCACTGCAGTTAGTCTGGATTGGGTGTCCACTTCCACTCCCTGAATTTAGGGCAGGAACCTGCTATAAACACCAGGCTCTCGTGCTCGTGGTTTGGTGGTCTTTTAAGGTTCGTTTTTACACGACACAAGCTATATGTATGTATGTATGTATAGAGACTCATAGAATCACANTTAGAGTTGGAAGGGACCATAAAAGATCATCCAGTTCCAACCCCCCTGCCCTGGGCAGGGACACCTCCCACCACACCAGGTTGCTCCAAGCCCCATCCAGCCTGGCCTTGAACCCCTCCAGGGATGGGGCAGCCACAGCTTTTCTGGGCAACCTCTTCCAGTGCCTCACCACCCTCACAGCAAAGAAGTTCTTCCTAATATATCATCTAAATCTCCCCTCTTCTAGTTTAAAACCATTAGCCCTTGTATGTATACATATGAGGCATCATACCATAAGCAGCGTAACAGGAATGTCTTATATTTAATGGAATTATATAATTTTGAGCTGAGCTCCCTGCTCTCAGCCCATGGGAACCAGCACCCAGCTCCCATGGGGACATCACCCTCCACCACGACACCCAGTGCCCAGCTCCCAGGGGGACACCGGTCCCCACCGAGACACGTGGCTGAGCCAGAAACCAAAACCCGAGCCTGCCAGTTGCTTTTGCCGGGTTTTTCACACCCTCCTGCCAAGCACACATCGTGCCAAGGGGTCTGCCGCATTTAAATACAGGAAATTATCTATCGCAAAGCTTCGGTATTTATTACAGAGATTTCGCTTTAACTGCTTTGTAAGTCATAGCAGAAATAATGGCCTTCCAACTGAGAGTCATATGCCACAATCAACCAACAGAAAGTCAAGATTGTAATTTAAAGTATATATTAAGAAGTCCTTATGTGAACGTTTTGTTTAAATTAAGAGACGGGATGTGATTCAAACAGTAAGGGCTCACCACAGATAATTTTTCCCCAGCAAATCAGTCAAGGGTTCAGAGGAGGCTCAGGGGGGTGTGCAGGAGCAAAGCGTGACCTCCCAAGCCCATAAATACTTTGTTGTTGTTTTCAGATTACTTGAAGAGAAGCCTCTGCCCAGCCCGGGGTCTGTCTCTGAGCGGCACCTCGGGGGTTCCAGCGATGGAGCCGTGCTCTCCTTCCCAGTGGGGCCGGCTCGGAGAGGCAGAGCTGGACATCGAATGGCATCCTTGGGCCATGGCCAACCTCCCCCAGGCAAAGCCATGCGGACTCGCTGGCAGTCCCCAGCCCCGTCTGTCACATCCCTCCCCGACCCCAGCGCCCCGACACGCACCTCCTGCTCGGCCTCCAGCGAGTGGGAACGGTGGTCCCCCTCCTAATCCCTGCCACTGCAAACCCAGCCCCGTCCCGTCACAGAGGGATGTCCTCCTGCTGCTGAACCAGCAACATGCCCTTGTGGCCAAGGTGGCCAATGGTCTCCTGGGGTGCATCAACAAGAAGGTGACCAGCAGGTCAAGAGAGGTCAGCCTCCCCCTCTGCTCTGCCCTGGTGAGGCCACATCTGGAGCACTGGGGGAAGTTCTGGGCTCCCCAGTTCAAGAAGGACAAGGAACTGCTGGAGTGGGTACAGCAAAGGGCTATGATGAGGGGACTAGGACAT
Organism: Pedionomus torquatus; assembly: GCA_013398155.1. Classification (NCBI taxonomy): domain Eukaryota; kingdom Metazoa; phylum Chordata; class Aves; order Charadriiformes; family Pedionomidae; genus Pedionomus; species Pedionomus torquatus. The sequence continues at coordinate 250,199 of VZRU01009363.1, read as the reverse complement.
CTCTCTGATGGGGAAAGACTGAAGGACTTGGGTCCTTTTAGCCTGGAGAAGACTGAGGGTATATCTGATCAATGCTTATCAATACTTAAAGGGTGGGTGTCAGGAGGATGGGCCAGTCTTTTTTTAGTGGTGCCCAGTGACAGGTCAAGAGGTAATGGGCACAAACTGGAACACAGAAGTTCCATCCAAACATGAGGAGGAGCTTCTTTCCTGTGAGGGTGGCAGAGCCCTGGAAGAGGCTGCCCAGAGAGGTGGGGGAGTCTCCATCTCTGGAGACAATCAAACCCTTCCTGCTCTGCCAGGGGGTTGGACTAGATGACCTCCAGAGATCCCTTCCAACCCCTACCATTCCGTGATTCTGTAAACCCCAGACAAAGCATCCAGCTCCCCACTACCACCCCATCAAATTGCACCCTGCAGACATCTCCCAGTCCTGGAGAACTGGAGCTCTCCATGCCCCAGCACCCACAGAGGACTTCTCAGATACCGCTGCTGTTATTACTCATGCAATGGTGCAATCCCACAGCAGAGGAAGCGAAACTCCAGCTACACCAAACCTGGGATGGGGACTCCCTAAGGACCTCACAGGTAGGACTTCTCGGAGAGCCTTCTCCTGGTGAGGGACAGAGGTTTGCAGCCCTGTCCCAAGCAGAGATCACGGGGTGTTTATGAGCTCAGTTCTCATAACAGATCACGGTATTCTAGTATTTATGAAGCTTCCTTTCAATAATTATCACGCTGTTACATTGGTGAGTTTCTTGACAAGTTATTAAATCATAATTTCTAATTTAAATGCCAGCTTTTGGCGTGCATGCCTGCTCAGGATAAGCTCATTTTCATTTTTATTAAACATCACCTATTAAACACAAGGAGAATTTTCTTAGGAATAACAGAAAACACCACAGGTGACTTATTTCCCAGCTCGTGTTGTAATGGTTTCAAATAATTCCCCAAACACGCATCCACAGCCAGGGAATTGGTACGTGGTCAGGTGAGGACTGAGGTCTGCAAAGACCCTTCTCCAGTGGTGCTGGCTGGCACCTTCCTTGGTTTTTTTCTCCTTGAGGGTGACACCCTCCCCCCCCCAGCTGCAGCCTTTGCGTTGTGCCATAAAGCACCCCCAAAACCCAAGGGTGCTCACACGAAACCAAAGGAAAGCTCAGGATGTTGGAGCCAGACATCAGTACCCAAAGCACCCAATTCCCAGAGACATTTCAGGGGTTGGCGACGCGGCAGTCATACTTCAGCGCCACCCAACACTTGGCTTTTCAACCAGATGGTCAATTAATTACGCTCGTTTGGGGTTTCTAGTGCCTGGCCCTGGGCTCAATGTCTGAACCGTGGAGCCCTGCACTGATGGAGCGGTTGCAGCGATGCTGCCAGCTCCGTCTCACCCAGGGGTATCCTCCCCGTCCCGAAAAATTGACAGGGCGAGGGGTTGTGTGTCTCCACGGAGCCCAGGAGTGAGCCCACGGTATCCGGCTCAAATCATGCAAAAATGGGACGAGGCAGGAATTTTTAGCTGAACAGAAAGCGAAAGGGAAAGGGAAAGGGAAAGAGAAAGGGAAAGGGAAAGGGAAAGGGAAAGGGAAAGGGAAAGGAAAAGGGAAAGGAAAAGGAAAAGGAAAAGGAAAAGGAAAAGGAAAAGGAAAAGGAAAAGGAAAAGGAAAAGGAAAAGGAAAAGGAAAAGGAAAAGGAAAAGGAAAAGGGAAAAGGAAAAGGATAACTCCTGTGCAAGAGACGTGGGGTGAGAGGAGGGTCAAAAGCATCGAAGCGTCGAGCACTTGGCTTAACCCCACAGTCGGGGCTGGGTTTTGTGCTCAAATCCTGACTGACTTTGGGGCTGATGGGAAAAGGAATTACCCATTTCCCCCAAATGATTTCCATCTCCAGACTATACATTCTCTGTGATCAGACTGATCAGTTAAATAAATCATCCTTACCTGAAGATAATCCATTTACGCTTTTTAATTAAACACAATTATGACAATTTGTTCTGCTGCCTGCCAGACTGCATGCGCAATCGAAGCCGGGGGCAAGAAACTTTTGCGGATGCGTTTAGCTCCCGGCCAGGAAAAGGAGCAGAAAAGTACTGAAAATGCACAAAACGCAACTTTTGATGATGGCGCTGAAGATTGGCTGGGAAGAAATAGCAAGGGGAGACTGGGGGAAATAGTGGGGATGATCGGTGTCCTCTGGAATAGCCGTGGGCTTCTCCTGTGCTGCTCTGCACTGGGGTATTAGGCTGGGTCCCGATGGGCACAGGAGCTCGGTTTGGGGGCTCTGTATCCACCCCCTATTTTGGGGGCTCTGTATCCCCCTATTTTTAGGTGCAAATAGGAACACGGCCGCTTTCTTAAAACAGCGTGGTGTCCTTTCCGCAGCCCAACAAGACGAGAAAACAGGTCCCACGCACTCTGCCAAGGGCATTCATACACATCCACTCTCCTTCGACTTGCTCGCCTCGAGTGCGAGACAACGGGAGACACAAGGAGCCAGCTTAGATAGATGTTAGAGACCTCCCCGGTATTTCCCAGCCCTCTGCAGCCCCTCTCCCCTCCCCTCGCCGCCGACTGCTCAAGTTCAACGGCGAGCGAGTACGGCAGACTCTGTGCTGTTTGTTTTGGGTTCAATGGCATCTCATTTACACGTGTTAATTGCAACTAATTGGCACTAATTGGATGAACAGGAAACCCTCTGGGAGCACTCATACCTTTAATTTGTAGTAAATATCATTAATTAACATATGCTAATTAGAGCCAATTAACATTGATTAAGGGTTGCCAGCTACTTGGAAAGTACAACTATCCATGTTGTATTAAGTCAGCACAAAATATGATGCACGCTTTAAGTATCAAAGAAGAGGGGAGCGAACATACGGCAGCGTCTGGGCGGCGTGCGCGTCTGCTGGCTGCTGGACCCGTGCCGTGCAGGGGGCACTCGGGGCTCTCCCACCGCAGCCCCAGCACCCTGCCACCTCCCCTGGTGCCAAAACACAAGGAGGGGAAGAGCGTCTACCATCTACTCCACCATCTACCGCACTTCCACAGATCTTCACAGCATCTTCGCGGGTGGAAGAGGCCTTTGAGATCATTGAGTCCAACCATACACAAAGACACACACGCCAAAAAACCCTCCACGACGAACAAACAAATGGAATAAAATACCAAGAAAAAACCACAAAATGATCACCCAACCCAACAATCTCGGGCACTAGAGCATGCCCTGCAGTGCCACGTCTACATGCTTCTTAAATACAGAAGAAGAATTTAAAATTCTTTAAATTCTTAAATTCTCCAGGGATGGTGACTCCACCACCTCCTTGGGGAGGCCCTTCCAGTGCCTGACCACCCTCTCGGTAAAGTCATTCTTCTTAATACCCAGTCTAAAGCTCCCCTGCCACAACTTCAGACCGCTTCCTCTGGTTCTGTCACCATCCACTTGGGAGAAGAGGCCAGCATCCTCTTCTCTACACCCTCCTCTAAGGGAGCTGTAGAGGGCAAGGAGGTCTCCCCTCAGCCTCCTCGTCTCCAGACTCAACACCCCCAGTTCTCTCAGCCTCTCCTCACAGGACTTGCTCTCCAGACCCCTCACCAGCTTGGTGGCTTTCCTCTGGGCACGCTCCAGCCCCTCAATGTCCTTCTTGTGGTGAGGAGCCCAGAACTGAACCCAGCACTCGAGGGGAGGCCTCATCTTGCACCCATGGGTGTGGCGGAAGGGAAGATGCGCCTCCAAAATGAGTTGCTTGGACCCAAAGCTTGAAAACCCCCAACATTTGGGGCTATAGGGAATTTTGTCACCTCCTTGCAAGCAAAGGGATCTCTGGCCTGTCGAACAATAGTTAAACCAATACTTCTTCTGCCTATGTCCATCACACACTGACATACTTCTTGTGGGACTCAAGCATAACACGTCCCATCACGCTGGCCCAGATGGAGACTGGGCCCGGCTGGACTTGGCCGGCTGGATGAAGGAAAAGGGTTTGGTCCCATCCAACACTGACCACTTGGAGGCACGGGGCTGCAAGGAGAACCAAGGCAGTGCTGTCTCTGTAGAAAACCACCTCCTCACTGTGGAGAGCCCCGAGCAGTCTCCCAAGGGATGCTTCTGCGTCCCAAGGGCTTGGGAAAACTCCCTGCATGGGGCTGGGGATGGTACGGAGACTTCAGCCCAAATATTTGTCCAGCTGCTGGGCTGGATCCTGGCTTTGCACGCTCCTAGGGACAAGGCAGGTGTGGAGATAGCCTCGAGCAGTGGTACCTTCTACCAGGACTTCTGCTGAGCACAGCTCTCTGATCCGGTGAATATGGGTCACCGCCTTCCCAGGGTCTGCAAAGAGCCTGGGGCTGCTCTTCACAGAGCTCAGCCCCGCTCTCTGCCAAACATATTTACACAACAAAACCTGGGAGCTGTAAAATAACACGGCAAAGCTCCCCCCAGGGTAAAATCCCACCGCTCCCCCGTCAGCTGCGTTTTTGGGTACAGATATATCGCAGCCAGGGATGAAGTTCCACCTGGCTCTGCATGAAACAGCTCAGACACCAGGAATACCAAGGGTGGGGGCAGCGTGTGGGCAAATGTACTCAGTTCCACGGCTCCTGCTGAGCCCCAGTGCCAGTGTGAGAATTTTGGAACCAGCACATGCCCCGAATACCCCAACAGATCCCTTGGGATGTCTATGTCCAGAGAAGGGCAACAAAGCTGGTGAGGGGTCTGGAGCACAAATCTTATGAGGAGAGGCTGAGGGAGCTGGGGGTGTTCAGCCTGAGGAAGAGGAGGCTGAGGGGAGACCTTCTCGCTCTCTCCAACTCCCTGAAAGGAGGCTGCAGAGAGGCGGGGGTTGGTCTCTTCTCCCAAGTTCCAGATGACAGGACAAGGGGTGATGGCTTCAAGTTGCGCCAGGGGAAGGTCAGGTGAGATATTAGGAAATATTTCTTTACTGAAAGGGTTGTCAGGTATTGGAATGGGCTGCCCAGGGAGGTGGTTGAGGCACCATCCCTGGAGGGATTCAAGAGAGAAGTTGACTTGGTGCTCAAGGATATGGCTTAGTGTTGGGTGGGGTGGGGTGGTGTTTATGGTTGTTGGGTTTTTGTGGGTTTTTTTTGTGTTGGTGTGTTTTTGTTGTTGTTTGTTTGGGGTTTTTTTCCCCCCATTGGTTGGACTAGATGATCTTAGAAGGTCCCTTCCAACCAAGGTGATTCTGTGATGTTGTCATGGCCAGACCTTCAGGAAGTGCCGGTGCACGGGACAAGTCCAGAGCCCTTCCCACGCAGGCCACTCTCTGCTAATTACCAAGCAAATACAAATAAAAGCCAGTGTACCTGCTGAGGGCATTTTCCTAAAGGGTAGGTCCTTTTTGGCCCTCCTTTTGCCACCCACGGATCACCAGTGGGCTGCAACGCCAGCTCCCAAGCCCACGTGTCCCAAAGAATGGTGGAAACACCGGCCCCAGCTCTTACAATTAGCGGAGATGAGCGACCCGGGGGGTGTCCAGACCCGGCCACATCGCTCACAGGAGGCTGAAGTTCAAATACCTCTTGCTTCCCTAAAAGCTTTTGCACTAAAATTATTACCGAAATGTTTACCCTCCTGTTTACCATTTTATTATCTGATGAAACACCCGCTTATCAGTTTGCGTAGGAGGACAGAGAAGAAAAGGGCTTAATCTTCACAAACACCTGGGAGGAGACACGATTCGGGCTGACACCGGGACTGTTTCCCAATTTACATGTTTCTAAAAGGATTAGGCTTTTTACACTGAGAAAACAGAGGCCGGGGCTGAGACACGGCGGGGAGAAGATGCCCCACAAACACCTTAAATTTTGTCGTTTGGCTACAAAATGTGCTTTGTTGGGGGAGGGGGGAGCGCGAGGTGTCGGCGGATGGGGGTGTGCGGCGCCGTGACCCCCCCCGTGCTTTCCTTTCCCAGCTCCTACAAATGTCGATGGCACAGGACGGGAGCATGCAATTAGCTCTGCCTCTAATTGCCAACCGGCCCTATAATTTGAGGGCTGTAATTAAAACAGAGCGTTTGAGGCCTCTTTCCAGCGGGCATTTTCACTGTTTATATCACAGAGAGGGTAGAGAATGGAAAAGGGATGGGGAGAGATGCTCAGCCCAAATCCTGCTCCTTGGGTCCTGGACCCAAAACCCCGAGAGAGTCCAACACCCAGCGTGGGAGCAGCGAAGCCACGGGGACAGTGTTATCTCTCAAAGACCCCTTTGTCCCCAAAGGCCACCACAGAACAATGCTGCTGAGGAGATAGTAGGGTTTTAGGGTTGTATTTTTTCCAGGCCTCCAGACAGACACAGAAAAGCAAATGCTGATGATGCCATGGTCCCTCTGACCCTTTCTGGGGGAAACCCCCCACTACACCCTGAAACTCCTCCTTTGCTGGGCATCGTTTTCAGAACTATTAAAAACTCCCTCCTGGGTCTTGGACGCAGAGTGGGGCCGCCGTGACGCCTCGGGGAGAAAACCAGGATTGTGTGTGTCTGAAAACGGGCTGTAAAATTTCAGACACCCGCAATCAGGGGGGACGTCTGAGAACCTGAGAATGTTTTTTTCATGAGTTTGATACAAACGTCTGTTGGAGAGGAGCATCGCTGGCACATGTGAAGCAGTATCAGAAAGCTGATAGGCTAAAAACTCCAACAACATATATATATATGTATATTTCTATATAGGTATGGACACATCACCTGCCCCTCTGTGAGGATATGCTCAATAATCCAATAGATCTGCTCCACCTCTAATTACAGTGATCCCGCGACCCAGGATTTCTAACCGGGGCTTTAAATCTGAGTTTACAGTATTTAGGAAGCGTTGTCAATAATGTTTACAGTGAATTAATTACTGAAGTGATTTTAATTTATTTTCAGTAATTATAATCTTATTAACCAATTAATTAAATCCAAATACAGGATGAGACATTGTTTGGTGGTTACACCCTAGTAAGCAAACAAGCAGCATAATCGTACTTCCCACAAAGCAAAGCAGTAATTAGGGAGGATCAGGGACCCTGGGGCTGCTCCAGGCAGGCTGGATGGTTTTGGGGTACCGCCTACCTGCTGCTCCCCACCTCCCTGTCCCACTCCGCTCCCTCACCAGGCACCTCACGGCAGGGTAAACCCACCCAGCACCCACTCTGCTGCAGAAACAGGGTTGTTTCCCAATGCCCCCCTGCTTTGTGACCCCCTCCCGAGCATGAAAAGCTTTGTCCAAACACCCCCAACGCTGGTTCCCCGGTGCCGACCCATCGCTGCCCACGGTGGGAGGTAACGGGATTTGTACCAAGGCGATAGGAGAAATTCAGGATTATTTGACACGATGCGGAGCACGGATTCCTTGGTGAAAAGAAACAAGCTGGATGAATGACTTAAACCGCTTGCAAATTCAAGATCTCTTTTTGTTTTATGGCTGCCTTAGCATCCAGCCCCACATGGATACAACCCCCTTCAACAAACATTATGCACAGGATTTATTACAGATTTATACTATTTACTAGGGTTTATAGCGATATATAGTCTCTCTTCATCATCTGAGCAGTAAAGTATATTGTTCTGACCCTTCCACTCCCTCCATTTGCCTAAGACTCCAGCCACTTGCTATTTTTCCAGTTCTGACATTTCAAACATGCCATGCCATATGTATTGCCACTTTCAGGTAATTATCACGTAAAATTAGGCTAGTCTTGTACATGAAACTAGCAATTAGCCAAGGACTGAAGGTCAAAGAGATCTCATTTATAGAGTCTCTAACAAAATGTTAAGTGTAAATGTGTGTCAGATGGTCCAGGATGCCGGATTATATGGGGTCATGACAACGGGTCTGAAGTGTCATCAAGCACGATGTAACCAGTCTGTTGGGCACAGCAGTACAATCTGGGACTTATCTCTCTCAGCCTTATCGGAACCTGTGCTAAATCTAGGACACGGCCTTAGAGGAGTTCCTGCAAAACCAGGAAAATGAACCGCAGCCCACTGTCTCCCTCGGTGGGACTCTCAAACGAGCTGGCCTTTATTACAGTGCGCTCTGCGTGACGAGCCCGGTCCCTCCTCCTCCTGGGACGCCTGTTCGCAAGCCCGAGCAAGACCCCATTTCTCCCGTTTCCATGAGGTTTTGCCCCAACTTTGGGTAAGGAAGGGCAGTGAGGGCTGCTCCCCCATCAGGGGGTGAGGGGATGAGACAGCTCCTGCCCCAGGGCGGTGCCCCCGTCCCCACAGCCTGTCCCCCTGGGCAGGGGCAGTGTTGCAGCAGTGCTGGGGGACCGCAGGGATGCTGGGGGGCTGCAGAACCCCCTCCAGCTCCAAAGGGGCTCTGCCAGGAACATATCAGCTACCGGCACCAACTCATCACCTTTTAATGTCATCGGAGTGGGGTTATCACTTAAGGTCCCAAGACATTTGGGACCTTAATCAGGTGCTAATTTGTTTAGCCCTTGTGAAGATACCAGCCTTAATTTTCGCTGATGCAGGGGTTCATCCTGCAGGCACGCGAAAGGCTCAGCGAAGCTCCCAGGGGTGCGGTGATGCTGGGCCAGACCGTCCCTGCCCCAGCGGAGCACAGGAGGGTTCCCACCATCTCCCCGAGCCAACACCAGGTGCCTTGGGAAGTCACAGAATCATAGAATCGCTCGGGTTGGAGGGACCTTTCAGAACCATAGGGTCCAACCATCAACCTAACACTGACAAAAACCATCCCTGACCCACGTCCTTCAGCACCCCCAGACTTTTAAGCCTGTTCTGTCTGGATTGCTCAGGGATGCTTTCACACATGTGCATCTTCCATTGATTTTCTGCGCCTAAAACCTCTCACAAACCTGATCTCCCTCTTTTTCCTCCCCTGGTATAAGACTCTCCTGCTTTCCCAGCGCCCTTGGGTGAACAGAGGTGGAGCACAAAAGCCAAGCCGGCGGCAGGACCATTGCTGAATGAGACCTTCTCCTGCTCCCAACAAGGGAGGCAACTGCACCGACATCAGGCGTTGAAAAAGCCTCCTTGCATAATTTTGTTTATTCTCACCTGTATAAATATTTATCCTTTCTTCCCGCCACTCCCAAAAGGAGAGAAATAATGAGAAAAAAACCCAAAAAGTCTTTTCTTCAATGACCCAACGCGCTTTCCAGTGNCCCCCCGGCTCTCTGAATGCCATCGCCTCCCTCGCTTCTCCCGCTCCGGTTTCCAGCCCCGCGTCCCTCCCGGCTCTGTGCCCTGACTACCAATGATGCTTTCAGCCCTGCTCTGTATTCCGGCTGGAGCCAGGGGTGGGGGCACGCCGGCCCCCTCCGCTCACCAGCCTTTCTCCTCCCGCCCAGGGCCGCAAAATGCCGCCAGGAGAGAGACCAACGACTTTTCCCCGTTTTTATCTGAACACGGCGACGGTTGATGAGCTTTTCTAATTGCAAATGAAGGGACCCCGCAGGCAGGGTCCGACCCGGGGGGGCTCTCCCTGTCCTTCTCTCCCTTTTCCAGCAGCGGTGGCGGCGGAGGGAGGAGGGATGCTCCTTGTGCCGAGGCGCCGGAGCTGATGGGGTTAGTGCAGAGATTTGGGTTTCCCACCCAAAGTCGAACCGAGGGCGGCCTCAAACTTCCCCAGCTCTTCCCACCGCCCCCTCCCCGGGCTCATAACCTCCCATTCCCTCCTGGAAGCCCAGGTCGTAGCGGCACTTAGCTAAATTATATAACTGCAAACAAAGTGTGACAGCTTTATTTGTAATTATACCGCGTTTAAAGGAACAAGATGAGCTTAATGAGTTAATAAAGTGGCTGCCTGTCAAAGCAGGGGCTGCTTTGCATAGGCGCCCGGCGGGTGCCCTGCTCGGGCTCATGCATATGGAGGGGCACACGGAGGTGCCGCTGGCCATGGCAACGGGCAGGTAGCAGCCCGCGGCCAGCTGCCCCCGTCCCAGAAGACTTGTATGAAGTGAAGACTTGTGAGAAGCGAGCATTTTGTCTCCGCACACTTGACAAAACAAAGACAACTCACTCCTCTGGTTTCATGCCACATTTTTTATTCATAAACAAGCTGTTGGCTGTAAAGACATGATAAAACTCGAGCTCAGAGGAGGCTGGCGAACATTTGAATGCAAATCCTCAGCTGCTACAAATCCGTCCTATTATTCAGCCGATTTTTTTTTTTCCTTTTTTTTTTTTTCCTTCCCCATTTTTGTCTTACGCTAAGCTAGGCAGGATCCCAACCAGAGATATGTGATAAACTCTGGTCAATGCAAAGAAAAGCACCGGCATAAAAATTCAAAGGCTTGCCTGGGAGAGGGGAGGCAGGCAGGCTCCGCGGGGCGAGGGAGCAGGAACAAAGGCCACCGTGCTGCCGGGGGGCTCTTCGGCAGCAGCCGAAGGTTTAGCTCTACATGCACAATATTGCCTATTAGGATCATTTTTCACCTTTTCCTATTTTTTGCCCCGGCACTAGGTAGCTTTCTCCCAGGGGGTGTGTTTGTGGGGACAGCTTGGCGTGCAGGAGAGGCAGGGAGGGCTGCCCGACTGCTGCGGCGCAATGTGGAGGGGGGGCTCAGCCAGAGGCCACAGCAACCCCCCCTGCCCAGCAAAACCAAGAGCTTCCCCAGCTCCCATCCCCAAGCAGCAGGAATATCTCACAGGGAAAAAAAAACCTGCTAAAAGACACACCACGATTGGGTTTATGCAATAGGAAAGGAAGAGTAATTTGGTATTTTCTGTTTTCATCCCCAAACCTTTCTGTGATGCACACGTGCTGTAACAGCCTTTGCACATGCCAACCTCTGCTCGAGGGATGCGCCTCTTTGGCTGGTGCTGCTGTTGGCCACGGCTGGGCTCAGAAAATCCAGTCCCAGATCAGCGACAAGGCCAGAGTCTATAACCAGAGTCTACAACTGAAACCCAGATGTGCCAGCGCCCCAAAAGCCCGCATCCCCACTGCCTTCAGTCCAGATGTTCCACACAGCCCAAGCTCTGGAGCTTAACCCCGCTGTCAGGCTGGACCTGATCTGGCTCCTGGGTTGTTCTTTCCCCTTGTAGACATTTGTGCAAGTGTTTTAACCTTTGGAGCCCCCCCGTTTTCTAAGCAAGCGGGGGGATGATAGCAGTCCTCTCCGCTGAGCCCACCGGGGTGAGGAAGGCTTGTGACCTTTGGCTGCAACACGCCTCGCCAGCCACGCACCCAAGCTCTGCCCTTGGCCATAATAGAGGGAATTTCCTTGGGGAGAAGAAAGAAGTGGAGAGGAGATACAGTTCAGAGAGATGAGTTTTGCATGACAATTGGGAAATAAAGAAAATAAAAGTTGGTAGGAATTCATTTGCATGAGAACGCAAATGGAAAAAAAATAGAAAAAGAAAGAAAAAGATTAATTCTTGCAGCCTCTATCTAATAAATTATTTTGAGAAGAAAATGCACCAGAGGTCGAGAGAGCGAGCTGGAGGGCTGGGAGGGGGGTCACTCGGGGCTGTGGTTTGCTGCTCTGGATCCTGACTGATAGAGATATTTGCATTTCTGGGGTAATTCTGCAGCGCGAGGAAATCTGCTATCACGGCGCTACAAGACACCACAGACCTTCTGCAGAAGCGAAACAAGAAATCATTAAGCCTGGTCCTTCTGCCTCCCTGCAAAACAAATAGGACGGGGGCCATACCCCGACCTGTGTCCCCAGAAACACCAAGCACCAACTAATTTCATTTTTGGTGGCACCTAAAAGCAGTGGGGGTGTCCCCATGCAGGATATATTTGCTGTTCCTTCAGCTGGCAATGCGATTAGAGGTAGATGCTGAGGTGTAGCTGAAATTATAGCCAGGCAAAGGACTCGGAGGAAACGAGTGACCCAACAAAACCAGCCCTCCATTCTTCTGGACAAATTACAAGGCGCAAACTTTGATTTTTTTAATGAACGCATTCATTATTCTTAAGCATTTGAGCAGTTTTTTTGAGAACCTATGGGCCAGCTGCTAATTGAACCCCTCTGAAATGGCCATTACTCATGGGCTGAGGGGGCAGTACCCGGGGAAGGTGGGATCCCCCCTCATCGGGGGGCACGAGCTGCCTGTGGGCGAGGCAATCCCTTCTGTGCCAGCATGGGACATGTGGACACCCTCCAAAGACCTACGGATGGGGGCTACACGAGGAGGCCCTGTTCCACCCCTCCGTGAAGGCAACAAATCCCACTGGTGTGAATGCTGGTGGAAAAGGCAAAGCAGGGTATGAGCGGGGTCATGATGGAAAATTATGGGAGAGGAAAGTATCGATGGGTGTTTCTGCCAGCTCTGGTGTAGGTGGAAGAGGCCCCCCCAGTGGAGGACACGCTTGGATGTGCATTTAATCTTCAACCTGCATTAAACCACAGGTTCGAGCCCCTCTACACTCCCCATCCCGGATTTCCAATGGTGGATAAGATTTTCCTCCTTTATATAAACCAGCATCGATGCTCCCAGCTTGGCTGGGGGGGGGATTCTGCAGATGCTGAGGCCAGGCACCAGGAGGGGGAGCGGAGCGATGGCACCTCCCCAGCTGGGCACAGGCTCCCGGCTCCCTCCCGGCCACTTTGGGCAAAACCCAGGTTTCTGGCGTTTGCGAGGCGATCAATGCAGGGCCCCTGGTTGCGGACAAGAGGAGAGACTTAATTCTAATCTGTATTGACTGCTCACCGCTTTGTCTGCCAATTTGCATCATGGACTTGTCTTAAACAATGATGTGGGCCTGGCAGGTTCTCTCACAGTAATCTATACCAGCGGGTCAAAATCTCTGAGCACTCGTTAAAGTCCATACATACGAAATGCACGTTTAACTACCGGAAAGATGCTGAGGTGCATCTGTCTCAATATTTATCCACCTTCATCTGTAATCCTGCTTAAACCCCAAGAACGCTTTCAAGTTTCAGCAGCAGAAAGGGGCCACTTTCTGGAGTGGAGAGTATTTCCCTAAGTTTTTTATTCTAAAATCTTTTTTTGTCGTGCTACCTCGTGTTCAAGGAACAGGCCAACAGAGATGGACAATGTGGAGAAGAAACTGCCCAAAGGGAGCAAACTCAGTCTCCTGCCTCCCCCAGCACTGGAAGCTCCAGTTTACTGAACACCCGCAGCTTCTGTTTTCTTTTTAAGCTGAATTTCCGTGATTGGGAAAAAAACCTCTCTGAGTGTGTTTTGGGTAAAGCTCTTTGGTGTTTCCCCCATTTCCACTTTCATTTTTCTCCAGGTTTGAAGCTATTGACAAGAGAACTGGACTCTGCCATGGGGTGGGTGCTGGGGACCAAGGGACACACGTGGTGCCACGGTCTGTCCCGTGAGCCCCCGCAGCGGGATGGCCCACGGCACTGGGAGGGAATGTCCCCAGCTTTGGCCACTCACTGTCCCCCCAGATCCACTTCCAGATGTGGCAGAGCTGGAGAAAGGCTCTGATCCAGGCTGCTGGGCCACCACCACCCCATCTCATAAAGCCCCTGACTCCCGAGGCACGGAGCACGGCAGGGACACGCAGGCAAGGGTTTGGGTTAAATGTTGAGCTGACAAAGACGTCGCTAAGCTCCAAAGCCCAGCCCGAGCGTGCACTTCCATAGATTTTGAAAATGCAGCGTGTCAGCAGCCGTGGAGATTGAGTGATTAGGCTGGGGACACGGACACTTGTCTGCAGTTCATATCAGCTTTGCCACCGTCTGCCTGCCTGTCAGCGGAGGGCTAGGGCTGCGGCGAGGGGGCAAAGATGTGTGCTGGTCCATGCACACCTCCGTGCACGTCCATGCTCTGCATCCCAGCGCCGATTCTGGCGCAGCTTTGGCTTCCCTGCCTTTGGGTGACAATTTACAGCCACCCGTGACCCCCTGCCACGGCGCTGCCAAACACTGTGTCCAGCCAGCGCTGCCTGGACCACGACTGTGGCCCATAAATGTGATTTATAGGCAGCCGTTAGGGAGAGACACTGCCTCTCGCATCAACCCGTGGCAGCAGATGGACTCTCTGCGACTTCGGCGATGGGCTGGGGTGGCAGCCGGGTGACCAGGGCACTGCCCACCTCCCTAACTAGCTGGTTAGATGGGGTTTGTCACCTGCCAAGAGGAGCCTGAGTTTTATAAATAGCTTTCTGCTCTCGGGTATTTAAAAATGCAAAGCATTCACAGCTGCAAGATAAAGAAGGGTTTGAGGAGAAGCAGCCACTGTATTTGAGAAAAGACTAAATAAAAAAAAATCCACTTTGTCTCCCACCCCGGTGGGGCTGGGGCAGCAGGACAGATGGGGACAGCCAGGGCAGAGGGGCTTTTGCGGCCACAGGGGTCCCGTCCCCTCTTGCAGCCATGCCAAGAGGGGCTGCTCTGCCTGGCAGCGCGGGGAGACGCTGGTGTGACACTGCAGGGACCCCCGGCAGGGCTGGCACCCCCTGCTCATCACCTTTGGGCCACAACTACATTTTCCACATCCGATGGTGCAGGTACCGGGGGATTTGGGGTGAGCCCCCCGGCAGGACGGAGCCGGCGCGGTGACAAGCCAGAGAGCAGCCACCCCTCCCAGCGCAGGATGGCAGCCCAGAGAAATACAAATATGTAAAATAATGTTTTCCCCAGCTACAGTTTTCATACTCCAGCGTGGAGAAATGGCCTGCTCATCCAGCAACCGTAGAAAATCTCAATTTCCCACATAAAAATATTAGTGGCTGGCTTAAAATATTAACATGTGGATCGCATTGCCCTCAGAAGCTGTGGGATCGGAGTTTAGCATCAGCAGTTAGACACAGATATGGAATTAAAAATGTAAGCAGTGGCTTTTCAGGCCTTATTACTGCAGCGGGGAGGCCCCGCAGGACGGAGGGTGGAGGGAGGGAGGGAGGAGCGTGGCACAGGGCTGGGGTTTCGTGCTGTGGCTTTCCTCTCCCGCTGCCACCCCCCTGGGCTAAGAGAAGCTGCTGCCACCCAACGCCCCCAAAGTTCCCCCCGCTCCACATCTTGTCTGGGTTTGCATTAAGCAGCATAAACTGTTTTAGGGCGGTGAGAGCTTATGGTGAAGGTGTATGAGATGATGGTTGGGTTGGCAGGGTGGTGGCTCGACCTGTCTGGAGGTGACAGCCCCAGGACAACCCCCTGCCCCCAGGTCCTGTGCCACCTGGGCACGTCCTGCACGGCCCCATCCCTCCTGCTCCAGTGCCTGGGGGTGACATCCCCTGCTCTGGGGTGGCTCTAAAGACATACCCAGCTTTGGCCCAAAGTAAGGGGCAGCTTTCCAAGGGTCTGGGTGCACGGAGAGGCTGGGCACAGCCTGGGGGTCACATATGTCCCCCCCATACCCTTGGGACATTGCCATCCCACTGCCCGTGCAGGAAGGCTGTGGGGCAAGGACGCCGCATCCCTAAGCCATCGCACGGAGACCCATCCCTGGACCTGGCGAGGCCTCTAGGGGCTACTGTAATACAAATAATGAATAATTATACTGATATTAAGCTGGTAAATGGCAGATAGGCTGTGAGGGAACAGGTAAAACCCCTCCAGAACACGGACACCTCTTTTCCCTGAAGGTTTGGGCTCGGTGGATCCCACACGCCGGCACCCAGGTGCCAGCCCGGTGGGCAACCGAGCGCGGCCGCCGCCGAGCCGCCCGAGGAAGTTGGGAAGAGCAGAGTTTGGCAGAAGGTTAGCGTCGGAAACAAAAAAACTGGACTAAATTATTATTCCACCCATAGCCTTCACAAGGAAAATAGAAGCAGCAGATTGAGGCCTGTTTTCATATTTGATAGGGAACCAGATAAATGGCAGGCAGCTTGCTCTGATAAGGCCTTGCTCTGGGCATAACCTCTTTCTCTGAAAGCCTCTTACTATGCATAGAGTCAGGCTATCTGTGCAGCTGCACCTTGACACAAATATATCTGCACCCAAGATGAACCAATTCCCCCAGAAATTACAGGAGTGGGATTGCATCTGGGGAAGGGGCCGCAGCCACCGCTTTGCCATCTTCTTTTTTTAACGATACTTTTTTTTTTTTTTTTTCTTCCCCCCAAGTAGCTTCTCAAACAAACATGGTTTTTCCCCTTTTCTCCCTCCGCATCGCTCTGTCCCTAGTGCCAGCAAAGAGCCAGGAGGGTGACAGGGACAAGGAGCCGGGTGCTCCCCTCCACGCCGGGGCCGGCAGCCAGCGCAGCACCGCTCCCGTCCCCCTTCGTGGGAAAAGGGCTTTAACTCTCCTGAGCAATCTCACATTTGGAAATCACACCCAAATGCTCCTATTTCCAGGGGGAGCAACAGCCAAGGTGACATCAGCATAACCAGGAATTTCCCAGGCTTTTGGAGAGTAAGAACAAGCCTGCGATGCTGTACACCAGGGAGCCCATCGTCCCGCCTCAGTGGTTCAGTACTTCCCAAACTCCCTCCCTTCACGACCACGGAGCCCAAACCCTCTCCTTTTCCATGAAAATGCCAAATTTCTTTGGGAAATCAGTCTGGGCTCCAAAGGCATCAGGGCCAGATTTTCTAAGGGTCCCCATGCAAGAGGCCATTCCCATTAATGTCTGGTGACAGCTACTGGCCTTAATGTCCTCTGAGTCTTTGGCAACTTCTCTCTGCTGCACTTTAGGAACCAGAACAAATGTGTTTTGGTAAATATGGCAGATAGTGGGGAAGGAGAGCTGGGCTGGGGGCCGAGGGTCTCCGGGATCAAGAATTATGAGGCAGGAAAGGCTTCTCCCATCTCTGCCAGCAAAGCCTCTGCCCCTCCCAGCACAAGAAGAAATACCCTGAGCACGTCCAGTTCCCCAAGAAACTGGACAAAACCAAAAGAAAAGTCGGTTACAAAGATTTAGGAGGGAAGGAGGAGAGATATCCGAGGAAACAGCCACTCTAACCGGGAACGGAGCCGCTTATGACCAAACCCGTATTCATTTCCAACTGTTAATGGGCACAAGTAATGTCCTTGCTACCAATGCTGCTATTTATTTTATTTTATTTTATTTTTTTTAACCAGAAGGGACTGTAAATTAGTTTCCCAGCTGCACGGCCACTTTAAAGACTTTATCCTAATGTTCTGTTTTGTGGTGACACAAGCTCTATCATCATAAGAAGAACAAATCAGCAATTAGTCTGCGAGAGGCATCGCCACGGAGGTAGAACAGCCCCCAGTCAGAGGGAGAGGGAATCCTTTACAATGAAAGGCCCCCGGGAGAGTCGGGACCCAGACCTCGTGACGATGATTGATGCTGGCACTGCAGAGACGCACCACACCTCCCCAGAAAATTAAAAGCCTATTTGGTACGGTACTAACAACACATCACATTGATATTGTCTCATTACCCATCAGCACAGGATCCTCGTTTTCCCATTTGTACGGCGTTAGGGGAAAAGCCCCGCAGGACAAGCACTTTCCCCCTTTTTCTCCTCATCCACCCCAGAACACGCTTGGATAAAAGTGAAGGTTGGGCAGATTGAAAGCCGCTCTACCTTTCCTCATACATCATTATTATTATTATTATTATAGAAATTTATGTCTCACCTAAAAGCCACCTTGCTTGCCAGAGCTGTGCCTTCTCCCAGCCTGGCACGGGGCGATGGTGGCCCCACGGCTGTGGATTAGAGCTGGCCGTGCCAACGCTGAGCACCACATGCCCAAACCACCTCAGGGACTCGCATGTGGCCATACGAAGGA
>VZRU01009363.1:210141-221632 GCA_013398155.1 Pedionomus torquatus | reverse complement strand
TTTCATTTTTTTAAAAATTTTGCTCTACAGCTCAGCCAAACTTTTCTGCACAACTCTTCAAACTCCTTCCCCAGTCTTTCTATGAAGCGAGGGTCTGATCCAGCAAACCCCAGGTGCTGCACAGGGTGCTCCCTGCGTGCAGCAGCCCCTTGGAGGCCAACCAAGATGCTCCAAGATGCTCCAAGGCTCTGCGCTGCTGCAGGAGAGGCCCTGGGAGACAGGGGACATCGGATGGCAGGAAAGTGTGACCAGGCTGAGAGGTGGGAACTGGCGCTGTTAGAAGCTTTGGGGTATTTTCCTCTCTTTCTACCAGCACTGCACCCCGTTGCTTCTGAACTGATCACTCCTCACTACGCAGGTCACAGGGAAGGTGAAGTACCCTGGGTGCATTCTACCATCAAAGTATCGATGACCTCAAAGTAGGTAAAAACCACATCATCCCACCTTCTGTCTCAAACCCCACGTGGCCTCGGAAGCCGTAATTTTGGGTGGAGGGCTGGGATGAGGGTGCTTTCCCTGAAAACTCTTCCCCAAACTTCACCCGCCCTCGCTCACACGCACAAAGGGGCACAAACGGCCGGACCGGGGGAGGTCCCCGGGGAAGGTGACCAGGGGCGCTGGGGACAGGGAGTAGCTTTGCCACGTGGATCATCTATCAGCCCCGGACAACACCTTTCAATGGGGATTTAATGATGATGAGCAGCAGACCCCTTCCTGCTTTTACGTCACCCCTGGGAGGCTGCGGAGAGACAGGCTTTCACGGCCGCCTTGCACTTTCCCTGACCCTTGAACCCCGGGGCCAGCACTTTTATGGGGATGAAGCGACACAGTTCCTGTAACCTGCCTCGGGGGCCCTGAAAAATTAGACTGAATCAAAGCAGAAAATGAGTTTTCATTTATCTTGTGATGATGCACGAGGTTACATGAAAGACAAATAGCTGCTTCTGACTCTTCCTTTATCATTGTCACTGCAATTAATAGGCTGTGGCCTTCGTTACTGTGTTAGTACTAAAGAGACCGCGGGCCCCGGGGGACGTTAACGAGAGGAGAAAAGCAGTCCAATCTTCTAAAAGTTCTGTCATGTTACGATATGCTAACCTGTTTCTTTTTAACTTGCTGTTAAAGTGCTGGTGACTCAGAGCATTGACGTTGCCAGAGCTCATCAGCCACCTCCATCACCAGCGTCACTGGTCCCGCTGGGGCGGTGGCGAGGGACAAGACAGTGGGGAAGGGTGAGGGGACATGAGAGAGGGTTCCCTGAGGCTTGATGGCCTTCAGCATTCCCCCCCATCCCCAGCCCCGGGCTGCAGCAGTGGTCCTCAGGCTGGGTGGTCCCCAGCTGCCATCTAGGTCAACGTGCAAGTTGGGTGGTACCACCAGGAAGGTGGGAGTTCAAGCTTTCTTTTCAGGACATGCAAGTTGCCCCAAGGAAAAGACTACTTTGAGCAGCGATGACACCAGCTGCTCCGGCAATGCAGCCATCCCCCAGCCCACACTGCTCAGTTTGCTTTCCAAGCCTGGTCCAGCCCATAGCCTTGCTCCTCCATCCCAGCAACGGGGCTACCTCCACCTCATCCTCTCCCAAAGCCTGCACAGACTCTCTGGTCACACCACCACCACAAGACACCTTCTCTCCTTCATCATGCTGCATTCCAACCATCAAATCCCCATCCTGACAGAGAGAAGAAAGCAGTTGAAGTTATTCCCACCATCAGTTACACAGGACAGGGAGTCATCTGTCACCTGAAACGTGCACCACCACAGATCTTCTCCCACCTCGTAAAAGCAGATGAGCCGTGTGTGCGTGTGTGTGCTTGTGCGACGGCTTCGGCTGCGTGCTGAGAAGGATGCTCGAGCTGAAAGCTGGTCCGGGGGACACAGCTGGGCTTGTCCTTCTCAGCTTGGTGCTGCTGAGCCCTGTGTGATTTATTCTGCCTGTTCACACCGTCTGCCTGGTTTTCTGACTACGTAGCTCCAGCTCAGATTTTCCCATTGCTTCTGTCCTCCCACTGCTGAGGATGAGGATCCCAAGGGGTTTCCAGCTCTCCTGTCCCATCAAACCCCCCTAGAGATGCTTGTCCCAAGACCACAGTGCTGAGAGGAGGCTTCTCACCTCACAAAACAGCAGCAAAAGGGAGGATTACAGCCAGAAAGTGATACCAAAGAGACAGTACTGTGCAGGACCTGTTCGCCAATTCCCACCCCATCGACAAGCACATCAAGGGTATCAGAAAACCCCTGAGCTTTCCTGTTACTGGTTTTTCTTCAGAACTGTTCAGAGCATCTTTTGCTCAGGGCTGGAATAAAGCCCAGTGTTAACAGAGCAAGCCCTCCCCTCTGAAATTTCTGGAGCAGCTGCCCCGGGACCAGCCCCGGGACCCACGTTCACACCTCACCCCAAGCAGAGCTGGTTTTGGCTCTCCCTTGCTGCTCCCTCCAGCTGCCAGGGATGGGCTCAGGGGCAGCCCGACTGGGACCAGTGAGAACCAGCAACCCCATCTGCAGGGAGCTACCGGGCAGAGAAACTTGCTGGGGTTTGACGTGCAGAGCCGGACTTCTCCCCTGCCTTCAATTTGAGACTCGGACACGTTTGAAGCTCTTTATACATCTCCCAGACAAACTTGGCTGTATAATTAGAAGCTTAAGTAAATCTACCCCAAATTTTCAGAAGACTTTGTGGGCTTGTGCTTACAATTAATTCAGGGGTTTCCCATTCAAAGCTAACTCTGCACTGCAACCCGGTTTTGACCTTCATCATTAATTTTTGGTGCTAAAACACTTCTAAAGGCTTTGGTGGAGCCTATTCTTACGCGATGGCAGCACTATTCTCTTTAATTGGTACTTTTTGAGGTTAATTGAAAAGGAATCCATGATTGGCAAATCAAAATTAAGAGAATTTTGTAGGGATTAAAGTTGTCCTGAAATAGTAGGGAGGAAAATGTTTATCTGGGACAAGGAAATGGCCATGGTGGTGTACAATCCCCGTCCCACAGCTCAGGAATCCCCGCATCCTTAGCTCCCTTAGCAGAGAGATGAGGGGCCATGCAGGGGCTGGTCCAGGCCAGGAAGATGCTATGGGCATAAAGGCTCATTTTAATCTAAATGCAGTTAACATGCTCAGAGTCATTTGGGATAAATGGGATACTTAAGGACACATGATGGCTAATCTCTGCTATGACATTTGTGGAGGAGGAGGAGGAATAATTTAGACAGAGGGTATTGTACTGCTCAGGAGTTATGCCCTCTCTCCCATCACAAGTGGAACTAATTGTCGGAAGGATAGCTGGGCACACTGCTGGCACCTCCTGGTCAAGGGTCCTGAGACATCTCACCAGGGTTCTCCAGCTCCTCCACAGATGCATCAATGACCTGGTTTTGCAGGGAACTGAGGCTCAAGAGCCTTGCAAAATAGCTTTGAGACGGTGCTGCGGAGCCTCCCAGCTCAAACTGCCACGGCATTTGCAGGCAAGAGAACAGAAGTGGTCAAAAAAGCAGGAGAGAGTAGCTGGTGATACACGGCCCCAGAGCAGGTACAGACCCTGCTACTCACCTGCCTTCCTGGAGGCAGCAAGGAGTATTTCTGGGGCTCCTACAGCAGAGCTCACTCAAGAATCACTCATGTTTCTTAACTTGATTAGAGAGGTTTTTTACACGTTCGTTTAGATGCAGGATCAGGGCTTCACACCTCTCATCCCACTGAGACTCTTTCAAGCACCAATTTCTTGATCTGTGCTTGTAAAACATCACAAATTATCAGCAGAATCAAGAAAGCCAGAAGATTTTCAGCTGATTTTCCACAACCTTTGTTCAAAGCCCTGGCTCCGAGTCCTACCGCTCCCCCGTGTCACTGCTAGAGCGCAAGTATTAATAGACAAATATCCACCACACCAGGGTTTGGGGGAACCACAAGGTCATACAAGCACGAAAGCATCACTCCTTCCCAAGTCCTGACCCCTCTGAACTCAACGGCACAACTCCCCTTGACTTAATGAAGCCGGGATTTCGCCCCTAGATGGCTCTAGGATATAAGTTGTTTCAGGCTATGCCGAAGGAGGATTTGCAAATCCCGGTTCCCTGTTCGCATGGCAGCAGCACCTGGGGGGCTGGATATCTCCTCAAGACGCTGGGGGTACCAAGCATCCTTCATCCCAGTGCCGTGCCCGGGGTGATGCCCCTTTGCGTGGCACAGGGCCCCTGCAAATACTAGAGAGCACAGAAAAGCCTGGGCAGCCCTGGCAAAGCCTCCAGGTGTTTGTAAGCTGCTCTCCCGAACCCACGACCAAACCTCCTTTGATTCCTGTAAACGACCCCCTTCCTCCCCACCTCTGACAGGCTGCTGGTGCCGAAAGCAGCAGGGCCGGAGGGTGGTCCTTGGGGTTGAGAGCAAAAGCACCAACACGTGGCTTTGGACAGACAGAAGGTGTGTAAGGAAAAGTGCTGGATCCCGGGCAGGGAGAGGAAGAGGGAAAGAGGCAACTTAGGCAAAGAAGAAACGCAATAGCTCTTCCCTCCTGATCTGCTGGTGAAGCTTTCTCCACCTACTGGTAATTAAAATACAAATGATATGGCCAGGATATCCCTGCCCGCAGAGACACATCGCCCATTTCCGCCCCAGAGATGAAAAGTTTAACCACCATTAATGGAGTGGCGGGGAGAGCCTTGCCGTATACACTCCATCACATATTTATGATGCTTGAAAAAAGATCAATAGAAGCTATATGCAAGGCTCTATAAATTTAATGTAGCATGATCATTTAGTATCAGTTGTTTCTTAGATTAATAACACAGGGACGGGCCGCAATCGTGAAATGTTTTAGAGTAACGCTGACTTGTTAGGTCCAACCTGCACCGAGGTGCCTCCATCGCCCCAGCCCTTCGCTAGATGCTGCCCTGGGCGGTGAGAGGGACCTCACTGTCCCACCCACGGCCACTGACTGCCCTTTCTTGGCTGTTAATATACACAAAGAGCAAGTGAGGGAGAAGAAGCTGTGCCACGAAGATGCCCCTGCTGCAAATGTCCCAGGGGAGGGATGAAGCCCTCCCAGCCCAGCGCTTGCTGCCTCCGAGCTGCCGGGGGGAACACGCTCAGCATCCCCCTGCCTGCGCTGAACCATCCCCGCCTGTCGCCACGCAGGGGCCAAGGACTGGCTCTTCGCATTGACCACAATATGTTATGGTTCAGTGGAAGGACCTTAAACTTACAGACAAGGACAAGGCAGTAAAAGATGAAGCACCTGAACCCCCCATTTCCAGATTACTAGACCCCAGGTGTGTGCTAGGGAGCAGTTAAATTTCATCATTACCCTTTCTTCTATGGTATTTTTTATAGTCCTTTTTACTACTGGCACTAAAGGTGCCGGACGCATCCCAGGAGCTAAGAGGACATCACTCGTCAACCTGACTGCTCGCTGATATAAAAAAATGACAAGTCCTGGCTTAATCTTTCTGATAACTGTGTTCTGCATGGCCCATCCATCTCCATGGAGGAGTTTTGGTGAAGCCGGAAGACAAGAACATCACAGCATTTAAGAATGAAAAATTAAGTGCCCTTTTTGAGCACAGCATGGAGCTTATTACCGCAGAAGTGTTCGCCTGCTACTCCTCAGGTTGTGTGCGTGTGCCTGCACTTGTCTGGAGCGAAGCTCCTGCTTTCAGCCTTTAATAATTTGCCTGCAAATGGGAAAACAGGAAAAAAAACACCAACAACCCAGACAGACTGACCGACAGATTCAAGCTACAAATTCAGAGATCTCTAACTTCGAAGCAGTCAAACCTGGGGATGCAGGGACACAACGAGCCTATTAGGGTTTTCCAAAGCTCTGCTGGGGCTCCGTGTCCCCTCATGGTACCAGGACCACGAGAGCCAGAGCCCCACAACAGGTTTCCTAAAGCTCCAGCTCTTGGATTGAGTGGAAAATACGACAGTTTGCTGTATGTGGAAAACAACAGCCAGGGAGGAAAGTTTTAAAAGCTGAGCTTCAATAGCTTAAAGCAAACGCAGAAAGCCCCCCAGATTCCCATTTTCCTAGTATCTGTTCTTTTCATTCCACAAGTTGGCATTGCTGAGCTTTATCTCGATGTGCCAGTGGGTCCCTGAGTCCTGGGGCAAAGAGCTGCACCCCCTGCAGCTCCCGCTCACTTGAAGATTTTTAAAAACCCAAGCATTAGCCACAGATACTACTGCATCAGAAATTAACCTTTTCTTTTCTTTTTTTTTCTGTGAATCTCGTGCCCTCTCTCCTTAACTGCAGTGTAGCACCGCCAAAGAGCCGGTGGAGATCCGCAGCCCCAGAGGCAGGATGGCATCTCCCTGCCCAGCTCCTTCCCACCCCTCCGTCCATCCGCAGATGTTGCAGCTTCGTGTGAACTGGCAGCATAGCAAATCGTAATTTAATTAACTCTTAAGAGTTCCTGTAATCCGGGCTGACAGGGCTCCCCCAACCCTCTGGTTCCAGAGTCCTGTTTGCAATGTTTCTTTTGGCAGGCCAGGGGTATTTTGTTGAGGAGCCAAAGTCGATTGAGTCGCCTCGGAAGGCTGACCTGAAGCCCCTCTGCCGGAGGGCAGGATCCCACCACCCTCCAACTACAGGCTGTCAGCACACCCTGTTTTATAAAGGCCCAGACCAGATCCTTTTAAGTCCTTATTGTTAATTTTAATCAGTTGATTGAAACTGACTTTATCAACGGAGCCAGAATGGATGGGCGCGGAGAAGGTCCCCATCCTGGCACAGGCAGGGATGGAGCTGCAGGAACCAGCTCCGGGGAGATGGGAAGGGGGTTTCCAACAGAAGTTACTGGAATGCATGTCTGTGCAGGTGACCAGACCAAGAGAAGGTCAGACCTAGCAAGGAGATGGTTTCCTGACCCACTCAGAGCTCCCCCGAGCCCTTCCCCATGTGCATCATCAACGGTGCTGATGATGAAGGGAGGAAGAGGGGTTGGGGGTTACTCCACAAGGCAGAGCTGGGTTGATGCCGAGTGAGTCCTGATTTCCCTGAGTTCATCAGCCACAGCAAGGCCAGGACGATGTCCTTGGCACAGGGTGAGCACACCAGACACCACAGAAAAACTAAGACAAGCTCTTGGCCTCGTTAGCATGTAGGCCAGCGGGCCAGAAACCGGAGTCTCTGCAGCTCATTGCGGGCACCTACTCATGGATTGTCCTTTTGGGTCATTCCAAAAGGTTCTTTGCATCCTTCTCCTACGGCTCTGAGGCGCCCCTTCAAGTGAGACAACTCCCACGGGCGTTAATGGGGAGAAGGCGGCCAGCGTTAAAACAATACACAAGGGAGAGGTGGAAATTTTCCATTGAAACCTACTTTTCATGGAAAATTGGGTTTCCAACAAAATGAAAGCAAGTGCCTCTTCTTTCCCTGCTATTTTGATGTTTTCATCAGAAAATTAAAGAGAAGAACACTGTCACAGTTTCTTT
The DNA here is from genome assembly GCA_013398155.1 of Pedionomus torquatus. NCBI lineage: Eukaryota > Metazoa > Chordata > Aves > Charadriiformes > Pedionomidae > Pedionomus > Pedionomus torquatus. The sequence continues at coordinate 214,200 of VZRU01009363.1, read as the reverse complement.
CTCAATTTCTTCCTTTTCAGCTTCTTTTGGCCAAAGGGTATGAAAGATATTTTGGGTCCCTCCCACAGCCTCTCAGTATTTTCAGCTTTCTGATGCAAACCCAGGATTCTGTGTGGAAATTCAAAACCAACACCCACTCCCCCCGTGCCCCCCTCGGCTCCCCGCAGCCCTCTTGTCCAGGGCACCCGCACGTTGCAACACCGACCCTTTTCCATCCTTTTCCAAAGGGTTTAATGTGGATTTCAGGCTTTTTGAGTCTCCCCGTCCTTCCACCGAGGCTACCTGGCACTCGGACATTATCTCTGCCTCCTCCCCTGCTGTACCTTATCAGGCGAACGGGACCCCCGTGGCACACCTTGCCCAGCGCAAGGATCCTGGGCTGCTGTCACAGTGCCACGGTAAACAACAACAGCCCGCCTGGCACACACGGCCCCGCTGGAAAAGCAGTTTGACTCCTTCCTCCAATGAAGACAGAGAAGAACCGGTGCCACCCCAGCACGGGCAGCACGGGCCAGGGTGCTGCCACCGACGCTCACCTGCGGCAGCTTTGACGGAGCCGATCTACCCAACCCTCCTCAACATGGGAGCAGCGGGACCCGGTTATCGTACGCTCCTTCCCGAGTGCTTTAAGCATCACCCAGGAAAATTGCTAAATAAATGCTGCCAATTAGAAACCAACAACAGCCAGTTCCCTCCGTTCTACCTGCCATTAAAGAAAGTTTCGTTTATGAAATGCATTAATCGTTGGATCTCCAAAGCCCCATAAACCTGTGAACCTGTGAATCCTGCCTGGTGTATAATCTTCTAATCTCCTCCTCCTTAATCTGCTCACTATGGAAACCCCTGTCATTAGGAAACAAATGGCTTTGTGGGCTGCCTTCTTATTTGCAAGGCAAGATGTAAAAGAGGGCGAAGCTGATCTGGGAGGACAGTATAAATTACAGCGGTGTTTACTTCGGTCATGTAAAAGAGCTCAACAGTGACTGGTAATAAACCAACAATCCCGTTATCAGAGAAAAGTTTTAAACACCAGATTACGGGGGATGCTGTCTGCTTTTGTTATCGTGCCTGCCCTCTTCCCGCCGGGGTGTTTATCGGGTGAGTGGCTTCAGGCGGAGATGCGCCTGTTCGTTTACCATCAATTCCCGCGTTGTTTTGTGAGAGGTGAAGCCAACGGGCTAATGGAAGCCAAGCACAGAGCCCAGTGCTTGCTGCTGGGGACCACACTCCGAGCACAGTCCCTTGGGAAGGGGGGGACCGGGATGGTCCCAGCCCCAGCACCCCAATGCCTGCAGGGAGGGTGGCACTGCCTGTTCCCCATCACCTGGGTGCTACCACACACAATTACCAGTGAGGGCTGCATCCCAACTGGGAACCGACAGCGTGGAGCTTGCACACAGCCTTTACTGCATCACTTCTGCGTTAGCTGTCCTCTTCCCCACGAAACCAAACTGCCCCTGCCCACCCGTCAGCTATTCCTGCTTGCATTTTGGTACCCGTTCACAGGTCCTCACTTTTTCCCACCCCCGAGCGACGAGGATTTTTTAATCAAGAGGTACAGGAGTAGGAAGAGAGAAGGTCTGCTGTGTTTCATGGTGGGGGGGGAAACCCCCATCTCCTTAGTGTGACCTGGGACCATCCCCACGCTCCGTGTGCGTGTGACATTGAGGGTGCTGGAGCTCCCAAGTGTCTCGGGGGGACATTAGCACATTTATACAACACGGAGCAACACAAATTGGGCGCTGCCCTGGCTCAGACCCAGCCAACAGCAAAGAGAGTAACAGGAGCGGTGACACCAGCCGGGCAACTAGATATAAAAGAGACCCCCCCCCTCCTTGGAAATACACCCAGCGCTTTGCATTCAGCAAGGATTTGATCTGATTTTTAACTTGGAGGATACACCGAGTCCGAAAGGCTGGATTTTTACAAAATCAAGGAGGGATGCGGGATGCAGGAGGCGATGGTGGAAAAACCTTGGGCTCCGGTAAGGGAGCCAGGCACCGCAGAGGGGATTTTTTTTTGCTGCACGGCTGCTTTCTCCAGAGCCACTGCCAGCGCTGACCTTGGGCTCAGCCAGCGTGGTATCCACCGCTGCTGAAACCTCATCCATCAGTGACCCTGAGGAGGAGGAGACACAGGCGATGGGAAACCAGGGGGAAAAAGCAACGGGAAATAAAGAAGAGAATTAGAAAAGCAGGGACCCCAATTCCAAATGTGCTGACGGTGCTGCGCTGTAATTAATAAGCACCAAATCTAACGGGGATTCGTATAGCGCAGGGAAGAGCACCTCATTAATCAAAGCCCAAGGTGTCAAGATGCCAAACAGGAGGAGGACCCGCCAGACACAGGCAGGGAGTGGAATGGTCCTCCGGAGCCACGGCTGCAGCGTGCCCTCTGGATCTGGCGGGTACAAAACAAAACCAAAAGCCCTAAAATATGACCCACAGATCAAAACCCACGAATGATTAAAAGCATAAAGGTTTTGAGGATTCTAGAAGCTTTTTGATGGCTGGAAGAAATGGGGACAAGGCAAGTACTGTGCTAAATGGGATCTTATGTCTGAAATTGTTACCAGAAACAAGTCGGAGGCCATCACCTATATCAGAAGACACCAAATGCTGGAGCCTGAAGGTATCAATTCAACAACAGAGAGGGAGTTGTGGTCCAGCCTCAAGTGATGTTGTGCGTGTGGGACTTGCTGGGGACCAGTGAAAACATGTGCTACGGAGCGTCTAGTGAACTGGGCTTGCTGGTACACCGAGCAACAGCACAAGAGCCATGCAAAGCTCACAGAAAGGGCTTTTAACATCACCCCAATCCATTCGACCTTTTTCATTTCATTTCCATCCTCCCCTTCCCCTCTCTTCTGGCAGCTCCGTCCCGCTCCATCCTGATCCTGCAATTTCTCATTCCTCTCTGGGTGCATTCTCACTAGCTGAGCTCATTACACTCGTGTACCCACCTAGATTTCCTGGACTACTTTGATTTTTTGCCTTATTTGCTAACACGGTATAATTTAAAGAACAAAAAAGGACTATTCTGTTTTTTTTTTTTTTTTTTTTTCATGAGAAAGAAAGAAGGAANAGAGAGAGAAGAGAAGAAAGAGGCTTCCTGGCTATTTAGCTAAGCCTGCTTTGATAGAAAACTTTCGCAGGCAATCATCGGTAAACCCAGTATTTGCAAAATGGAAATAAATGAGAATCGTGTCTGGAAGCCCAATGCGTCCATCTCCACGTGCTTTGTGTGGCGTTTGTGCCAGCTGCCTCCAGACACGTTTATCCAAATCGAAGTGTGAGAGCACTGGGTGGCCCCAGTCGCCACCACCGGCTTACTGGGAAGCCCTGGGAAGGCTGTTTTGTCACGATCTCTCCTGAGCAGAAGGACAGTAGGAGCTGTGATTTCTGTTTGAGATCCAGCACTGTATGGTCGCAGAGGCTGTTGTCACTAACAGGTCACCACGCTTCACTTTTAGTAAGAATTGAGGTGGGGAAGGTCGACACTGGGGAATGCCGGCGTTTGGGAACGCCGGAGCCAGCCTGACCACCACACATCCCTCTCCACCAGCATCCGGAGCGTGTCAATCCCGACAGCCCCATCCCCAGGTGATGAAGGAACCTCCTGATGCAAAATTAGACACACAAATTCTAGCAAAGGGTTTCCACACATACCCATCTATCCACAGCAGCACTATACAAACTTTTCCCTATAAATATAGATTCATAAACCCAAGAGAAACAAAACCAACATCATATTAATGCCTCTAGTTGCTTATTCACAGTCAATGGTTACGTTTTCCTTCAAGCAAGCCATTAAACTTGTTAGCTCCTGGTTAGACACTGATTTTCTTTTTCCAAGAAGCAGTGTGTTAGGAATTATGGTAATGAAGTATAAATCAAATCCACACTTAAGTCAAAAGGCTGATGCCATCTAAATATATCCTGTGTATCAACAGCAATACAATTTCATAGGTGTAATCCATCAGCAGCCAATCTGGTCAGCTACTTCATTAAAGATAGATAATTAATGTCCAGTAATAATCTGCTGCCTTGAGTTTGCTGC
>VZRU01009363.1:187501-201719 GCA_013398155.1 Pedionomus torquatus | reverse complement strand
TTTTTTTTTTCAATTAAACCAGGCTCCAGCCTGTTCAAAAGCAAAGCAAACCTGCCCGTGCCCCGCTCTCCTTCCCTTTCATCCCCCTGGCAGCCAGCCGCCGCCGCGAGCATGCGCCGGGCTCTCCTTCACGCCGTGGCACGGCTGCTGAATGCTGATGAGAAATTCTTGGTCCAACCCCAGGCACTCATTTTCAAGTAATTAACTTGGCACCACCACAGCACACGGCAGACCCGACTTTCCCCGACCAGGAGATAACTGAATTAAAAGGCCAGGTGTGGGATTATTTATGGCTAAACTTGCTTCTTCCCCACTCCTGGTTTGAAGTCAGCAGTGAGAATTTTACCTGGACTCTCCGTCTTCCCCCTCCCCAGCCTGGAGCCTGACCCGTTTCTCTGTCGGGGAGCACAGCACGAGGGCAGATGCGATGGGGGAAGCAGCGCTGGGATGCTGGGGGAGACCCCCGAGCACTGCCCCAAGGGTGTCCCACCCCCGAGCTGCCCCCTCTCCCCACCGACAGGGCAGTTTTGGCAACAGATGAGGGTTTTTTAACCCTTTCTACCACATTAACATGCTGTACGTGACATCACCTGCCATCGATATATCTTAGTCCTGAACATGTGTGGAACGAGCGAAATCCCTGCCTCTCTCCAAAGTCGCCAGCAGCTCCGCTGAAGTCAGAGCTCCTGTTTGTGGCCCCAAATCCCCCCTCAATCTTCCTCCTCCCAAAACAACCCTTGCTTGGAGCTGCAGAGAGCTGAGAAGAGGGGGAACTGAGGGCGGTGTGGTGGGGAAGAGGATGGTACGTACGGTGGGAAGGAGGACAGTGTGGTGGGGAAAGCCATGGGACAGAGAAATAGGACCTTCCCCCGGGCAGTGTCAGTGAGAGCCGTCTGGCTGCTCCTCCACGTGGCCATGAAAGCTGCTGTGATCCCACTGCCCCTGGGGCTACGCTGGCAAACTACTCGTTATTGTAAAACCTGGAGTTTTCGATACAAAAACCCAAGCCCAAACGGATGAAACAAGAAGAGGTGACAGATGTGAGTCCCCTGTCCCAGACACCCCCCCCCACTGGTCCCGTGTCTCCCAGCCCTAGCACCGCTCCTAACGATGCTCCATAGCAACTTCCATGAAACGCAACCCGAGGTTATATTTTATACCAATGCGGGACTTCTCATGCCAGAGCCCGCAGCCTTCAAGGCAAACACACCTCTGCAGGTCTGCCAGGACTGATAACAGGAATGGCAGAGCAATTCCCCAAGGTCAGCGGCGAGAAAAAGACCCCGAGGTCTCCCTTTGCTCAGCCCCCAGTGTGTCCTCCTCCTCGCTAAGCAGTGCTGAGCTCAGGGTGCGCTGTTTTAGGGCAGAAAAGGGAAAACCTGGTCCCCAGAGGAGCACACTTGGCCAAGCAGGGATGCAGGCAGGAGGAAACCATCGCTGCAGAGAGCGGAGAGGAGAACCATGGCCTGCCAGGCTCAGGGAAGAAGGCTTGCAGAGCGGTGACATATGAGGATAATGAGTGTTGACATATGGAGATACAGCCAAACTGAAAGCTACATCCTATTTAGCTTTTAATTTGGATGCTCATAGAGTGGATTCTGAAGCCCTGCTTCATCACTGCTCTTAAAGTGGATCTGACTTATAGGAAACAACCTGATGTGATACCGTGTTACTTACAAACTTGACTTGAATACCACCATCTGCTTCCCTGGGTACCCACCCTGCAACATCCCGCAGCACATTGGGGCAGGCAAGCTGTGCCCCCAGGAAAGGATCCTGCCTTGGGAAAACCACTTGCTTTATACACGGCAAACCCACGGCCCCAAACTATGCAGCTCAGACAAACAGTGTGGATGATGTGTTTGTCTTCGACATGTGGGTTGGGGTGAGACGGGGAAACCAGAGCAATACGCTGCTAAGCTCACACCAGCATCCCTGCAAGAGCCACCTGGACTGGAGCTGGCACGGACATCCAGCTGCAATCACACCTTCCCCCCGTTGCAAACCTCCTCTGGGTGACCATCAATTTGGGAACTTTCTGAGCATCCCTGCGAACAACGATGTCAGGGCAGAGCGCAGGCGCCATCCTCACCTCCCTGGGGACAGCCCAGGACAGGGGATGCCTTGGTGCCCTTCTGCTCTCCTTGGGTCACTGCCCTGCCGTCCCTCCTCAACATCTCCCCTCCAACCCTGCCCCACTGAGCCATCCCCAAGTTTTTCTTTCCCACTTTGCTCCCAGCCAATCTTCCAGTTACTGAACATAACTGGGGAAGGGCAGCTAAAGGTCCACTACCTGTGGCTCCAGCTAATCGTGTCCCCAATTCCCCCCAGCAGAAACATCAACCAGTATAAAATAATAACAAGAATGGCAACAATCACGTTACTATTTTCATCTCTGCCTCTGCTTTCTCCTTTTAAAAAGTAATTCCCGACTCGCAGCACAGAAGAGGCCCCTGTGATCCCCGGGTAATGGCCTGCCCTCTATGCAGAGTGGAATAGAGTTAGAATGAACGCTCCAGAAACCCTGACAGCCCGTTTAACAAGGTGTCTAACATCCCATTTCCTCTGCACTTCCTCTCTCCTTAATCCTTTTATGCGAAACTCACTCAGGAGTAAGCACGTGTGAAATTGAGGACTCTCTAATACACATTGCGCGACACAGGCTCACTGAAATGGAGTGTCTCAGCCTTGTTCCGTCAAACAGTGCCAAGAGGAAGCCGACGTTAATCAAAGAGGCTTTTCCATGTGTCCAGGGCCTCCTGCGCCCGCGGAGCAAATAAACAGCTTTCCACTGCCACCGCTTTCCCAACACTTTCATCTTCTTAAAGCTCCAGATCCGACAGGGCTGTTCGGAGGAGCAGGAGGGGTGAAAATGGAGAGAAGCGAGGGGCACCCACGCACCCAACCTCCCGAGGGCTCCTGCTTTAGGAAGGAGTCACCAGGTTTTGATTTTGCTGATAACAATTATGGGCAGCACGAAGCAGCCCCCTCCTCCCAGGCTGCAAAATCCTGGAGTTACCATCCAGAATGCCCACTGGGTACCCACAGCTCCTCAGGAGGTCCCCAGAGCATGAGTAACGTGGGGCAGCAGCTGGGTTTAGAGGCAGGGACAAAGGACACAGCTTTGAAAGATAATATAGAGGACTGGACTGAGCTGGGAGCAGCTCAGGTCTTCCAAAACTTGGACTGAACCTGCTTAGAATCATAGAATGGTTCAGGTTGGAAGAGACCTTAAAGTTCATCCAGTTCCAACCCCCCTGCCCTGGGCAGGGACACCTCCCACCACACCAGGTTGCTCCAAGCCCCATCCAGCCTGGCCTTGAACCCCTCCAGGGATGGGGCAGCCACAGTTTCTCTGGGTAACCCGGGCCAGGGTCTCACCAACCTCACAGCAAAGAAGTTCTTCCACAGATCTCATCTCAGTCTCCCCTTTCAGTTTAAAACCATCATCCTATGGCTCCTCTCCCCGATAAAGAGTCCCTCCCCATCCTTCCTGTAGAGCCCCTTTAGCTACTGGAAGGGGCTCTAAGGTCTCCTCAGATGAGGTTTGCTGGCACTGGTGCTGGAAAGAGCTTGCCAACCCTACATGCCTGCTGTTGGCTGGCCCTGCCAATGCCAAGGAGAGTTTATCACAGCATTAGGGTTTCTCAGAGAGCAGCCCAGAGATGTCTCCAAAGCCACACAGGGAGACCAAACTCCTCGCAAGGGGCTCTGTGTGTTGCAAGACAGCCCGGGTCAGATGAGTCACAGACTTGATTTTTGCTGGTTCCAGGAGTTTGAGATCTCAAAAAAAAAGTTATTTGTTATATATTCATTATAATTAGCCCCATTCCGCAGTGGAAAGACGCTCACGATTTTACTCAGGGACTTGGGCTTTTCAGCAGAAAGTCTTTGCTTCTCTAGAGTAGGGAAAATGAAAGCCAGAAAGGAAACCGAACACCCTCCTGACAAATTCCCAGGGAATACTTTCACTAGTTTTGTGTATTTTTTAATCACAAGCCACATCCACCTAAGATTTGAGCAATTTACTGTTTAACACTGGGTACAGCTTATATCAGGGGGATAATAATATGCTGCAATTGCAGGCAGACAGACTTGATCCAATAGGTCTATTATCTCCCCCCGTTACTATGATCCTGTCCTAATTAGGATCTCACACAGACCAGATACACCAGAAGTCAATGACAACTTCATTTATCCAAGGGCTTCGGTCTAGGAAAGCTGTCTGGTGTTTTTAAGTCACCATCAAGTAGGTATTGATTCGGCAAAGTCAGGAAATGATACTTCATTTATGTGCTTTAGCCTGGAATTTGGGGTGTGGGTTATTGCTCGCCGGGTGGCTCCAGGGCACGAGGGCTGCATTTTGCCGGGTGAGGAGCTGAAATCCCCAGTTTCCCCTCTTGCTCTGCCCGACAGACTTTCCGAGGGTTAAAATTCATGGTAAATCAACAAACATTTGGATCAATAAGGGATGCAGGAGAGTGATTTGCATCTGAGCTCTCAAACCTCCGCTGGAAGAGGTGCCTGGGAAACACGCGACGCACAACAGCGGGGTTGTATGGAAAGACAGAGAATCCCTCTAATTGCACGGCAGAATGCAGATTAGAGACCTGGAGATGATGAGCAGCGCTAAACCCAGCGCCTAAAAATAAATAAACACACAATATAAACCCCCAAGTGAATGAGATTTCCGTATTATCATCACACCGTGTAAATGATAGCGTCCCTCCGGATTAGCCGATGGAGAGCGGGCTGGGGCGTTGGAAAGATAAGGCATTTTTAATCTGCACACATAATCATCTGAAGGGAAAATATAAAATGCTAATAACGAATTGGAATTCAATCTCAAAAAGGACGGAACAAACCCTGGAATCATTTTTTCCCTTCTTGTCTTTGGAAAAAAAATAATAAGAGCAAGCCAGGCCCCCCTTCCTGCCACCAAAGTCCCGGCTCTTTATTCCCTTTATCCCCCCCCAGAATGCTTCATTATAACACTTGGGGGGGGTGAAACCTTCCCATAACTAGCTTGGCCCCCATTTTACTCTGCCCCATACATCCAACTTTATGTTTTAAATGGACCAGTTTACTTGTGACTAAATATAGAGTGGATCTCCACATCCCTCGCTAGGTGGAACACTATAAAAGGTAAGTGGTACAATACATCATCTTAAAAGGTGGCTTATCTGGAGAGGAGGTGTAGGAAATATTGTGCCAGGGACTGTCTGCATCTGAGGCGCAATTGGATTCCATTTTTCCTTTTGAAATAGGGAACAGCAAGTATGTTTGCTAATGCCTGAAGAATCCTGTCAAACCAAGAAGCAGGCGGTGAGGGACAAGCTCCCTCGCCGGGACGGGGATGCTGTGCCAGCCTGAGCCCAGGGCAATTAAACACTCAGGTCAAACCATTCCTAATTGTCTCCGTCCACCCGGTTCAGGAACGTGCTTTTACACCAAGTGGGAGATCCCAAATCCTTGCTGAGATGCAGCACGGCCCCACGCCGGGGTCAGGAAAGCTCTTTTCCCTATTCAAAGCAGCATAATGTAAAATGGAAAGGCAATTTTTCTTCCTAAGCGCTCCAATCCCAGGGGCTGCCCCGTCAGGGCTGCGTTGCTGGAGCAAGTCACGTCCCTGGGCAGCGCAGGACGTGGAGCAGGGGAGGCTCCGTGCGGATCCGCGCCCGGCAGGAGCTGGGAACCGCTCTGATCATCAGCCCTGACCTCCCAAATAAAAGGAGCATTTCTGCGTTCACTGGTCCTTCCTCCCGCACGAAGCAACGCCTTAACGGCCCAAAACACCCGTTATTTAGGCCTTACAAAACATTTCTGAGCAGAGTTAAGAGACACCATAGATATTTTACTCAATTACTCCACCTAAAGCAAGCAAACCAGCAAGCAAGTGCCCTTCTCCCAGATTCCAGCACCACCACGATCCCAAACAGCCCCATCACTGCATTTAAGTGCCCGGTTCTCCCTGACCAGCTGTGCTGCTGTTTGTCAGTAGGTTTCAGAATTAACACGCTGACCCAACCAGGGGGTAAAATGCAACTGGGGTGCTTTTTTGATTCCCTTTGCTGTGCCCTAATGACTCTGCTGCAGATTAGGAATTTGTCTTTTTGCGTATTTTGGTAATACCGTTCCCGGCCCAGTTTCCAGTGTGCAGGAGAGGTTCCCTGCAGACCCAGAAAGGCTCCTCTAGAGCATTTAAGGTTCATTCTTCCACGTCCCCAGAGAGTCAAGGCTCCGTAGCAGTAAAGAAAATCCAGCATCAAGGAAGAGATTTGGGGTTAAGCCACGGGCTGCTGCAAACTGCGTAAGCCCCAGTGACAGTATATTTATTTCCTCCCCATGCCTTCGCTCAGACACTGTGAACAGGGCAGATTTCCTATTACACACACACAGCCAAATCCTGGATATTGGGCAGGAAGATTATTGAACAAAAGTAAGTGATAAAAGCACGGGCCGAAAAGATGTGTTATGGTGTTTTCCTTTGAGGCAAAGACAAAGAAGACACTTTGCTGTTTGTTGTGCCAGAGAATCATCTCTGATTGTTTGTGTCACGGTGGCAGATAAGTGCAAAGGAGATAGATGCTCTGTCTCCGAGGCACAGTTCTCATCTGTATAGTATAAATTTATGCCTGCTGGTTGCAAGGCTCATGATTCAGAGCCGGTATATGACTGTGATCCGAGCAGAGGAAAGCCGCTGCCTTTACGCCTGACGTCGATCTGCTTCATTCCTGTTGTCAGTCGGCCCTGAGCAATGTCCCCTCGCGTTAAAGTCACTCGTCCCCTGTTGTCCCGGGCCAGGGCTGGGCTCCTGGGCAGCTCCCGCTTCATCCCAGCCCATCCCACCGGGCTCTGGCATGGGCCTTGCTCACCGGGGAGGGGCATTTTCCCTTCCTGTGGGGCAGTTTGGCATTCCTTCATCTTCACATTCCCCACAGCCAAAGCTGTTTCTCTGCACAAAGCAAGCAGGTAGGCTGGAAAGGAGGAGAATGGCTCGGGAGGTGGCCAGCCCTGTCCTCTGGAAACCCACTCCCTCCTTTCCGTGGGGCTCACACACTGCATTTGGCAGGACAGGACAGAACAGAATCTTTTCACTCGGAAGGGACCTACAATGATCATCTACTCCAACTCCAAGTGGAATTATCTGCAGAACAGCAACACTGCTCACTCTGCATTTCAGAAGCCATGAGCAATAGCTGCCTGTTTGTGTTTAAAGTGTTCACCGGGGCACTATCAAGATAAATATATAATCAAAATAATTATATTCAAACGGAGCTGAAAGCATCTCGGCTTCAGCATCCACTCACTCATTCATCCAATACCCTGTTAATTAAGCGCACCCTTACGCTGTGCTCTGAAGGCTGCCAAAATCAGACCTGGAGAGGTTAATGAGGCAACGGGAAGTTTTCATACGTAGCAGCATATAACTATAGCTGACACACATTAATGCACAGATGATTAACAAGGACCAGATCTGAGCCCAGATTTCTCACACCCCTTTTGTTTTCCCCCCACCTTTGTCTCTGGGCTTCACTTTGCAGTGCAAACGGGAGCTTTGCTGCTCCTCATTATCCTTCACCTTCCTCACGCTGGAAGGATGATGTACCCTATTCCATCCTGACCTCCTTCTGCTCCTCCGTGACGTGGGTCACACCACTTCTTCCCCCTCCCCAGCCTCCTGCCCAGTGCCCCTCACCTCCAGGACTCCGAGAAGGTACGACACCTTTCAAACATATTTCTACCACAAGTACTTTCTACGAAAACTAGAGGTTTAAAGCCAACACTGATTGTTTCAAGACAAATTCTTTCAAGGCATCAGTGAGACCCTCACGCACTCTCCCCACCCCAGCGAGGCCACTGGGAGCATCCCTCCTCATGTGGAGGTTGGTCTTGCTCCCAGAGGTGAAGAAGATGAAAGAATCTCCGGGCTCTGCTCCTGCCTTTCCCTCCAGAGCTGAAAGTTTGTTTATTTGGGGCTGTAAACAACCCCAATTTCCCCCCAACTGCTGATTGCTTAATTTCATGCTCCTCTGAAACCAGACCAGTATCTTAGCTCATCTCCTTCTCCTTCCAGCAGGCAATCACTCACACCCAGCCCCTCCCCTGATCCACCAGTTCGGAGTCACCAGCCGACAAGGGATCCCGGAGGAAATGAGCTTTGCTCCTGTTACTGGACTATTTGGAAGGCTGAGGGAAATTAGGGTTAAACCCAGAAGTTTAATTTCCCCTAGTGATGATCAAGGGACTTCAATTTTATTTTTTTTCCCTTTTGGTACCTCTGAAGTTAGAGGGAATTTAGCCAGAGCCAAAGACAAATGAGAAAGTTCACTGGAGGCTCAGGATTTCACCACAAATCACCTTCTCCAGGGCAGGTTTTATTGCAGGAGTTTCTGGGTTAACCCAACACAGGAGCAGAAGCGCTACCAGCCCAGAGTCAATGATTAGCTTGTATTTCTCAAACCAGACCCAAAATTGTGCAGGTACTCACATTCCCCTGGGAGGTTTATAAGCAGCAAACTTGTGCTCCCCATTTTGGGTGCGTGTTACCAAAACCTTATAGTCCAATGCAAACATCCCCTAGAATGGTGATCTAGCAGCTGCTTTGCTAAAAGGTCCACGTTGACACCTTTGAAATATCAAAACAAAGGAGAAATCCTCATAATTCTCACGTCCCTGAAGCAAGCTGAGCACACCAGCAGCCTTCCAGGATCTGAAGGGAGCTCCAGGAGAGCTGGAGAGGGACTCTTGGTCATGGAATGGAGTGATAGGACAAGGGGGAACCATTTTAAACTGGAAGAGGGGAGATTTAAATGAGATATTAGAAAGAACTTCTTTGCTGTGAGGGTGGTGAGGCACTGGAACAGGTTGCCCAGAGAAGTTCTGGATGCCCCATCCCTGGAAGTCATAGAATCCTAGAATGGTTAGAGTTGGAAGGTACCTTAAAGATCATCCAGTTCCAACCCCCCTGCCACAAGCAAGGACACCTCCCACCACACCAGGTTGCTCAAAGCACCATCCAGCCTGGCCTTGGACCCCTCCAGGGATGGGGCAACCATCTGAGAACTGGCTCATTCACCGCCAGACCCGAGCGTGGCAGTAAATCTGGGGTGGGCACCCCTAACAAGTATTTGGGAGAGTGGAGATGAAAAATAACCAGGAAATCACCACCCCCTTGGGTGCCAGAGGAGACTTCTTGGGGAACTTTGCACCTCTCACCCTGGCACCGAGCTTCTCGGAAAGGAGATGTTGGCTCCTGTGTTGTGTACATTGTCTTACAAGATTGATTTTCCACCTGTAAAAGTGATCTACGCTCTCCCTCCTCTCCTGGATGCCTTAGTCAAAAGAGAAAATGGATCTTTTAAAGATACATGTATCCATCACTATTATTTACATTCTAATATGCGTGCGCAGCTCTGCTCCAACAAGGGAAATGTAAATCAGATGGACATCGTTCCCTGAATGCCCTAAAGAGCTCCATTCCCCCCAAATTAGAATAGAAAATGCTCTTTTAAAATGCACCTTTAATATGTAAAAGCTGCTGCATCCTGACTCTAAATAAACCAAACTTGAGCTACATGCCAAATATCTTAGATAAAGGACAGGTAAGATGGTAGTATCTGGCCAAGGAATCGGTCCTAAACAGCTATTTATATTAATGCAAAGAAGGTACAATGTTCTTCCTCTTGATATATGCTGCAGTGGGATATAGTTTTGTCCCACTAGTGAGAATAAAAACGTACAGTTCATGATAGGCAAAGTCACATGTGTGAGATAAAAAGCTCCAACTATAATATATGTCTTCACCATGTATTCTCTTCAGGATTTTCTTTAGATCTTTGGATGACAACAAGAAAACACTTACTCAAGGTTAGACATTGCTCTCCGGGCTTTTTAATAACCATTCCCTCTATCCTGGGGGATTGCGTCCGTGAAATAAGGCAAACTCAACTTCAGTTTCTGGACTTGCCGAGACAGGGCAGCATCCTTACGCCTGCCTTTGTCTCCGTTTGGCTCTGCACGAGGATGAGCGATGTGCACGGGCTCGGGGAGGCGACGCTGATGAACGGCTCTGCCTCGGTCCCCGCGGCGGGAGCGAAGGGCTGGCAGGGACAGCCCCCTCCCTCCATCCGCACGCCCGAGCCCCTCGCTGCCTAACGGAGGGGCTTCCTTAACCCATCAGGTTTTGAGGCAGAAAGATGCAAATTCTGCCTTTTCTTATTCTGCGTAAAACTCAAGGAATTCCCGGGGGCAGGGACTCACTCTGCTCACCAGGGATGATTTTACAGCCCTTGCTCAGAGGTCAAAGCCCAGACCCCTGCCCTCTGCAGCCAGACACCCTCTCCCCGTAAGCAGGAGCCCACACACCCCATCCCATCCCCTGAGCTTTTCTGGGAGCTGGAGCCGGGCAGGGGCTGCCTGATGGCGGGGATGTCAGCACCAGACCTTACAAACACCGTCAAACTTTAAAGATGACCACGAAACCCAGAGGTTGCATTGCTCACACCTATTAAAAGGAGACCCATGCTCATAATAAGATAAAAAACCTGGTTTAAAAGCAAATCCCTCCTACACAGCCAGGGGCGGGTGGCAGGGCCGGGGGTTCACACGTGCTTCTTGCCCAGCGAGCCTTTTTCCTCACAAAGACACAGACCTTTCCCCAACAGGCTCCCGATAAGTCTGCGGTGTCAAAGCCGTATATCACCGAGCAGAGATGGTATCTGCCCATGCCCTGCTCGGCAGAGCGCAGGCAGGGACCGTGTGGTCCCTCGCCATTGATAGCATCTTCCCAACGGAAACGAGGACAGATAAAGCAAAGAGCACGTGCACCGAGCGCAGCCTTCCTCCTCCTCCTCGGGCCATACCAGAGCAGGGGGGATACCTTCACTGCCAGGATGAAGGTTGGAACTGGATGATCTTTACAATCATAGAATCCTCCAGGCCGGAAGGGACCTCCAAAGGTCATCTAGTCCCACCTCCCCGCAGTCACAGGGACACCCCCAACTAGCCCAGGTTGCCCAGGGCTTCATCAAGCCTTGCCTTGAATATCTCCAGGGAAGGGGCCTCAACCACCTCCCTGGGCAACCTGTTCCAATGCTCAAGCACCCTCAGTGTAAAGAAATTTTTTCTAATATTCAACTTAAATCTCCCCTTCTCCAACTTAAGTCCATTACCCCTCGTCCTATCGCAGCAGCCCTTTGGGAACAGCCCCTCCCCAGCCTTCCTGCAGCCCCTTTAGGTACTGAAAGGCTGCGATAGGTCTCCCCGGAGCTTCCTCTTCTCCAGGCTGAACACCCCTAGTTCCCTCAGCCTGTCCTCGTAGCAGAGGTGCTCCAGCCCTTTGATCATCTTGGTGGCCCTGCTCTGGACCCGCTCCATCAAGTTCATATCCTTCCTATCTTGAGGGCTCCAGCCCTGCACCCAGTGCTCCAGGTGGAGCCTCACCAGAACAGAGTAAAGTGGCAGAATCCTCTCTCTGGATCTGCTGGCAACACTTCTTTTGATGCGGCCCAGGATGCGATTGGCTTTAAGATCTTTAAGATCCCTTCCAACTCTAACCATTCTATGATTCTATGCAAGGCAACTTTTGGCCCTGGCTAACACCAAATGCATCAGACGGTCTCCACCGCACACCCTCGCTGTGCGATCGAGCGGTGCTTTCCACCTCTACCCTGCAACCCTTCCCCGCGCTGGCCTAGGAGACGAGCCAGAACGCACCTCTTACTACGGCCTCTGCTTATTATTATCGCTAAACCTGGTTTGTAATTCAACAGCATTCATTTACTAAGATCACCGGTGCTCGGGGGAACAAGCAAGCGCGGCGAGCGATGGCTGGAAAGCAACACCCTCTCAAGCAACCAGCTGCGTTACCGGGATGCTGAGCGGTGACACTGGGATGCTGAGGGGTGACACCGGGACAAGCCCACAGCGGGACACAAGCAACAGCTTCACTCTGTCAGGCACCTCTGCATCTCCTTCTAGCACCCGATAGACTGATGTATTAAACCCAAAAATCAGTTAAAACCCAGTCAGCTGGCTACATCCATCTCTCAGGCTATAACCCCGCCACGAGAACACGTGTCCAGGTGCTGTCACGGTGACCTGTCAGCTGTAAATGACCCAGGATATTTTGGAAGAAAAACAATTTGCTTCCACTATTTACTTCTTTCTCCTGTTCTTGACCCTGCGAGCGCACAAATGCTTCTCTGCGCCTCGGCTGGGAAAGAGACGCTCTCATCAAGGAGGAGTAAATCACAATAACAGGGAAATAAACCTTTCCCCGAAATGATTCCAATTTATTTATTTATTTATTTCGCCGGCTTCGCCCAAGTCTACATAAAAGTGCATAAATTGTGGCGGCGGCGGCTGCCGGCTGATGAGCAGCCCGGACTCTGGGCGAGCATCCTGGCTCCGCTCCTCTCCCCCTCCACCCTGGCGGGGCAGTCGCGGGGCACGTCGACGCCGTTTCCCTTTAAATCTAACTCAGGTAATGAAAACGCAGGAGAAAATAGTGCGGGTGCATCTGGGAGCAGTAGAAAACAGTTAGATCTTCATAGAGCCATAAAGAAGTAAACAGTAGGCTGCTATGAAGATCTATGGGACCCCGCAGTGCCATTGTCTTCAAAAGGAATTAAAAACAAATTGCTGAGGGCCAGCACATAATTTAGAGACTCACGGCAATTTTATGACTTGCTAATGTTCCTAATTACATGCCCGTGAAAGGCTTAATTAATTGGGGGATGTAGCAAAAAGTGGAGCCTGTGTTTGTTATCATGGTTCCACTGCATTGATTTTAGTGCCTATGGAGAATTTAGGGCCTCTTTATTTGCACAAAGAAAATGCAAGTCTCTCGAAAAAATGCACATTAAGATCAACCCCTCGCTGCTATCTAATATACTTTCCTCTACTTAACCAAAGTGCTTGTAATCATATTTTGTAAATGTTGGTGCCGTTAATTGCATTGTGAGAGAAAATAGGTTCCGCTCGACTGGTCGTGGAGAATTTTATAAAGTTCTTTTCCTGCTCCCAATTCCGAGGACTCGGAGAGAGAAACTCATCAGAAGTTGCCGTGGAGGGCAGGGAGTGGGGCCGCTCTGCTCCTCCCCGCGGGTCGGTGGGCGCCGGGGCATCTCCTGCACCCACTCAGCTCAGCTCCTCCACCCGCACCATCGCTGGGGCTGAGATTGACCCGCGACCCTCCAGCTCCCGGGGAGCTCTGACATGTGGAAAAGCCTCTGAACCTGCTCCTTTCCCCCGCAGCCCACCCCCCAAGCCCTTCGCAGGTGCTCAGTGCGTTCCGAGCTCAAGGTTTTGCTGGGATCTTCTAGAGGAAAGGACTTTTCATGATGTTAAATATAGGCTGTGATCCCTCTTCCCTAAAATGCCACTGGCATCGGTGCGCGGAAGGTCAATAGAGTCAATATCCAGAGAAAAACTCGGAGAAGGGCTGTGTCGGAGCTGTGAGGGCCAGATCCAGCAGCAGCCCCCCTGGTTCCCCTGGACAGCAAGAGCAAAACTCTGGCTACAAACAGTGAGAGGCAACCACAGTTCCAGCATCCTTGCGTGTCAGGGAGGACGGTGTCAGCCAAAAACAGACGTTCAGAAGAGCAGCTGAGGGGGGGATGATGCTCCTGAACGATCAATAACTAAATCACAGGGGGTGCAGGACTGGGGTGACAGCCAGAGGAGCCTGAGCAACCCCCTTGCTCTCCTCCTCCTCCTCCCTGCATTTCCCTGCATAACGTTGAAACAAGGAAGGCGAAAAGGGAAAAAAAAATAAATAAAAAGGCAAGTTTGTCTGTTGCTCTTGAGGAAAGGAGATGTCTCTCGAAATATAGTTGGTGCTTTGCCGATAAGACCTTTGACAGAAACATGAATGACATGAATACTTTGATCTCCAGTCTCAGAAGCTTCAACAGCAATTATGAGTCAAGAGGGGTGGATATGGGCAGCAGCGAAAGCAATGCCCCGGAGGGTGGTGAGGCAGTAATTAGAGACAAAACCCGGAGCATCTCTGCCTGCACCACGCAGACGGACCGGGGAGGAGGTGGGCCGGGGGGATGCGTCATGAAAAAAACCTCCTCTTATTCTTCTGAGGGACATAAAATCAACAAGACTTTATACATTTCAAAGCCAAGATCTTCAAAGACAGGTAAAATGCTAATTCTGCTAATGTAGGTTTTTATGTATATGCTCTGAAAAGGTAAAGCAAATTAAT
>VZRU01009363.1:174046-186700 GCA_013398155.1 Pedionomus torquatus | reverse complement strand
GGGGATGGGAGATGGTGACGCGGGAGCTGCTGCCTGGTTCCAGCACATCCCACCGCCCAGTCCAGCCAGTGCCCCCCAGTTACGATGGGGTGCCTATTGCTGTCGCCCAAAAGTCCCCTGCCAGAGGAGAGCCGACCCCTTCGCTTTCTAACAGCCTCCCCTGGGGCTCTGGCCCTCTCCACTGGCCCCGCTCACCCTGGAGCACTCAGCGTTGAGGTGTTTCTGTGAGTCAGGACAGAGCCCCACCTTCCTGGGTTCTTTTGGGTCACCTCCCACTGGATTTTCACCAGCATTTCCACGGCACAACAGTGTTCAGCCAGACCTTGCACCTTCCACATCCCAGACACGAAACGTGGCTTCCACGCTGGGTTCCACTTCAGAAACGTGCGTTGCCTCCAGCCACCACAGCAACTTTTTTCTCCCCAGGTTCTCCACGCAGAGACCTCGGGAATTCAGCTCCTGCATCCAGCAGACACAGGGCTCCGGGCTGGAGCCCAGCGTGACTCCTTACCCGAAACCGAACACCGCCAGGGGCAGCCAGGGTGGGAAAGGGACACAGCCCAGAGCTCGGCTCCCACAGGGAAGCTGCTCAGCCGAAACACCCATCCTACAGCCCAGGAGATTAACGATGCTGGTTCTCCCATGTTTAATTGCCCCTCAGTCAGGACAGGCACAGCCCAGAAAAGTTTATGTTCTCTTGAGAAGGGTTGAAGGGAAAAAATGACCCAGAGAGCCCACGTGTACTCAGGATAACTTGACACCTTTGTATTTTTGGGGGGTTCATGGGGCTCAGCGAGGTCTGAGCAGCATCTGTTGACCCCTGGCTCCTAAGGCTGCCTTGTCCCCAGAGGGTTTTGCTCTCAAACAGCAGCTCCACGATGAGCTTGTCCCCGGAGTTGGCCACCCCAGACCTGGAGAGCTGCAGCTCCTTCCAGAGCCCTCTTCAGCAGACGGTAACTTCAGCAGCTCCGTCTTTTGAAGCCCCTCTGCTTGAAAGGACAGTGTGGGATCCCAGAGCTTAAAGACCAAGGTAGCTGTTGGCCAAGTTGCCTACTAACTAGCCGAGACGAATGGATGAACTTGTTAAGGGCAGAAGAGGGTGATAAGCAGGTATCTCAATAATTATTTGCAGAGATTAACTGAGCAGGTTCACTTCAGGCATAACTAATCCTTGAGAGACGAGGAGCAGGAAAAGATTGCAGGAGCTAACGTCTTTGAGATAGGTTAAACCAGTGACATTGCCCACCATCAGCATTGTGTTCCTTGCCTTTAAAATGCTGACACTTACAGGTTTGATGGTAACTAGACTGCATAGGGGCACCTTTGCTTTCACATCAGATCTGCTGACATGAACAAGAGTCGATTCAGATGGGCATCCAAACATTAAAGTCCTTCCCTATTTCCATAAAATGATTGGCAGGATGCCTACTGCTAGCGGCTGGTAGCGCTGCTGATAAATGGCATCTTGATAAAAACTTTGGGCTGTTTTAAGAAAGAAAAAAAAGCAAACAACCCAACCAAAAAAAAAAAAAAGCACACTCTTATTCTAATTCACTCGGCTCCTGACAGATGAGATGCCTCATCTCTAAAAATCAGATGCACCTGGTATCTTTGCTGTGTGTACATGGAGAACACAGGGTCCAGCGGCGGGGTCAGGAGCACTGTGTGTCCCAGTTTTCCCACGGGAACACGTCCCCACGGTGGGGCATGTTCCCCTCTTCCTTGGCACTGAAAATGTACATCTAGGTCCTCAGCAGAAAGTATCTAAAACACAGTAAATATCATCCCAAGGAAAAGAAAAAGGGATTTTCCTTTCCAGGTGTTGAAGTAGTGAAGCTTTTCGAGTCCTGCGAGGGAAGCCTTGCTGGGGCAGCTGGAATCCAGGGTTACTACAACACACCCAACACACGGAGCCGGCTCCTTTCTGCAACTCACGCCTTAATGAATGCGTAATTCCCAAAGAGTTAAAAAAGAACTGTCCAGATCACTTGCTGCTGATTCCCAGCTACTCCCTCAGTAGATCAATGCAAGTGAAGGGGGTGGGGGGAAGCTAATTTCAAGCCCTAATAATATTATTGTTCAGTTTCCGTAGCTTTTTTTAAGCACTTAATTCTAGATACTTTTCTTAACATTTAAAAATTACTTCTTAAATGAATCTGTATGTTAAAGTGGGAACTTTTTATGCCCAGAGATGAAATATCTCCCTTCTTTCATACTTCTGCATTTCAAAAAATGCAAAAATTCTATGAGCTGGGAGGCTCTGCCAGGCTTCCGGGCAACGCAGGCTACTCAGAGCCCTTTGTGGACCCAGATCTCACCCGAAAATAGACGCAGGGCAGGTAACACCGATAGCCATTTATTAGTTGTTCTTATAAAAAGATGTTCTAACATCCTGTGGAGCACGAGAAGGTTTATGCCAGGGGACAGCCAAGCGATGCCACATCCACCCACCGCAAGCTGCGGTATCTCACAGCCTTTGCAGGACACCCGTAATGACACAACCTAGAGCAAGAGCTCAATAAAGAACGAAGATGGTCAAGATTTCTGGAGAATATCCCATTTTCCAGGATGTAAAGAGGAGTTTAAGATTCCTTAAATAGCTTTGAAAATCTCAACAACGGTAAATGGAGACTGACAGCACTTGGAGGACTTCACTCTGCCTCCACAACATCACTGACTTCATTTTCTCACGTAAGAGTAATCTAATGACCATGTGACGCATCAAAGGGTAACACAGAAGGGTCCAGAGACATTCCCCCCCTGCACGTTGGTGATCCCCATGGACAAAGACAACCCAGCTGTAGCATCCAAGAATTGTGGCTTGTCACTGCTCAGAACAACTCAAGTACACATGGATCCTACCGGACCAGCAGCTCACTTGAACCAACTCGTGGATTTATGGAGCTGCTGCCCCCTCCTTCTCGTTCCTGCCTTCAGTGCTGCCTCCAGAAGTGCCACCAGCCGTGGTGACACCAGCACTGAGACTGAACCAACAGATGTGACTGCAAGGAAATGGCTGTCCCAGCCAGGCCAGCATCCCACAACCCTTCCCAGATCTGCTCCTGGCTTCACATCCAACAAACAAAAGTTCCACAGAGCTCCAGCACCTCGCATTGCCCATCCCACAAGAGCAGCACTGGTTGGTAGCCACAGCTCAGAAACACAGGTCATCAGGAAGACACCCAGATACAGGTCCTAAGACCTCCCAGCACCTGAGCAGATCAGACCACCAAGAGCCTCCAGGTTGCCCAAGGAGAGCATTAACATGGTCCATGGTTAACACGGTCTCCACTGCTGCTCGAGACAGCTCAGGGTTCCTCAGCAATCCCTCTGCCCTGAGGTTGGTTGTCTGTAAGCACCACCATAACGAACGCAATTAACAGCGGTGACATCCTTACCTTGATTCCCGTCATGGTCTGCTGGAAGTCGCTTTGAGAGCCGGGACTTCAAACCCGCTTCGCCATCATGTGATCTGACATCGTGGAGAATTTACTGTGGAAACAAAAAAAACCCCACAAGTGTGAAATGTGACTGTCGATAAAGTAATCCTCAGCAATCAGACAAAATTAATTGTGTGAACATCATTGATCAAACCTACTTAATACGTTGGGTTTGTAGAAAGCTGGAATGTAATTTCATTACCAATCTGCTCCATCCTAATGAAATTTCTAATAACACTCTAATTTTGATTTCGGTTAAGGAGAGAATGATGGAAATTTTCTTTTGCTTCTCTTGTAAGGTTTTATTTTATTGCTTTTCTGCAATACTAGGGGATACTAATTTTTTTTTTAATTTGACATTTTATTAGCGGGGGGTTTAATATAACAACACAGATAAAAAACAAAATTGCAAAATGGACAAACCTTACAGAAATAGAATTGATGTCAAAATTAAGGAGGCTAATTTTAAAGAAATTGATTTATTTTATGAGTGGTGATTTGGGCTTCAGGGTTTTTTTGGGTTTTGTTTTTGTGTTTGTTTTTTTTTAAAGTTCTAGCTGATTTCCTGACCTGAAGTCATTTAAATAATTCTAGTTTGCGGTTCCTTTCACAGGTAGTTCTCAGAGAACAATGCTCGAGGAGTTCAGTCACATGGGAAAGGCACCAACCTGCCTACACTCCCACACTCCCACTGGCCAGACTAAGGCGAGAAGCGCGGGGTCTGCCAGCCACGAGGCTCCCATCAGGCAGTACAGAACCAAGATTTCACTTTTTGGGTCAAGTTTCAATAGACACCATTCAATTCTTTCGGGCTCAGCTGTGTTGGGCTTAGAGGTCAATCAGATCAGGAGCGCTGGAGCATCAGGTAGGGAATTCCATGCTGGTGTTTGGGATTTGCACTGAAGCCTCTGCACGAGGTGCCCCAAGAAGCAGGGACCAGGGTGCCACACCTGGGACCCCCCGTCCCAGCAGGGGCTCAGCAGCCGTCCCTGCCCAGGGACACGACAAACTGCCCATAGGCTTCCACACAAAGCATTTCACCGAGGACAGGGCAAAAGCCTGGAAAAACCAACTAGTTTGTTGCTTTTTCTGCTCCCGAGTGCTGCAAATGAAGAGCGCTTGCCTCTGGCACGCATGAGAGGGCAAACCCTGCGGCTCGGAGCATCTGGGGACTACTGATGGCTCGTCTGGCAGGGCCTCCGGTGGATAGAAATCGCCTCCAGCCCGGCCAGGAGCCGGGTGGGATCTGCGTTGAGAGACCGAGGATGCGCAGGATGCACCCCGATGGTTTGCAGACATTTGGGGGCCTCCAGATGCTGGGCTGGGATGCGATGAGCAGACAAGGGAGCAGCGAGCGTGCGTGCTTGCTGCAGGAAGGTGATGCTCTTTGACTACTGAAGTGGTGCCTATCTCTGGTATTTCCATTTTCAGCAATCTGATGTGTTTTGGTGATTTATTCATGACTGGTGTAGTGAAAAATTGGAAAAGGCTAGCGAGGTAGCCATGGCCTGGAGATCCAGCATCCGATTGAGGCTACAACTGAATTACTGTCAGAGGCATCATGCAAGGTTTACTCCAGCAAACGCAAAGCTGAATCTTTATATTAATAAGTGAACATGAACTATCAGAGAGACTGGCACATGTCTGCTGCCAGGCAGGTCTGGAAAGGAACCGTCAGATCAACAAGAAACTCGAGCAGACAAACGGAGAAGCTCCAGTGCCCCCTCTCTTCATGCACTACGGAGAAGTGGGAACGTGCTCACACAGAGGGGAGGCTTTAATAAGGCAAAGGACAGCCACAAAGGGCACTGCAGGAAAAGCTGGCTCTTGTCTTTAATACGTACAAAATTACTTTTTCTCCATTATTTAAGCACACGTGAAAATCTAGCCCCTTGTTCAAGCCCCACTGCAAAAACTCAGCTGATGAGCACAAGGGATGGATGCTAATACTGCACCTCAAATACTGCCCAGCCAGAAACTCCATTTCAGAAGTGACAGTCCCCAAGAACTGTAACTCAACCAGGTCCCTGTGATCAGGTCCCCCAAAAGTGACAGTCCCCAAGAACTGTAACTCAACTAGGTCCCTGTAATCGGGTCTCCCAAAAGCAACACTCTCCAAGAACTGTAACTCAACCAGGTCCCCCCCAAAACAACAGCCCCTGAAAACCTTAAGCCCAACCCAAACCCAGGACACCCAAACCTACAGCACACGCTCTTCGGAAAGGGTAATTTTTGTCCTGTTTTACAAAAAGCAAAAGGAAAAGCCCAGACTCAGCGAATGGTTAGAGGTGAATGTCCCATTCAGTGGGATGTGATCCCAAGGATCCCACCCACACAACCTGCCCTCCCCTCTGGCCTCGGGGCTGGTCCCTTTCAGAGCTGCCCCGCTGTTAACCTTCACCTCAGCTACAAGAAACCACTTTCCATCTTGGCTTTCAACCTGCCGGGTGTAAAAGGGCGGTGAGAGAATGCCCTTTTCCACAAGGATCCCCTCCAAATCTGAACTTTGGAGAAAAAACAAAACAAAGCAGCAATTCGTCCAAAGGGGAGAAGAGAAAAACAAACAAAAAAAGGGGGGTGGGGGGAAAAAAGGTTTCAGCAGAGGAGGAAGCTAAACGCTGTGTTACGGTAGCATCTAGCACTTCTTTATAATTACAGTTTCAATTCCACATCCAGCTTCCCGCCTAATTACTGCCCGGCGGTTGGTGTGCACAGACTCGGGAGCAGCAGGGATTTTTATTCTGCTCGCACTGATCACTCCCCAGCTCCTCATCACCCAGCGCTCGCCCTGGGCCCATTAGCCAGCCCCCACCCTCCCCTGGAGCCCCCAGCCCCACAGTGGTTGCCCCAGCCTAGATCTGCCTGACCCCTCACCAGAGGGAGGGCAGGGAGAAGGGACGGTCCCTGCGGGGCACGGTAGGTTCCCCAGGGTTCTCAGACACCTGGGACAGATAAGACAGGGGTTTCTCCATCCCTGCTCACTCTCATCTGTTTCTCCTGGACCCCCTCAGGTTTCACAAGGAAAAAGCCACCAACACCTGAACCTGGGCCATGAGGTCCACATGGTGGGAAGGCTTCAGAGCAGACCTGCTTCAGAGCAGATTAAAAAGGTCTTGGCAACCAGGTTTAACTTGTCCAAGGTTTCATTCTGGGTCTCCTCTGAGCCAGGCTGTGTTTGAAGCCCTAAAGGCGAAGGTCAATCTCGGGAGCTTCCCCCCCGTTACCTCTGAGGTTGAGCCCAGGCGGGTTGGCGGTGGCCACGCACCAGACCTCCTGCACAGCCATCGCCCCTCTTGGAGAGGGGATCCCTCCCGTGTTGTTTCGGGGGGTTATAATCCTTCTACTGCCTTCCTCCAGTCCAGTTGCACTTTGCCAATCATTAACGCCGTTGCTGTCTTTGGCAAGAAGCAGAAAAGGGCCCTTCTTCCACCAGAAAGGCAGGAGAGCCCATTTCCTAATAATTTATGGCTCGAACAAAGTTGCAGAGCAGGAACCAAGTATGCAGGAAAGGTTGGGGTGAAAAATTATTTACAAAGTGAATGCCCTGAAGACACTTGTACTGGACAACAATTACGGCACCTTAATTAACTGAAATTTAGTTCACCCGTCGACTGAGGCATGTCCAGTGCTAAAGTTATGCCACTGCTGCTGTCTGCTACTGGTTAATGAATATAAATCAGATGGTTTATAGTTAGTGAACATGTAATAGGCTTGCAATGAGTTGAATTCCAATGCAAAATGCCTGGGGATAGGAACATGCCATCCATAAAATATATATAAATAACAGATTTACATTTCTACAAGGAAAAATAAAAAGCTATCCTCCCACCTTGGTATTCTCCCAGCTTGACAGACCCGCGCCCCAGTTCTCCGATGAGACAAGGGATCGATAAGTAGGAATTTAAGAGTCTGGTCACCCAAGGTGAGGCTAATTAGATGCCAAAACTCTCCCGTGTCCTCCGTCGGTCCTTCCCAGCCACTGAGCCTTGTCCTATAGGGTCGTCACGTGCCTGTTCAGCGCTGCTTGGGAGCAGAGCCTGAGGGGCAGGAGCACTGAAGGTGACTCCTGGAGGTGTGGAGCACTCTGCAGCCATCGGGGCCTCGGCCAGAGGCAAGGAAGGCCATCCGAGAGGGGAGTCCTGCCTTTGGAGGGCTTTGTCTCAAAGCTCTGGGATGACCAGGGGAAGCAAAGCCGTGCTTTCGCCACAGCTCCTCTTGGATGAAACTTTAGTAAGATTAAAAGGTAAAAGCGGGTGGCTAAGGCTCCGTTTCTATAGGGAATTCAGGTTAAAACCACCATCCTTCTGCAGTCAGTCATGAGCGCAGTTTGTAAGAAAGAAAACCTCTCCAAGTTTCTCACATGAAAAAGCACCTTTACTTTGTGCCAGTTCCTCACTGGTAGGAGCACACAGGCCTGGCCAAAGAGTCCTTGCAACTGGGTAGATCACCCGACCTGACCTTGGCATCCTCCAGTATCTTCAGATGCAGCCAGGGAGAGGAGATTGTTGATATTGGGGGGCAGGAATTAAGCCTCTCATCCCTCTCTCCTGGCAAATAAAGCCCCCTGGAGTCATTCTGTATCAGACTGCCTAAAGATGACGTGCCCCAAAGCACCAGACTCCATTGGCCAGAGGCAGGAGTGACCATCAAAAAGAGACCCAATACCAAAAAAAACCCCTAGTCTCAGCTCTTTACATTTTCTTGCTGCAGAAACAAGAAATTGTGGC
Organism: Pedionomus torquatus; assembly: GCA_013398155.1. NCBI lineage: Eukaryota > Metazoa > Chordata > Aves > Charadriiformes > Pedionomidae > Pedionomus > Pedionomus torquatus. The sequence continues at coordinate 178,533 of VZRU01009363.1, read as the reverse complement.
CTTTATTTATGGCGCAAATTAGGTACAAGAAAATTATTTTCTTAATGTGAGACTTGATGAATGTTCTCAACTCTCCACCCTGCTAGGAAGAGGGGGTTACAATGAAAATTATTTACAAAGCATGTGCCACCCTGCAGGGATATTTATTCAGGCAGGGGATGTTTCCGCAGATTTTGTTGACAAAGGCAAATCAAATTACATTTTTGCGAACATTACAACAAGCATCTTGATTTGATATGGACATCAGCTGTCTCCTGACAAAGCCTGGGAAGCAGCTCTGGCCCAGCACCCTCTGGGCACCTAGAAAGGTGGTCATTTTTAGTATTAGGGAACAGATGGATAAAATGCTCTGCAAGCTGTTCACGTGCTTCTAAATACTGATTCGAAGCTTTTATTCCTTTAATATATATAAAAATTGTTAGGGATCCGACACCCAGATTAAAGGAGGTTATTGGCACCGTAAGGTGATGTCTCGAGGGACCCTGCGGGACCCCCCAGCCGGGTTTGTGCCCCACCAGCCCCTGGCTGGGCTCCTCCGTGGAGCCTCAGCAGAGCCGCCAACTGTAGGGCTGAATCATATATGTGCAATCGCAGGGGAAGGTGCGCTGACATCAGGCTCCCAAATCTATATTTAAGTGATTAAATCACAGACTCTTCCTTTCAGAAGTGAACCCTGCTCAGCAGGGTCTCCGAACAAGCAGCTTAGCGCTTCAGGAAGAAAATAAACCAGGCCAGTGAGTAGGTACCTACATCTGGAGGCAGGAGCTGAACTGCATCACCGCTGCCCTGCCTTTGCTCAGACAGCGGTGCTGAGCAGTGACCTGCCCGTGCCAGCATCCCCAGGTGGGTACCGCTGCCAGCCCAGTCCCAGCCAAGCCCCATCCCGTTGAACCACCTTGCAGAGTACAGATCCCACACAATGCAACAGCGTTTTTAATCCATTTATTGTTATTAAAATGACTAATTTCTGCCAGGGGACGCAGCAACAGAATCCCTGGCAGAAGCTCCTTTCCTGGTGGGAGCGGGGAGCTTGGGGCGACTGCGCTGCCTTCACCTGCAGCCCCTCCGTTTGCAGGGAGGAAAGGCTGGTGCATGATGAGGGCAAGGACTTTTTCCCCAGGGATTACACTCTTTATGAATGCCCACATATAAGATTACAACGCAGCTTCTTACCCCTTGCTCTTCGCATTAAACATCCTCCCTCTCCATATGTGCAATAATTTACTGTCTGTGTTTAGGGTGATGCAACTGCAGAGAGCATTGGCAAGCACTGGGCAGGCAGCCCTGCTTCAGTGAGGGGACCTTGGAATAGGGATGGNNNNAAGGTATTGGTAAAAAAAATCCTGAATTAAGTCCCAAACATCTATTTTTCATCCTCTGCAGTGTGGCTATTGCGTCAATATGTACACATACTGGGCAAAGCAGTATTGCTCGTACGGTGTGAGTTATTCCTTAAGAACAAGATACATAAACTCAGCTTCACAGGGGGAAGAGACAGATACAGGAAAGTTCTCTCCTGCAGCAGAGAAAGCTGTGGCGTGAACCTATAGCTAGGAGCCCAGGCCGGGGAAATTCATCAAAGAAACAGAGGTATAGATTCTGAACGGCGTGAGCAGCAAAGCACTTGAACAAGGTGCTACGAGGAGGATGGATTCCCACCGCTCGCTGCCCCTTCTTCAAGCCGGGGTTGTCTATCTAGCAGAAACCCTGTGGCACAATATAGGCTCCTGGTCTCAAAATACAACATGACAGGGGAACGATGTGAATCTCTGTGATCTGTAAAGACAGATTAGATGATCTGTAGATCTGTCAGGATTTGAATATCTGAGCATTGTGGGCCGTGCTGCAGTGGGGGTGTCAGTGGCTAGTGAAACCCAGGAGCTCATCGTCAGCTCCCCTTCCACAGCTGCCAGGTCAGGAAGGGCTTGGGAAGCACAGAAAATCCCACCTGGACATATGATCTGGTTTCTCATACTGGGAATAAACGGTTCGGAGCTCCTCGCTAACAGGAAAAATAATTTCAGCCCAACATCGTTGATCCCCTCTGATTAAACCTGTGGGTCTTAAACTTGGTCTTCAATCAGGCCTTTGAGAAGTCCCAACAGATTACAACATCCCTGTGCTTAGCCATCATTATGACTTGCAAGTGATTAGCTTAACCAGCATTTCACCCAATTCAATTTCCATGGATGGCCTATATGTACCAAGAAAGACGTTCACATTAATTTTTACATAATTAAATCAGGAATGACCCCGGTGCCGATGAAATAAAACCTCAATTCTTCCTGGGCTGCACAGTGCTCATCTTTGGCTTTAACCCTCAGAACACGAGACCGACTCTGCTGGAAGGGACGGATATGGATCCGGCCCCTCTCCCGCTCTTCCCTGTCTCTTCCAGCCCCTTCGCCCTCCCCAGACTGAGTCACCCCAACGTCTGTCACCCATCCCCGTGGACAATCCCACACTTCACTTCAACTTTTTATGGGATGACCCATGCATTTTCTGGGAAAAGCCTTAACGAGCAGCACAGCAACACAAGAAGCTGTTGATGAGCAACGGCCCAGCCACAGGGCTGGGACTGGAGCTTTGTGATGCCAAGAAGCATCCAGCTCCATGAGCCATAATTAATTTCTCAGTCCAAATGATGCCCCACAGAAAACAACAGCTGATGCATGGAAACAGTAAGCATGAACCATAATAGCTTCTTAACAGAGGAAAAACTTGAAAAAACAAGGAAAAATTTGGAAAACCAAGCAGGTGAAGTATGCGTGAGGGCCAGGTCTTCCTGCAGGTCCCCTCCCAGGAGGAGAAGACCTCCCTCCCCTTCCTTGGCATCCCTTCCTGCAGCTCCACAACCCCCCCAGCCCCACTGCCCGCTCCCACCGCTTGGTGCTCGAGGTCCTGACCGCTCGCTGGGACGTGACATCAGCCTATGCAAACTAAGCAGGAGAATTACTATGCGTTTTGTTAAACAATCCCCCTTTGGAGGCGGCAGCGATTACTCACTTCTACTGTAATTTTAATTGGTGGGCAAACATGATCTTTGTAGAGACAAAGCCTCATTCTTCTCTCTCTTGTAACAGTTTAAATCAATACTAACCCAGGGCTGCTTGGAAATATTTAATGAAAACTGTTTTGACAGAAAATTGGATTCTTGATGGGACAAAATATTTGTTTTCAACGGGAAAGTTTCACTTTGTGGAAAAGGCAAAACTTCTCACTGAAAGGTCAAATTGCAGGACGCAGCCATCGCCCCCCTGCATCCTTCGCTGCCGACACTCCGGATAAAGGGAGGGTGTGCAGGTGACTGCAGGGCTGAGATTATAGAATCATAGAATGGTTAGAGTTGGAAGGGACCTTAAAGAACATTGAGTTCCAACTCCCCTGCCCTGGGCAGGGACACCTCCCACCACACCAGGTTGCTCAAAGCCCCATCAAGCCTGGCCTTAAATACTTCCAGGGACGGGACATCCACAACTTCTCTTAAGCAAATGCTAACCTTGTTTTGGTTCCAAGCATTTAATTTATTCATTGTAAGTAACCAAATTCTCAAGACAGGGCACTTTTTAGGACTTCTAAGTTACAGATGACAGGACAAGGGGGAATGGCTTCAAGTTGCGCCAGGGGAAGTTCAGGTGAGATATTAGGAAATATTTCTTTCCTGAAAGGGTTGTCAGGTATTGGAATGGGCTGCCCAGGGAGGTGGTTGAGGCCCCATCCCTGGAGGGATTCAAGAGAGAAGTTGACTTGGTGCTCAAGGATATGGCTTAGTGTTGGGTGGGGTGGGGTGGTGTTTATGGTTGTTGGGTTTTTTGTGGGGGTGATTTTTTTTTTTTATTTCCCATTGGTTGGACTAGATGATCTTAAAAGGTCCCTTCCAACCTAGGTGATTCTGTGATTCTAACTATTTCTTGGTTACAGAGATATTGTCGTTCCCAATACTCACAGTCAGTACTTCTACAAGATATATTCATACTGTTTGTAGAGTCCTGATGAGCAGATGAAGGTTCTATGTGTAATACCAAAATATCTCCCTTGCCAAAGACTGCAGCCAGGGCTTTCGGGGTTGGAGCCAGAAGCCCTGTGACACCCTTGGAATTCTCTCTGCAAGGGATGAAGGTCACAACCTTCACGCTGTGACTTATCCCTCTGTGGCAGATGCCACCCAGGGACCCCCCCCGGGGCACCCCGGGAGGAGGAGCGGGGATCGGCGCAGGGGCACGGGGCGAAGCGGGCGCACAGATCGCAGCAACCACCGCACCGGAGCGTTCACCTTGAGGTGAAATTAGTCGACGGCGAAAAAACCTTACTCAGGTCTTGGTTAATGATTATCCCATTAAAGAATCAGCTGACATAATATCATTTGGTAGTTTTATAAACCTCGGTGACAACAAGACTGATGAGGCCCAAAGCCCTGACAGCTCATCTGCCCCGAGAAGAGGAAGGTACAAGAATTTGCTATTTTACCGTATCGCAAATTTCACAGT